>SMDT01001206.1:0-572697 GCA_005392925.1 Aquilaria sinensis
TTTCCAACTTGTTTGGAATGGAAACATTCACCCCGTCATTGGAATGGAAACATTCACAACATGTTTCAAATGAATTGGAAACAGTCACAACTTGTTTAGAATGAAATGGAAACATTCACAATGTGTTTGGAATGGAATGGGAATATTCACTAGTTGTTTGGAATGGAAGTATTCACAACTTGTTTAAAATGAAGTGGACAAATTCACAACTTGTTCGGAATGAAAACATTCACAACTTGTTTGGAATGAAAACATTTACAACTTGTTGTGAAATGGAAACATTCATAGCTCGTTTGAATCAGAAACATTCAAAAGCTGTTTGGAATAAAAGCATTCACAGCTTCATCACAATGGAAACATTCATAACATGTTTAGAATAAAACTGAAATGTTCACATTCACAAGTTGTTTGGAGTCAAAACATTCACAACTTTTCTAGAATGAAATAGAAACATTCACAACTTGTTTGGAATGGAAAAAAATCATAAATTTTCAGAATCAAAACATTCATAACTTGTCTAGAATAGAAATATTCATAACTTTTTTGGAATATAAATGCTCACTGATAGCCGAAGTGCTATCGCCTTGGTCCACTGACTTCGGAGAAAGAAGGAGCCAAACACCTGAGGTATATGCCTCGGAAGCCCCATCGTACCAACCTCAGAAAACTCCCATATCGCCTCTCCAGTAGAGGATGAATGAACCAACTTAGGAAGAATAAAGAACACCCTGAAGAAAACGGTATCACCCCGAGGAGAGGTCCTTGCTCGTCCCCCTAAAAGGTAACGTCGGCCGAAGGGACCTCGGAGGAGCGATGGATGCCACGAAGAAGTCTCTGACATATTCACCCGTACGCACTAGATGTTGACCTCAAGCATTCTGACAGGCCACTGTAGTCCGTGCTCTGGCACACTGAGACACGATTCTCGACAAATCACTGCCCAAGAAAGCCTGCATACGGCTGGCCCCTTTTTCTGCTTAGAGGTACGGATGGCATCCGTCCATACACGTGTCACAATCGGAGGGGCTCATTTTCCCTATTTACAGTAGGAAAGGCTCTTGAGAAAAGGGGGACATGAGACCTTTTAGAGGGCTCCAGAGTCCTAGCCTTCTCTTTTCTCTCTAAAACATGCCAGAAAAGCGCCTCCGGCGAGATTCTTCCCCTTCTGTGCATACCAGAGAAATACTCCTGGCAAATCTATATTGTGCTTACTCTTTGTCATTTAGAGGCACTGACTTGGGCGTCGGAGGCTCCTCCCTGGAAAACCACTTCGGGGACCTCCTAACCCCTGTTTTCTGTATGTTTCAGGCTGGACTACTTGGGGGCGTCCCATTTTCAGGCTCTCTCCAGCACCGGAAATCATTCATGGCCCCCGCTATCCACCATCGGACGGGCACACATGACATTCCTCAGGAGGTCCCTATTGTTGGGTTTTGGGAGCCAAACAGCGCAGCGGAATTTAACCGAAACCCTCCAGGATCCAAGTGAAACTGGGTAAACCAGGTGTTCGAAAATTTTCATACCTAATTTTCGGTTGAGATCTCTCACTCAACTGTAGAGTCGAATCACAAAACCTGAACAGTTGACGTGTTCAAGCTCTCTATGGTATCCACACGAGCCTCTCGGGATCACCACGCTCCCACCACGTCCCGGCAGATGCGTTTCTCTTGCGCTCGCAGTGCTAGCTTGCGTCCTCCAAGGAATTGCAAGAGAAGAGTGCGACTGTCCTTTTTGGAAGGCTAGGGCAAGGAAACCTGCAAATTTCTCACTAAAAGTTGTATTTATAGTGAGACTCAACTTCCAGGCCTAATGGGTTTCAAAGCCCTAATCCAATTAGGCTTTAATTTTGGGCTTAATAATGGCTCAACTTTTGGGCCCATTATTAACACAAAATTATTATGAAACCATAACCCAAATAATTAGCCCATGCACTCTAATGATCCAAATAGCTCTATGTGTGCGACCCAATAGGCTCTTACCATGTTGGCAATGATCATAAATCACATTTATGATCATAAGCAATGAGCGGTGTCTAGCAACACATCATTGCTACCCAAGTGACAAGATTGTCGATGATTCGACTAAACCTTTATGATCATCACTCATATATGCCATTGTCCCTTTGTCCAAGATATCAAGACTAAGCACGAGACATGGAATGTGTCACTCTCGTATAGCCTAATCTTTGGTTTCTTGATTACCGAGTAGACTAACTTAAACTGATGACATTGATATTGTATATCAACTCATCTGAGCATGGCCATGCATTTTCTAAGTCTCACTCTATCAAGGGGCCCGAAGATATCACTCCCGTTACATAGGAGGGACAAATCTCATCTTGATCATACAAATCCCTCCGCATGATATGTGATATACCCAATGACCTCCTTCAAGTTCACTCAGTTACGAGCAACAAAGGAAAGTATCAAAGTATGTGACTCACATGTTGGAAACCTTGATGATCTTAGGTCAAAGGACTACATATACCATGATCACTATGAGAATCACCTATGACACTCATATAACGATCCATGTAGTGTTCTCATGGTGGGTCGGTCCAGTACACAAGTACGTCCCCCTCAGAAAACTCCCAAGCCTCTCCAATCAGAAGAATAAGCCGAAATGGTATCACCCCGGGGAGAACTAAAAGGTAACGTCGGCCGAAGGGACCTCGGAGGAGCGATGGATGCCACGAAGGAGTCTCTGACATATTCGCCCGTACGCACTAGACGTTGACCTCAAGCACTCTGACAGGCCACCATAGTCCGCGCTCTGACACGCAGAGACACGCTTCTCGACAAACCACTGCCCGAGAAAGCCTGCAGGCGGCTGGCCACTTTTCTGCTCAGAGGTACGGATGGCATCCGTCCATACACGTGTCACAATCAGAGGGGCTCATTTTCCCCTATTTACAGTAGGAAAGGCTCTCGGCAAAGGGGGGACCTTTTGGAGGGCTCCAGAGTTCTAGCTTTCTCTTTTCGCTCTAAACATGCCAGAAAAGCGCCTCCGGCGAGATTCTTTCCCCTTCTGTGCATACCAGAGAAATACTCCCGGCAAATCTATTTTGTGCTTACTCTTTGTCATTTAGAGGCACTGACTTGGGCGTCGGAGGCTCCTCCCCGGAAAACCACTCCGGGGACCTCCTAACCCCTGTTTTCTGTATGTTTCAGGCCGGACTACTTGGGGGCGTCCCATTTTCAGGCTCTCTCCAGCACCGGAAATCCTTCACGGCCCCCGCTATCCACCATCGGACGGCCACACACGACATTCCTCAGGAGGTCCCTATGACCCCCGTCGTGGAGCCACGGCGGGAACACAAACGATGGCCAACCCGACGCCATCATTTGGCGCCGTCTGTGGGAAATTTTCCAGGCAGCCGTGGTAAAAAACTCAGCGTTCTAAGGACAAAAGGCTCCCTGAGGCCCCCGTCCGCGCCGGAGACTCGCCCGGCGGCCGAACAATTAAGGAACAGGGACTTCCCATCCCGGGGATGATCATCCTCCGGATATCGCCGTGGCTTTCCTGCATAATTTCCCACGCGTCGCCGTGGTCGAAATACTGCAGCGGATAGGCCGAAGATGTTCGTGTGCAAATATCGAGCCGAAGTCTCCTCTCTCAATCCTTTCGACGAGGGGAGTAGGGGTGACCCAAGAGCTCAGGGGGAAACAAAGAGTAGTGGGATGAATACCCAAAGGACGTGCTTTCCTTCGAAACATGATGGACGGGAAAGGTAGATTCGGTGCCGTCCCTTCCCGGGAAAGGTAGATTCGGTGCCCCCCCCCCCCCCGGTCAAAAGAGTTCGGGCCAAAGAAAGGTTGCTGTTCCTCAGACAGCAACACCAAGCCCACTACCCTGAAAAGACGCCTACGCGTTGATATTAAACAGGCAAAAGGCTATGATCCTACTCCAACGGACACACTACCATCGTCCAAAAAGGAGTCACCCCCGCGCGACGTCAGAGGGAATAGAGTAAACGGGCAAGTGCGCCGAACTCCAAAGATACTGCATCGCGCACAAGTCTAGAGGGGCAATATAACCCCAGGCGTCAGCAGACTATTGCCGAAAGTCCAGAAACAGAAAAAGGGAAATCCAACGAAGACCGAGTATAGGCGAAAGCCAAAAGAAAGAACTCCCGGCCGAAGGAATCCCAGGCGCAAAAACACTGCGACACTGGAACGGTACCTCGGAGGCCCGAGGATGGGGAAGTCACCTGAGTTAGCATATTCGGTTAACAAAGTGTTGAATCACCCAAGCCCGGCATTGCTGGGAACAAAAACCTGGGACAAGGGAAGGAAAAATGCCCCACAAAGAGGCATCTTCCAAAGATCCTGATGAAATGGCAAAAAGTACAGAAAATGTTCCGGATAGTCTTCCTTGATTGAAGAGGAACAACGTCGGAAGGGAAGCTCAGGCCCATTATAGAAAGGCATCGGCAGAAAGAGGTGCAGAACAACGCGCAAAAAGAGGTGCGAACAAATGCGTCCAAAAAGGACGAGAATGGCCAAAAAGAAAAAACGCACCAGCACCCGAAAGACTGCCTTCGGAATAAAATACCCGAAAGACTCCCGTCGGAGTGGGTAACCCCGAGAGACTGCCCTTAGCCCTCGGCAAATACGGTTCACTGCCAACAACGCCTGAAGCAAAATGCTACGAGAAAACAGTAAACCACCTCGTTTGGCGAGACAAGACAAAACCCCTACTGATCAAGCAGGCAAAAGGCATACAAAAGCCTGCTTAAAGGAACATGATGCACGAAGATGGCATATTATTGCCGGCAGCATAACGGCTTCAGTCTTTAGACAAAGGAGGCCAAAAAGTTCGCCATTAAACTTCGGAGTGAAATGACATTTCGGTTCACCAGCTTAGTTCTAAGGCAACAAGCAAGTGGAAACCCCGAAGTGGAGCCCCCGAATAGAAGTATGCACAAGGGACTATGGAAAGGTTGGGAGAAGCAGAGGGGAGAAGACCCAGAATGGCCGAGAAAATTCCTTGATAAAATTGGGAATTATCAGACAAACTTCCCGAAAAACCAAGGAGAAAAAACCTTCCTTACTCGCCTACAAAGACCAGTGCCCACTTGGAGCAATACAGCTACCAAGTGAAGCGCGAGTGATTCGGCGGAAAGAGGAAATAACCTCGGTTTGACAACTGAACTCGACCGATTAGCCAAACACCGAAAGAAGAACGAGCTCGGAAGGAATGCTTGGCAAAAGATTCTATATCCTCGAATTAGGGGAACGAGCTCGAGCCACTCCCTGGAGCATGAACGAGCTCAGGAGAGGTGCCTTCTCCGAAAAAGGCGGCCGTGGGCACAAAATTGCGCCAAACGCCAAAAGCAGATCTCGTTCTCCGAAAGGCCAAAAACCGAACCTCGAGAACTACCTCAGAGGAGAACTTCGGCCGCTAAGAAAGAGGACCTCGCTTCCCGGTTTAACGACTGAAATCGACCACCAAAAAGAGAACAAGCTCGGGAGGAATGCTCGGCAAAGAAAGAAATAGCCTCGAAATGGGGAACCAAACTCGAGCCACTCCCTGAAGCGTGAACGAGCTCTGGAGAAGTGTTTTCTCCGTAAAAGGTGGCCGTAGGCGCAAAAGTGCGCTGAACGCCAAAAGGAGATCTCATTCTCCGAAGGGCCAAGACAGACCCCCGAGGACTATCTCAGGGGAGAACTTCGGCCACCAAAAAAAAAAAAAAAAGGACCTCGCTTGATTCAGGGCAAGGTCCGAAAGAGAGCATTATCAGCTTGGCAGCATCAAAGGGAGAAAATTGAAGAGTTCTATACTTAGAAGAGTTCTATACTTAGAATTTCGTTCTATACTTAGAATTTTTAGGTAAACAGGCTGTACTTAGAGAAATTTCTCTTTTCTCCTGCACAGGTTACCCGCCGAACAAGGCTGAAGCACGCATGCTCAAAGGCTACGTTTTCCTTCTCTAAAGAGAAGGACGGCACGGCGTCCATCAAAGGCAATCTAGTGTTCGCCTGAAAAGTCTTTGATAGCCGAGAAAATGAGATCGGCCAGCAGAAAGGCCAGGGAATGGTTTCCCGAAATCCCCTAGCCGAAAGTAGCCAGGGCAACTGGAAAACAAAAAATTGCTCAAAGTGAAGAAATGAAGAAGAATCCATTAAAGAAGGTCTTTGGTACAAGAGGAGTACAAGAGAAGCACGAAAATGAAAAACCCTAGGATGTCTAAGGATCCCCAGCGACGCGAGAAGTTCCGGCTCCCGTGTCTCTAGCCGTCGCCTTCGGCGCAAGTAGAGGAACAGGTGGCAGGTTGAGGTGATCAGCTTTCGACCAAGTCCACCGAGGACCCTCGGGAATATCCAAGGCCGCAAGAAAGGAGGTCTCGAGGTCCGGGTATCGTTGCAGAAATTGATGACGAGCTAGACAGAAGCCGTCCTGAAAGGACACCTTCGACATTTGGACGGCTTTGTCCCTTTCTACGTCTAGCAAGTCCGCCTCATTCTCAAGACCAGCAACCTCTTTCTCGAGACCCAGGATCTCCTCCTTAAGATCGGCAATCCTCCTCACCAATCCCTTTACGTTCCTTCTCTTCATCACACTCCTCCTCAGAAAATAGACCCTGGCTTGAAGAGCCGCTTTTTCGGCAAGAGTTTTCTTCAGAAGGGCAGCTTCTTCTTCTTTCTCCTTCTGAATAACCTCATTGGCCGAAGTCAAACGCACAACCTCCTCGCCAAGGTCCCGCATTTTGCGGGAAAAGTCCTTCAGGAGGTCCGATTGGCCTATCAGGAACTCATCCCGGAGCTGGACCACCTCCTCCCTGGCTATGCGCCTCAACTCGACATTAGCTATGTCCGAGTTAATACAGAAGAGCCTGGCCTTCTCTAGTTCACTTTCAGCCCGAGCTCGGGCAGAAGACTGCTCGGCCGCCCAAACTCGGAGGTGCTCACTGTACCCCAAAAGCTACGAAGAAGAAGGAGAAAAATCCTCAGTAAAAGCAGCATAAGGGAAGGCAAAACACTTGGGCAAAAAAGAGGAGGCCAAAAGGATCACCTGAGCGGCGCGCTCAGAAACTCTAGCGGCGAGGATATCCCCAGAAGCACACTCCTCGGCAACTGCCTTAGAAGAAGCCTCGGTAAGAACACCCCTCGCCATCTGGGGAGCCATCTCTTGACAATCCCTGGAGAACAAGTTCATGTCCTCCGTGAAAGACCAAAACGGCTCCCTCGGAACCTTGTCTTTCGGGAGAAGGGAGTCCCGGAGAGCCCGTCTTCGGGCATGGTCAACCATCCATACTGGGGCCGCTCGGTCCTCTGTAAAATGGAGGGGCGCAAGTCAGGAAGGGCTCCCTGAAAGCACAAGTTATGAGGGAGGAGGTGTCAAAAAAGAATCGGACACAAACCTGGCGCAACCCCGGTAGCCTCCTCCACAAAGGCCGGAATGTGCTTGCCTTTGTCCTTGCGACGTCTCTCCAGCTTTTTAACAGTAGGACTCTCGGGCAAAGAGCCTAAAAGCTCCACCGACGAGGTAGGACTCGACGGAGTGAAAAGGGTGACTACTCCGGCGGGCACCTCGACTGCAGCAGTAACAGCCTGAGAAGATGTTGCAGCTACTTCGGAGGGGGCAGCAACCCTGGTGGATATCGGAGTGACATCAACCATGGCGAAGGTTGCAATCGCGTCGGTGGAAGTGGCTATCGCATCGGTTGAGATATCAACCTTGGTGGAGGTAGCAATAACTTCATCGACCTCCACCACATCTTCCGAAGGTGGAGTAAGGGCTCTCTTCTTTGACTTCTTGGCCGAAGACGGTCTGCTCCCAGTAGACTTACGTCTTTTGGAGCCACTTTTCTTTGCTTGTTCTCCCTTCTCTACCTGACCAAGGAAGAGACTCTTGTAGTAGGCGGCAGAATCATCAGCCATCTCTAAAAAAGGGGGAAAAGCATCAGTATGAGTCCAAAAAGGGGCAATGAAGCTGAAGATGTGAGTCCAAAAACGGTTAGCCAAAAAAGGAGCTTCCGGGAAGAAAGAAAAACGTCAGCAAAAACTGAAAAAATACGACTTCGGGAGGCTGAGAAGTTAGCAGAAGTCGAACGATTCCCAAGGAAGGCACTCACGAAAAGCCTTGCCGAAATCAGGATTCCTGGATGCCGTCGTAAAAAATGGCCAAAAATCGCTCCGCCGTGCAGACCGTTGCTGAAAGAGATGCCGTCGTAAATAATGGCCGGAAATCGCTCCGCCGTGCAGACTGTCGCTGAAAAAGATGCCGTCGTAAATAATCACCGAAAATCGCTCCGCCGTACAGACCGTCGCTGAAAGAGATGGAAAATGCGAGATAAAACGAGAGCAAGGGTGAGAGCAAAGAAAAAACAAATGAGAAGAAAGGCAGGGGAGGCTTATATAGAGCAGGGAAGGGCAATTGAAAAGGCGTCATAACTGCTACGTGGGCGTGAAACGTCACCGTGATTACTTTTCCCGCGCAAAAAGAAGTGCCATCCCAAGTGACGCTTGCCACGTGTCGATCATCGCGAGAAACTAGGGCACGTTTTCTGACATCCTGAAGATTTGGGTGCATCCCCAGATTGACACACCCAGTTTCAAGGCATGACAGTCCTCTAATTTAAGACAGAACAATTAAGATTGGAAATCTCGAGGATGCCGAAAATCAGGTATGCAACATCCGCCCGAGCGGACTATGCCCTTAAAATGGCGAAGTAACTTCCTTGCAAACGATATAAGCCGGATCCTCTGAAAAGTGCTCCTAAAAGGGCTACAAGCCGAAGTTACACTCCGGCTTTCCGAAGGAGGGCATGTGATGGCCGAAGTGCTATCGCCCTGGTCCACTGACTTCAGAGAAAGAGGGAGCCAAACACCTGAGGTATATGACCTCGGAAGCCCCATCGTACCAACCTCGGAAAACTCCCATATCGCCTCTCCAGTAAATGACGAATGAACTGACTTCGGAAGAATAAAGAACACCCCGAAGAAAATGGTATCACCCCGGGGAGAGGTCCTTGCTCGTCCCCCTAAAAGGTAACATTGGCCGAAGGGACCTCGGAGGAGCGATGGATGCCACGAAGAAGTCTCTGACATATTCGCCCGTACGCAAACTAGATGTTGACCTCAAGCATTCTGACAGGCCACTGTACTCCGTGCTCTGGCACACTGAGACACGATTCTTGACAAATAACTGCCCCAGAAAACCTGGATACGGCTGGCCCCTTTTTCTGCTTAGAGGTATGGATGGCATCCGTCCATACACGTGTCACAATCAGAGGGGCTCATTTTCCCTATTTACAGCAGGAAAGGCTCTTAAGAAAATGGGGACATGAGACCTTTTAGAGGGCTCCAGAGTCCTAGCCTTCTCTTTTCTCTCTAAAACATGCCAGAAAAGCGCCTCCGGCGAGATTCTTCCCCTTCTGTGCATACCAGAGAAATACTCCCGGCAAATCTATTTTGTGCTTACTCTTTTTCATTTAGAGACACTGACTTGGGCGTCGGAGGCTCCTCCCCGGAAAACCACTCCGGGGACCTCCTAACCCCTGTTTTCTGTATGTTTCAGGCCGAACTACTTGGGGGCATCCCATTTTCAGGCTCTCTCCAGCACCGGAAATCATTCATGGCCCCCGCTATCCACCATCGGACGGCCACACACGACATTCCTCAGGAGGTCCCTATGACCCCCGTCGTGGAGCCACAGCGGGAACACAAACGATGGCCAACCCGACGCCATCACTCACAACTTGTTTAGAATGAGATAAAAACATTCACAATTTGTTTGGATTGGAAACATTCACAACATGTTTGAAATGAAATGGAAATATTCATAACTTGTTTGGAATGGAAACATTCACAACTTGTTTGCACTGTAATGGAAACAATAACAACTTGATGGGAGTGGAAATATTCACAACTTGTTTGAAATGAAATGGAAACCTTAACAACTCGTTCGGAATGGAAACAATCACAACTTGTTTCGAATGAAAAGGGAATGTTCATAGCTTGTCTGGAATGGAAACATTCTTATTGTGATTGGAATAGAAATATTCATAACTTGGCTTCAAATGAAATGGAAACATTCACAAACTGTTCTGAATGAAATGGAAACATTTACAACTTGTTTTGAATGGAAACATTCACATGTTTTTTGGAATAGAAACATTCAGAACTTGTTTTGAATGAAATGGAAACATTCACAATTTTCTTGGAATGGAAACATTCATAGCTTTTTTAGAATGAAGTGGAAACATTCACAACTTGTTTAGAATGAAAGGGAAACATTTGCAACTTGTTTGGAATTGGATGGGAAAATTCACTAGTTGTTTGGAATGGAACTATTCATAACTTATTTAAAATGAAATTGGCAAATTCACAACTTGTTCGGAATGGAAACAATCAGAACTTATTTGGAATGAAAGCATTCATAACTTGTTGTCAATGAAATGGAAACATTCACAGTTCATTTGGAATGGAAACATTTAGAAACTATTTTGATTACAAACATGCACAACTTGGCTGGAATGGAAACATTCATAATGTGCTAAGAATGAAACCGAAATGTTCACATTCATAACTTGTTTGGAATCGAAACATTCACAACATTTCTAGAATGAAATAGAAACATTCACAACCTATTTGGAATGGAAACAATTGTAAATTTTTTAGAATCGAAACATTGACAACTTGCCTAGAATGGAAGTATTCATAACTTGGTTGGAATAGAAATGTTCACAACCTGTTTAGAATGAGATAAAAACATTCACAACTTGTTTGGAATGGAAACATTCACAGCATGTTTGAAATGAAATACAAATATTCACAACTTGTTTGGAATGGAAGCATTCACAACTTGTTTGCATCGTAATGCAAACATTAAAAACTTGATTGGAATGGGAACATTCACAACTTCTTTGAAATGAAATGGAAACCATAACAACTTGTTTGGAATGGAAACAATTGGAACTTGTTTAGAATGAAAAAGGAACATTCACAGCTTGTCTAGAATGGAAACATTCACAACGTGATTGGAATAGAAACATTCATAACTAGCTTAGAATGAAACGGAAACATTCACAAGCTATTCTAAATGAAATGGAAACATTCAAAACCTGTTTTGAATGGAAACATTCAACAGTTTTCTAGAATTGAAACATTCAAAACTTGTTTACAAGGGAATGAAAAATTTCATAAGTTTCCTTGAATGTAATGGAAACATTCACAACATTTTGGAATGGAAACATTCACAACTTATTTACAATCAAATAAAAACATTCATAAGTTATTTGGAATGAAAACATTCACCCTTTCATTGGAATGGAAACATTCACAAAATGTTTGAAATGAAATGGAAACATTCACAACTTCCTTAGAATGAAATGAAAACATTTACAACTTCTTTAGAATGGAAACATTCATAGCTTGTTTGAAATGAAATGGGAAGATTAACAAATTGTTTGGAAAGAAAACATTCACAATTTGTTTAGAATGAAAGGGGAACATTCACAACTTGCTTGGAATGGAATAGGAACATTTGCTAGTTGTTTCAAATGGAAGTATTCACAACTTGTTTAGAATGAAATGGACAAATTCACAACTTGTTTGGAATGGAAACATTCATAACTTGCTTGGAATGAAACATTGACAACTTGTTGTGACTGAAATGGAAACATTCATAGCACGTTTAAAATGGTAACATTGAAAAATGATTTGGAGCAAAAACATTGACAACTTGGTTGGAATGAAAACATTCATAAGAGGTCAAGAATAAAACTGAAATGTTCACATTCACAACTTCTTTGGAATTGAAACGTTCATAACTTTTCTAGAATGAAATACAAACATTCATAACATATTTGGAATGGAAAAAATCATAATTTTTTAGAATTAAAACATTCACAACTTTTTTAAAATGGAAATATTCATAACTTGTTTGGAATAAAAATGCTCACAACTTGTTTAGAATGAGATCAAAACATTTACAACTTGTTTGGAATGGAAATATTCACAACATGCTTGAAATGGAATGGAAAGATTCATAACCTGTTTGGAATGGAAACATTCACAACTTGATGGGAATGGAAACATTCATACCTTGTTTGAAATGAAATGGAAACCTTAACAACTTGTTTGGAATGGAAACAATCACAAATTCTTTAGAATGCAAAGGGAACATTCATAGCTTGTCTGTAATGGAAACATTCACAATACGATTGGAATAGAAACATTCATAACTTGCTTTGAATGAAATGAAAAAATTCACAAGCTTTTCTGATTGAAATGGAAACATTTACAAGTTGTTTTGAATGGAAACATTCACAAGTTGTTTGGAATAGAAACATTCACAACTTATTTTGAATGAAATGGAAAGACACATAGTTTGTTTGTAATGGAAACATTCGCAATTTTCTTCGAATCGAAACATTGATAGCTTTCTTGGAATGAAGTGGAAACATTCACAACTTGTTTAGAATGAAAGGAAAACATTCACAACTTGTTTGGAATGGATTGGGAACATTCACTAGTTGTTTAGAATGGAAGTATTCACAATTTGTTTAGAATCAAATAGACAGATTCACAACTTGTTTGGAGTGGAAACATGCACAAATTGTTTGGATTGAAAACATTCACAACTTATTGTCAATGAAATGGAAACATTCAAAAAACGGTTTCGATTAGAAACATTCACAACTTGGTTGGAATAGAAACATTCATAACGCCCTAAGAATGAAACTGGAATGTTCATATCAACAACTTGTTTGGAATCATAACATTCACAACATTTCTATAATGAAATAGAAACATTCACAACGTATTTGGAATGGAAACAATTGTAACTTTCCTAGGATTGAAGCATTAACAACTTGTCTGGAATGGAAATATTCATAACTTGTTTGGAATAGAAATGTTCAGAATTTGTTTAGAATGAGATAAAAAAATTCACAACTTGTTTGGAATTGAAACATTCACAACATGTTTGGAACGAAATGGAAATATTCACAACTTGTTTGGAATGGAAACATTTACAACTTGTTTACATTGTAATGGAAACATTAACAACTTGATTGGAATGGAAACATTCACAACTTTTTTGAATTGAAATGGAAACCTCAACAACTTGTTTGAAATGGAAACAATCACAACTTGTTTAGAATGAAAAAGGAACATTCACAGCTTGTATGGAGTGGAACATTCACAACTTGTTTGAATTGAAATGGAAACCTTAACAACTTGTCTGGAATGGAAACAATCATAACTTGTTTAGAATGAAAAAGGAACATTCACAACTTGTTTGGAATGCAAACATTCGCAACATGATTGGAATAAAAAAATTCATAACTTGCTTGGAATGAAATGGAAACATTCACAAGTTATTTTGAATGAAATGGAAGGGAACATTCACTAGTTGTTTCAAATGGAAGTATTCACAACTTGTTTAGAATGAAATGGACAAGTTCACAACTTTTTTGGAATGCAATCATTCACAACTTGTTTGGAATGAAAACATTCACAACTTGTTGTGAATTAATTGGAAACATTTACAGCTCATTTAGAATGGAAACATTCAAAAACTGTTTGGAATAGAAACTTTCATAACATGTTAAGAATAAAACTGAGAAGTTCACATTCATAATTTGTTTGCAATCAAAACATTCACAACTTTTCTAGAATGAAATAGAAATATTCACAACCTATTTGGAATGGAAACAATCATAACTTTTTTATGATCGAGACACTGACAACTTGTCTGGAATGGAAATATTCATAACTTGTTTGGAATAGAAATGTTCACAACTTGTTTAGAATGAGATAAAAATATTCACAACATGTTTGAAATGAAATGGAAATATTCACAACTTGTTTGGAATGGAAATATTCACAACTTGTTTGCATTGTAATGGAAACATTAACAACTTGATTGGAATGGAAACATTTAGAACTTGTTTGAAATGAAATGGAAACCTTAACAACATGTTTGGAATGGAAAGAATCACAACTTGTTTAGAATGGAAACAAGTTGTGAATCTTTTCATTTCATTTCATTTCAAACATGTTGTGAATGTTTCCATTTGACACAAGCTATTAATGTTTCCATTTCATCCTAAACAAGTTGTGATTGTTTCCATTCCAAATAAGTTGTGTTTCCATTCCAAACAAATTGTGCATTTAGAACACCCAGGGTTGGTATGTTCTGTAGGCCATCAAAACAATACCCTTAGTGTGCATACCCAAGTGGCCCTCCAGGGCACTATGTAAATGTATGCATATTGGTCCAACCATTAAACACATATTCACATTTTATGCACACCATGACAGCAAGGAAGGAAAACACTAGCACAAGTCTTAACCTTGGCTACCACACATTAGCCAATCTTGTTAAGCTTAAGTAACCAGCCATTGCACCTGAAAATTCCACAAAAAAAACTATATTAATCTAGCCACAAACCCTTATTTTATTTGTTTCATTATCAAGTAGAGACTTAAACAAGACTATGGAATTTGGTTTCACATCAATAGCCCACCTATGGACCAAGTTATAGATTTTTTAAGTTGGTTACAAAATTCTGACCAAATGAACAGTAACTTAGCCAAATTTGCAACATCATAACTTTGGCTAAAGGGCTCCAATTGTAGAAATTCCAAATCCCAGTTAAACCTCTAAATGTGCTCTAGGTGTGGTCAAAATTTTGTACCATGATTCATTCTACACAGGGATATATACAACTTTGAGTGCAGGGTCAAAATTCTATCCACTTTATGACCAATTTTACCATACAAAATTTCATAAGTGTGCAAACGCTTCATTCACAAGGGGTAAGCCCTCTAAGGCTATCCCATACATGTCCAATACATATAGCAATTTCATGATCTTACTTCTAGCAACTTTATGTGGCCAAAACAAAATTTACAAACAAGCAGCCTATCATTCACACTTAGACAGCTTGTGCACCACATTAACATACATAGCCAAACAGTCCTCAAATGTTCACATACTTGTTTCAAATTTTACATGTCTTACATGTAGATGCATCCATGCACTAAATAATAGCCTTAACTCAGCTAAAACATGCACGCAAGTTACAGGAGAGCTTTAGACACAATGGACTCCAGAGACAGGATGCTGGACAGCTGCTGCATAACACAGTGAAAAGATTACTAAAAATACCAAATGTGCTCCTAAAATCACCAAACTGTCCAGTTCATAACTAGATACATGGAAGTTAATGTACCTGAAATTTTAGATCAAAAATCAAAACAAAAAAGGTTAGTTTGAATGTGATCTTTCTGCTGGACCTGAAATGGGCAGAATTGAGGGGAGTAAGTTTCATTGTGAAACTTAGTAAGGAGAACACTTATATTCTTAAGGTAATGTACCCCTTCATTATCACCTGCATCCAAAGACACTAAAAAACAAAAAACACAATGCATATATCCAACATAAAACAACCAAATGCAGCAGCCAAACACAAACAACAAACACATGAAATGTGGCAGCAACAATACCATTGGTTAGTCCATAAAACATGTAATAAACATAAGTAGATCACTATGGCAACCCTCCTCAAGCTAATGCTTGGCCTTAGGATAGTTTTAACACTAGTTAGTACTAACTTTGGGCTCTAGAAACCCTTAAATTTGCTGCCATCACTATGCACTTTACACCAGGTCACAAAACCTTCACTAAGTGCACTCCCCTCACTAAGCTTGGTTCATCAAGCTCATGGCTCTCTTCCAAGCTTAGCCCTAGCTCCATGGATGTTTGAACAATATAGAAAACATTCCATGAGAGCAAGAGAACAACTTACCTTGTGGGTATGCCGAAATTGAAGCTTGATTCTTGGTGTACCAAAGCAATAGCACTAGTATGCTTCCAATTGCTCTTTCTTGCTTTCAATTGCAACTAATTCCAAGCTTGGAGGTATGGTGGCTATGGAGGAAGTGTGGAGGTGGGTGGGGCTGGTATGCTTGAAAATGAGAGAAGAAAAGAAGGATTTGGCCACTTAAACTTAAATGAGCTTTAGTGCACTAAACACCCTTAACAGCCTTAACCATGCTTTATGTCATTTTCCTAATCACTAACCATGGTTTCTTTGTCTTAAACTCATTGGCCCACATTTGCCCAACATCTTTGATCATGGCATAGCTTCCCCTCCTCAAGGTGGGATAATCCCAAAATTCCACCATTTGACTTAAGTCAAAAGCTCGGACATCCAACGGCTTACACTAGGACACTTAGGTCTTTAATGCCTTTTGTATTTTCTTTGTCCAAACTTGTCTTCTATATGCAATTTGGTCCTCCAATAGCACTTTCATGCCATTTATATCCTTCGCATAACTCTACAAAGCTCTTTCTTGAGAGTTTTTGCAATTAAGCACCCGAATTTCCAAAACCTTACAAAAAGGTCCATAGGTTGCTTGACAAACAAGCAATCCTTAAGGCCTTTCTTGGGGGCTAAGTTAAAAAATTAGAACACTTTTAAGAAGGTGTTGATCATGCTTTTTACCCCTCACACTTCAATCACTATGATAAGAATTACTCAATATAATGGTTTTTGACCATTGTGCCACACTTTGTAATTCTCCCATTTTTGTGAGGTGGTAACAATCCTCACCCCTTTAAAAATTTTGGTCCTCCAAAATTACCTTTAGCTTTGGGTATTCTGTGGGATACCTTTCCATAAGGTCTTTCTCAGTTTCCCAGTTTGCTTCCCTTTCAAAGTGGTGTGACCACTTAACTTTAACCATGGTAATGAGCTTGTTTCTTAACCTTCTAGTATCCTTGGCTAAGATATATATAGGTTCTCCTCATTTTTCAACACATAACTCCTAAGCATGTCTTCCAGTATCTGTATCACCTTTTCAGTTTGCCCATCAACCTGAGGGTGAGAAGCAGTACTCAGGTGGATTTTGGTACCTCGTGCTTTGTGAAAAACACTCCAAAATCAAGCTGTAAGCCTTGGATCTCTATCAGATATAATGGAGTCTGGTACTCCATGTAGTCTCACTTTCTCTTGGATATACATCTGAACTAACTTCTCCAAGGAATCTGTGAGTTTCATAGTAAGAAGTGGGCACATTTGGTTAGCCTATCCACAATGACGCAGATTGTATCATGCCTTATTCCGGTCATAGGCAACCCAGTCAAAAAGTCTATGGTTATGTTACCCCACTTCTTCACTAGTATAAGTAGAGTCTATAGGGTACTAGCTGGCTTCTAGTGCTCTGCCTTTACCCTCTGGCATGTGGCACATTTGGAGACATAAGTTGCTATGTCTTTCTTCATGTTTGGGCACTAGAAGTGAGTCTTCAAGTCTTTATACATTTTCTCACTTCCTGGATGGATGTTCAACTTGCTTGTGTGAGCTTCTTCAAGTATTTCATCCCTGAGCTTTGGTCCTTTAGGCACATAGATTCGGTCCTTGAAGTACAGTAATCCTTGCTTGTAGGCAAAGGATTCATACAAGGAACCTTTTTCCTCTCCTGATATCCTTTTCAAATTAGGATCTGTCTCCTGTGCCTTTCTGACCTCTTCAATCCATTCTGATTGGATTGTCAATGTGTAGATTTGGGCTTCCTCCCACTTATGCCATTTATGCCATAGGCATAGTAGACTATTCTGCTCATCATGATCAGCTATGGATCCTCCTTTTAGAAGACCCGTGTACTTCCTACTCAAGGCATTTGCTACTAGATTGCCTTTGCCC
This sequence comes from Aquilaria sinensis, assembly GCA_005392925.1. Taxonomy (NCBI): domain Eukaryota; kingdom Viridiplantae; phylum Streptophyta; class Magnoliopsida; order Malvales; family Thymelaeaceae; genus Aquilaria; species Aquilaria sinensis. The sequence goes on from SMDT01001206.1 coordinate 17,663, forward strand.
TCTGTGTACTCTATACTGTAGTCATAGTCCTTGATGTACTCTAACCATCTCCTTTGCCTCATGTTCAACTCTTTCTGAGTGAACAAGTACTTTAGGCTTTTATGGTTAGTGTAGATCACAAAGGAACTACCCATCAAGTAGTGCCTCCATTGCTTCAAAGCAAAAATCACTGCTGCCAGTTCTAGGTCATGGGTAGGATATTTTGCTCATGGGGTCTCAACTGCCTTGACCCATAAGCAATGACATTTCTATCTTGCATAAGTACACAACCTAACCCAGATCTAGATGCATCTGTATAGATGATGTAGGGCTTGCTTGGATCAGGAAGAATCAATACTGGGGCTTCAATCAACCTCCGCTTGAGCTCCTAGAAACTATTTTCACATTTCTCAGTCCGCTCAAACCTTTGACCCTTCTTGGTCAGATGAGTAAGAACTAAGGCAATCATGGAAAAGCCTGATACAAATCTTCTGTAGTAGCCAGCTAATCCTAGGAAACTTCTGATTTCCTTTACAGTCTTTGGTCTTTCCCATTCTTGCACTGCCTTGACCTTTTCAGGGTCTGCCTTAAGGCCTTGTGCATCTATGATGTGTCCTAGGAAAGACACTTCCCTTATCCAGAATTCACACTTGGATAACTTGGCATAAAGCTAATGTTCTAACAGAGTCTTTAAGACAATCTTCAGATGATGTTCATGTTCATTTTCATCCTTGGAATACACTAGGATGTCATCAATGAACACAACCACAAATTTGTCCAGATGTGGTCTGAACACCCTGTTCATCAGGTCCATGAAAGTAGCTGGGGCATTAGTCAAACCAAATGGCATGACTGTGTACTCATAATGCCTATATCTGGTCCTGAATGCAGTCTTAGGAATATCCTCTTCCTTTACTCTCAACTGGAAGTATCCAGATCTCAAATTTATCTTGGAGAAGATCTTAGCTCCCTTGAGTTGATCAAAAAGATCCTAAATCCTAAGGAGTGGATACTTGTTCTTGATAGTCATTGCATTGAGCTTCTTGTAGTCAATGCATAGCCTTAATGATCCATCCTTTTTCTTCACAAAGAGAAGAGGAGCTCCCTATGGTAAAACACTTGGCCTTATGAACCATTTTTCAAAAAGTTCATCAAGTTATTTCTTGAGCTCATTCATCTCTGTGATAGGCATTCTGTAAGGAGGAATAGATATTGGACTAGCTCCTGGTTGCAGCTTGATCTCAAACTCAATCTCCCTTAGTTGAGGAATACCTGGTAGGTCTTTAGGAAAGACTTTTGGAAAGTTTCTCACTATAGGTATTCTATCCACTTCTTCTTCACAGTGCAATTTATTCAATGCATAACAATAATCATGCTCAGAAATCACAGGTATCTCATCTAGTACCTCTAGCTCCATGCCATGCATTTCATACACTAATTCCTTAGAATTCACTAATGCATGCACTTCACCATTGGGCAATGTGATTTCTCTCTTAGCACAATGAATTCTTATGTTATGCATAGCAAGCCAATTCATACCTAGCACTATATCATACTTAGGAATGTCCAACACTAGCAAATTAGTCATAACCTTAGTCTTTCCTACTACTAGCTCACAATCCTTAGCTAGGTCATTAGTGAAAAGACATTGACTACCTGCTGTTTTCACTAAGGATATCTTAGGCATGATTTCAGTAGGCAATTTCATGGCATCAACAAATTTCGTACCCACTATAGACACAGATGCACCAGTATCAAATAGAACACTAACAGGCATACCATTAAGGTAAATGTTACCTCTTAGTGCTCCTCCCTACTATGATGTCTTTGGCCTTTCCACTTGAAACACTCTACCAACTCTTTACACTGGAGGCCTTTGCATTGGAGGAATTGGTCTCTGATGTCCCTTCCTAGGTGCTACCTCTCTGGGTCCTACTCCAGTAGGTCTCACCGGACCTTGGTCTTCTAACCTTCTTCCTTGCACATGTGGACAATATTTGATCTAATGATACATTGTACCACACCTTAGGTAAGCTAGAGTATCAAAATATCAAGGTTTCTTTCCATGAAAATTCTTGCACTTAAGGCACCTTAGGCCAGAAGACTTCCCATTAACCTTCCCTTACCACCAAGATGGGAACTCTTGGCAATACCCTTGCCATGTGGTGGCTTTTTTTGCTTGCCTCCTACCTGGATCCTTTCCCCTGGTCCACTAGGAAAGCACCTAGTCTCATACTCCTCTTGCTTTGCTAATAAAGCTTTTTTTACTGCTTCATAATAGGTGACTGCTCTAAAAGGTCTTACAGCCTTTTTGATGTCTAACCTTAGGCCTCTGACAAATCTATTTGCTTTCAACTCCTCCAGTCCATGATACTGAGGAGTATATCTCACTTACTGATTGAATTTGTCCTCATACTCTAGGACACTTATGTTCTCCTACCTTAGAGCATCAAATTCATCTTGGTTCATGTCCTTGATAGCATCACTGATGTACTGCTCCTCAAAAAGCTTAGTGAACTCTAGCCAGCTCATCTCTATATCTCTTCCTAGCCTTCTGCCCATTTGGACAATATATCTATCTCTAGTGTTTCTCCTCAACATTTCTACACTACCTACCAAATTATAAGTAGCCAGTGACACCTTTTTGGTGGAACTGACTGACATATGCTCAAACATTTTTTCTATGAAGATTAACCATTCCTCAAGTCTATCTGGTTCTACTTTTCCATCAAATTATAGAGGCCTAAGTCCCTAAAACCTCTCTAATAGTCTGACCTCACCCAGGCCTTCTAGATCCTCTACTTTCTGTCTCCTGGATCTATGAGACTCCTCAGTATGGTGATGCTCTTTATGCTTTCTCTTGCCTCTTCTCTCATAGGCTTCCTCAATCTCATTCCTGGTGGAGGAATGGTCATAGGCTGAGGGATTGGTCCTGGACACCTAACCAATCTCAGATCTTACTCTTCTTCTTCTAGGATTTCTCCTATCTTCATCTTCCACTTCATCAACCTCATCATTTCTATTTCCTAACTTCCAGAAGGACCATTCTCAGACATGTTCCTAGCCTCTTCTTCTGATTTCTATTGTTTATTCTGAACTAGTTCTACTGGTACTACTTAGACTCCTTGTTGTTGTGGTTGTATTAGCCTTACTAAGTTTTCATTGATTAGAGCTAGGTTACTCAGAAGCTCTAACCAAACTTGAGGCACATTAGGGTTGGGTGCCCCCAGTTGGCCCTGATTCCCCCTTTCATGTCTGTCCCTTTGTTGCCTAGGTTCAGTAAAAAGCCTTAGGGGTGGTTCCCCTCTCCTTGTGGTAACCATATTTACTTCTTGCTCATCATTCATCATAGAGTACACATAAAGATCATAGGTATTTTAATGGTACTTGACACTAGTAGCTGACCAAATGGAATTAATGTATGTAGCTAGCATGCAAAATGCAACTATATGTACATCTACATGTTCAAACCATGATCTAATACCAACATTTATTACCTACTCTTGGGTAGTCTAGTTATGTTGCCAAAATTGTGCATTTAAAACTCCCAGGGTTGGTATGTTTTGTAGGCCATCAGAAGAATACCCTTAGTGTGCATACCCAAGTGGCCCTCTTCGGCACTATGTAAATCCATGTGTATTGGTCCAACCATTACACACATATTCACATTTTATGCACACCATGGTAGCGAGGAAAGAAAAAACTAGCACAAGTCTTAATCTTGGCTACGACACATTAGGCAATCTTGTTAAGTTTAAGTAACCAGCCACTGCATCCAAAATTGCCTCCAAAAAACTATATTAATCTATCCATGTACCCCCTATTTTCTTTGATTCATTATCAAGTAGAGACTTAAACCAAACTAGGGAATTTGGTTTTACATCAATAGCCCACCTATGGACCAAGTTATAGATTTTTTAAATTAGTTACAAAATTCTGACCAATGAACAGTAACTTAGCCAAATATGCAATGTTATAACTTTGGCTGCAGAGCTCCAAATGGAGAAATTCTAAAGCCTTGTTAAACCTATTGATGTAATCTAGGTATGATCAAATTTTCATATCAAGATTTGATATACATAGGGAGATATAAACTTTGAGTGTAGGGTCAAACTTTTGGTCGCTTTATGACCATTTTGCTTATACGAAATTTCGTAAGTGTGCAAACACTTCATTTAGAAGGGGTAAGCCCTCCAAGGCTATCCCATACATGTCCAACATACATAAGAATTACCTACTCTTTCATCTAGCAACTTTATATGGCCAACACAGAATTTACAAACAAGCAGCCTATTATTCACACGTAGACAGCTTGTGCACCACATTCACATACATAACAAAATAGTCCTCAAATGTTCACATACTTGTTTCAAATTTACATGTATTACATGTACATGAATCCATGCACTACATAATGGCCTTAACTCAGCTAAAACATGCACCCAACTTACAGGAGAGCTTTAGACACAATGCACACTAGAAATAGGATGCTGGATATTTGCTATATGGTACAGTAAACACCATCACTAAAAATGCCAAATGTGCTACCAAATCACCAAACTTTCCAGATCACAACTAGATACATGGAAGTTCAAGTACCTAAAATTTCAGATCAAAACTCAAACTACAAAGGTCAGTTTGAATGTGATCCTTCTGCTTGACTTGAAATGGGTAGATTTGAGGAGAATAAGTTTCGTTGGGAAACTTAGTAAGGAGAACACTTATACTCTTAAGGTAGTGTAGCATTGGTATTACCTACATCCAAAGATACTAAAACAAAAGAAAATACAATACATATATCCAATATAGAGTGTCCAAATGCAGCAACCAAACACAAAAAACAACCATATGTATGTGGCAACAACAATATGGATTGGTTAGTCCATAAAACATGAAAAAAAACACAAGTAGATCACTATGGCATCCCTCATCAAGAAAAAGAATGGCCTTCGGAGAGTTTTAACACTAGTTAGTACTAACTTTGGGCTCTAGTAACCCTTAAATTCACTGCCATCACTGTGCATTTCACACTGAGTCACAAAACCTTCACTAAGTGCACTCCCCTCACTAAGCTTGGTTCATCAAGCACTTGGCTCTCTTCCAAACTTAGCCCTAGCTCCATGGATGTTTGAATAATACAGTAAACATTCCATGAGGGCAAGAGAACTCCTTATCTTGAAGGGTATGCTAAAATTGGAGCTTGATCCTAGGTGCACTCAAGTCTTAGCACCAAATAGCTTCCAATTGCCCTTTCTTGCCTTCAATTGCTTCTAGTTTCAAACGTGGAGGTATGGTGGTTATGGAAGAGGTGTGGAGAGGGTGGACTGCTGCATGAGGCCAAAAATGGGAGAAGAAAAGATAAGTTTGGCTACTTAAATTAGCTTAGGTGCACTAAACACCCTTAACTAGCTTAACCATGTCTTATGTCACTTTCCTTGCTACAAGATCATGGTTTCTTAAGCTTAATCACTTAGCCCACATTTGGCCATCCTTATCTTGTTTTGGCTGCCTTTTATTGAGTGGGATAACTCCAAAATGCTTCCATTTGACTTAAGTCATAAGCATAAACAACCAAAGGCTTACACTAGGACACTTAAGTCCTTAAAGCCCTTTATGCCTTCCTTTGCCCACAACTATCTTCCATAAGCAATTTGATCCTGCAATAGCACTTTTATACCATCCATATCCTTCCCATACCTCTGCAAAACTCTTTCTTGAAGGTTTTACAATTGAGTAACCAAAATTTCAAAACCTCATAAAAAAGTCCATAGGTTGCTTGACAAAAAAACAATCCTTAAGGTTTTTCTTTGGCGCCAACTTACCAACTTTTAGAGCATTTTTAAGGAGGTGGTGATCATGCCTTTTACACCTCACACTTCAATCATTATGGTGAGAATTAAACAATATAATAGTTCTTGACCATTATGCAACACTTTGTAATTCTCCTATTTTTGTGAGGTGGTAACAAAATGGAAACATTCACAACTTGTTTCGAATGGAAACATTCACAACTTATCTAGAATGGAAACATTTCCAACTTGTTTAGAATGAACTGGAAACATTCCTAACTTGGTTGGAATGAAATGGAAAGAACCATAACTTGTTTAGAATGGAAAAAATCACTATTTGTTTAGAATGGAAACATTCACAACTTCTTTAGAATGACATAGAAAAATTTACAATTTGTTTGGAATGGAAACATTCACATGTTGTTTAGAGTGAAAGCAAAACATTCACCACTTATTTGGAATAAAAACATACACTACTTACTTATGGTGAAATGGAAATAATCACAACTTGTTTGGAATGGAAACTTCACAACTTATTTAGAATGAAATAGAAACTTTCATAACTTGTTTAGAATGGAATAAAACCATTCACAACTTGTTTGTAATTGAAACATTGACAACATGTGTGGAAAGAAATAGAATCACTCACAACTTGTATAAAATGCCAATTCAAACATTTCCATTGTAAACAAGTTGTGAATGTTTTCAGTCTAAATAGGATTTGAATGTTTCCACTTCATTCTAAACATGTTGTGAACGTTTCTATGCCAAACAAGTTGTAAATGTTTACATCTTATTGTTACCAAGTTGTGAATGTTTCCACCCCAAAAAATAGTTTGCAATGCTTCAATTCCAAGGAAGTTGTAAAAGTTTCCATTCCAAACAAGTTGTGAAAGTTTCCTATCTAAACAAGTTATGAATATTTCCCTTTCATTCTAAACAAGTTGTCAATGTATTCATTTCATTCTAAACAAATTGTGATTGCTTTCATTTCATTCTATACAAGTTGTGAATGTTTTCATTTCATTCTAAACAACTTGTTAACATTTTGACTTCATTCTATACAAGTTGCGAATGCTTTCATCCCGAACAAGTTGTGAGTGTTTCCATTTCATTCTAAGCAAGCTGTCAATGTTTCCATTCCAAACAAGTTGTAAATGTTCCCATCTCATTCTTACCAAGTTGTGAATGTTTTCATTCCAAAAAATAGTTTGGAATGTTTCAATCCAAACAAGTTGTGAATGTTTCCATTTCAAACAATAGTTTGGAATGTTTCCATTCCAAACAAATTGTGAATGTTTACATTTCAATCAACAAAAGTTGTCAATGTTTCTATTTCATTCCAAATAAGTTGTGAATATTTTGATTTCATTCTATACAAGTTGTGAATGTTTCCATTTTATTCTAAACAAGTTTGAGTGTTTTCATCTCAAACAAGTTGTGAATGTTTCCATTTCATTCTAAACAAGTTATGAATGTTGCATTGTAAATAAGTTATGAATGTTTCCATTCTATTCTAAGTATTCTATGAATGTTTTCATTCTAAACAAGTTGCAAATGTTTCCATTCAAAAATAGTTGTGAGAGCTTTCTTTTCATTCTGAGCAAGTGTCAAAATTTTCCAATCGAAACAAGTTATCAATGTTTCCATTCCAAATAAGCTGTAAATAATTCTTTTTCATTCTAAATGTTTCCATTGCAAACAAGTTGTGAATTTTTCCATTTTAAACAAGTTGAGAATGTTTCCATTTGAAACATGTCGTGAATGTTTCTATTTCAAACAAGTTGTGATTGTTTCCATTTCATTCTAAACAAGTTGTGAATGTTTCCATTCGAAAGAAGTTGTGAATCTTTCAATTTTATTCTAAATAAGTTGTGAATGTTTCTATTTCATTCTGAACAAGTTGTGAATCCTTACATTTGATTCTAAACATGTTATGAATGTTTCTATTCCAAACAAGTTCTGAATGTTTCCAATTCATGCTAAACAAGTTGTGAATTTTCCTATTCCAAATAAGTTGTGAATTTTTCGATCTCATTTTAAAGAAGCTGTGAATATTTCCATTCCAAACAAGTTATGAATGTTTTCATTTTGTTCTAACCACATTATGGATGTTTTAATTTTAAACAAGTTATGATTGTTTCGATCCCAAACAAGTTGTGAATGTGTCCATTACAAACAACCTATGAAAGTGTCTATTTAATGATGAACAAGTTGTGATTGTTTTCAATCCAAACAAGTTGTGAATGTTTCTATTCTAAACTAGTTGTGAATTTTTCCATTTCATTCTAAACAAGTTGTGAATGTTTTCATTCCAAGCAAGTTGTTGATGTTTCCATATGATTCTAAATAAGTTGTGAATGTTTCCATTCGAAACAAGTTGTGAATATTTCCATTTCATACTAAACGAGTTGTGTATGTTTCCATTCCAAACAATTTGTGAGTGTCTCGATTCAAAACAAGTTGTCAATGTTTCCACTTCTTTCTAAACATATTGTGAAAGTTTCCATTCCGAATAAGTTGTCAATGCTTCCATTTCATTCTAAACAAGTTGTGAATATTTTCATTCCAAACAAGTTGTACATGTTTCTATCTCATTCTAGTCAGGTTGTGATTGTTTTCATTGAAAAAAAAAAAAAAGTTTGGAACGCTTTGATTCCAAACTAGTTGCGAATGCTTCCATCCTAAATAAGTTACGAATGTTTCCTTTCCAATAATGTTGTGAATCTTTCAATTTCATTTTAAACAAGTTGTTAATGTTTCAATTTTATTCCAAACAAGTTGTGAATGTTTAGATTTCATTCTATACAAATTGTGAATGTTTCCTTTCCAAGCAAGTTACGAATGTTTCAATTACATGCTAAACATGTTATGATGGTTTTTATTCTAAACAAGTTCTTATTGTTTTGATTTCAAACAAGTTGTGAAAATTTCCGTTTCATTCTAAACAATTTGTTAATGTTTCCAATCCAAACAAGTTCTGACTATTTCTATTTCATTCTAAATAAGTTATGAATGTTTCCACTTTAAACAAGTTGTGAATGTTTCTATTTCATTCTAAACATTTCCATTGGAAACAAGTTGTGAATGTTTCCATTCCATTCCAAACAAGTTGTGAATGTGTTCCATTTCATTCTAAACAAGTTGTGAATGTTTCCATTTCATTCCAAACAAGTTGTGAATGTTTCCATTTCATTCCAAACAAGTTGTGAATGTTTCCATTTCATTCCAAACAAGTTGTGAATGTTTCCATTTCATTCCAAACAAGTTGTGAATGTTTCCATTTCTTTCAAACAAGTTGTGAATGTTTCCATTTCATTCCAAACAAGTTGTGAATGTTTCCATTTCATTCCAAACAAGTTGTGAATGTTTCCATTTCATTCCAAACAAGTTGTGAATGTTTACATTTCTTTCCAAACAAGTTGTGAATGTTTCCATTTCATTCCAAACAAGTTGTGAATGTTTCCATTTCATTCCAAGCTAGTTGTGAATGTTTCCATTTCATTCCAAACAAGTTGTGAATGTTTCCATTTCATTCCAAACAAGTTGTGAATGTTTCCATTTCATTCCAAACAAGTTGTGAATGTTTCCATTTCATTCCAAACAAGTTGTGAATGTTTCCATTTCATTCCAAACAAGTTGTGAATGTTTCCATTCCAAAACAAGTTGTGAATGTTTCCATTTCATTCCAAACTAGTTGTGAATGTCCATTTCATTAAAAAAAAGTTGTGAATGTTTCCATTTCATTCCAAACAAGTTGTGAATGTTTCCATTTCTTTCAAACAAGTTGTGAATGTTTCCATTTCATTCCAAACAAGTTGTGAATGTTTCCATTTCATTCCAAACAAGTTGTGAATGTTTCCATTTCATTCCAAACTAGTTGTGAATGTTTCCATTTCATTCCAAACAAGTTGTGAATGTTTCCATTCATTCAAACAAGTTGTGAATGTTTCCATTTCATTCTAAACAAGTTGTGAATGTTTCCATTTCATTCCAAACAAGTTGTGAATGTTTCCATTTCCAAAAAACAAGTTGTGAATGTTTCCATTTCATTCTAAACAAGTTGTGAATGTTTCCATTTCATTCAAACAAGTTGTGAATGTTTATTTTTCATTCCAAAACAAGTTGTGAATGTTTCCATTTCATTAAACAAGTTGTGAATGTTTCCATTTCATTCTAAATGTTTCCATAGCACAGTTGTGAATGTTTTCATTCTAAACAAGTTGTGAATGTTTCCATTTCATTCCAAAAAAGTTGTGAATGTTTCCATTTCATTCTAAACAAGTTGTGAATGTTTCATTTCATTCCAAACAAGTTGTGAATGTTTCCATTTCATTCCAAACAAGTTGTGAATGTTTCCATTCAAAACAACAAGTTGTGAATGTTTCCATTTCATTCCAAAAAAGTTGTGAATGTTTCCATTTCCAAACAAGTTGTGAATGTTTCCATTTCATTCCAAACAAGTTGTGAATGTTTCCATTTCATTCCAAACAAGTTGTGAATGTTTCCATTTCATTCTAAACAAGTTGTGAATGTTTCCATTTCATTCAAACAAGTTGTGAATGTTTCCATTTCATTCCAAACAAGTTGTGAATGTTTCCATTTCATTCTAAACATTTTGTGAATGTTTCCATTTCATTCTAAACAAGTTGTGAATGTTTCCATTTCATTCCAAACAAGTTGTGAATGTTTCCATTTCATTCCAAACAAGTTGTTAAATGTTTCCATTTCATTCCAAAACAAGTTGTGAATGTTTCCATTTCATTCCAAACAAGTTGTGAATGTTTCCATTTCATTCCAAACAAGTTGTGAATGTTTCCATTTCATTCCAAAAAAGTTGTGAATGTTTCCATTTCATTCCAAACAAGTTGTGAATGTTTCCATTTCATTTCCAAACAAGTTGTGAATGTTTCCATTTCATTCCAAACAAGTTTGAATGTTTGAAAACAAAAACAAGTTGTGAATGTTTCCATTTCATTCCAAACAAGTTGTGAATGTTTCCATTTCATTCCAAACAAGTTGTGAATGTTTCCATTTCATTCCAAACAAGTTGTGAATGTTTCCATTGAATTCCAAACAAGTTGTGAATGTTTCCATTTCATTCCAAACAAACAAGTTGTGAATATTTTCATTCCAAACAAGTTGTGAATGTTTCCAATTCCAAACAAGTTGTGAATGTTTCCATTTCATTCTAAAAAAGTTGTGAATGTTTCCATTTCATTCTAAACAAGTTGTGAATGTTTCCATTTCATTTTAAACAAGTTGTGAATGTTTCCATTCCAAACAAGTTGTGAATGTTTCCATTTCATTCCAAATAATTTGTGAATGTTTTTATTTCATTCTAAACAAGTTGTGAATGTTTGTTTCCATTCAAAACAAGTTGTGAATGTTTCCATTTCATTCTAAACAAGTTGTGAATGTTTCCATTTCATTCCAAACAAGTTGTGAATGTTTCCATTTCATTCTAAACAAGTTGTGAATGTTTCTATTTCATTCTAAACAAAATGTGTTTTCTATTTCATTCCAAACAAGTTGTGAATGTTTCCTTTCATTCTAAACAAGTTATGAATGTTTCCATTTTCATTCCAAACAAGTTGTGAATGTTTCCATTTCATTCCAAACTAGTTGTGAATGTTTCCATTTCATTCCAAACAAGTTATGAATGTTTCCATTTCATTATAAACAAGTTGTGAATGTTTCCATTTCATTCCAAACAAGTTGTGAATGTTTCCATTTCATTCCAAACAAGTTGTGAATGTTTCCATTTCATTCCAAACAAGTTGTGAATGTTTCCATTTCATTCCAAACAAGTTGTGAATGTTTCCATTTCATTCTAAACACGTTGTGAATGTTTCCATTTCATTCCAAACAAGTTGTGAATGTTTCCATTTCATTCCAAACAAGTTGTGAATGTTTCCATTTCATTCCAAACAAGTTGTGAATGTTTCCATTTCATTCCAAACAAGTTGTGAATGTTTCCATTTCATTCTAAACAAGTTGTGAATGTTTGTTTCCATTCCAAACTAGTTGTGAATGTTTCCATTTCATTCCAAACAAGTTGTGAATGTTTCCATTTCATTCTAAACAAGTTGTGAATGTTTCCATTTCATTCCAAACAAGTTGTGAATGTTTCCATTTCATTCCAAACAAGTTGTGAATGTTTCCATTCCAAACAAGTTGTGAATGTTTTTTCATTCCAAACAAGTTGTGAATGTTTCCATTTCATTCCAAACAAGTTGTGAATGTTTCCATTTCATTCCAAACAAGTTGTGAATGTTTCCATTTCATTCTAAACAAGTTGTGAATGTTTCCATTTCATTCCAAACAAGTCATGAATGTTTCCATTCCATTCCAAACAAGTTGTGAATGTTTCCATTTCATTCCAAACAAGTTGTGAATGTTTCCATTTCATTCTAAACAAGTTGTGAATGTTTTCATTTCATTCCAAACAAGTTGTGAATGTTTCCATTTCATTCTAAACAAGTTGTGAATGTTTCCATTTCATTCCAAACAAGTTGTGAATGTTGTTTTCATTCTAAACAAGTTGTGAATGTTTCCATTTCATTCTAAACAAGTTGTGAATGTTTCCATTTCATTCTAAAACAAGTTGTGAATGTTTCCATTTCATTCAAAACAAGTTGTGAATGTTTCCATTTCATTCCAAACAAGTTGTGAATGTTTCCATTTCATTCTAAACAAAATGTTTCCATTTCATTCCAAATGTTTTGAATGTTCCATTCAAACAAGTTGTGAATGTTTTCCATTTCATTCTAAACAAGTTGTGAATGTTTCCATTCCATTCCAAACAAGTTGTGAATGTTTCCATTTCATTCCAAACAAGTTGTGAATGTTTCCATTTCATTCAAACAAGTTGTGAATGTTTCCATTTTCCATAAACAAGTTGTGAATGTTTCCATTTCATTCAAAAACAAGTTGTGAATGTTTCCATTTCATTCCAAACAAGTTGAATGTGTTTCATTTCATTCAAACAAGTTGTGAATGTTTCCATTTCATTCTAAACAAGTTTGTGAATGTTTTTCCATTCCAAAAAAGTTGTGAATGTTTCCATTTCATTCCATTCAAGTTGTGAATGTTTCCATTTCATTCCAAACAAGTTGTGAATGTTTCCATTTCATTCCAAACAAGTTGTGAATGTTTCCATTTCATTCCAAACAAGTTGTGAACATTTCCATTTCATTCCAAACAAGTTGTGAATGTTTCCATTTCATTCCAAACAAGTTGTGAATGTTTCCATTTCATTCCAAACAAGTTGTGAATGTTTCCATTTCATTCCAAACAAGTTGTGAATGTTTCCATTTCATTCAAAACAAGTTGTGAATGTTTCCATTTCATTCCAAACAAGTTGTGAATGTTTCCATTTCATTCCAAACAAGTTGTGAATGTTTCATTTCATTCCAAACAAGTTGTGAATGTTTCCATTTCATTCCAAACAAGTTGTGAATGTTTCCATTTCATTCCAAACAAGTTGTGAATGTTTCCATTTCATTCCAAACAAGTTGTGAATGTTTCCATTTCATTCCAAACAAGTTGTGAATGTTTCCATTTCATTCCAAACAAGTTGTGAATGTTTCCATTTCATTCCAAACAAGTTGTGATTGTTTCATTTCATTCCAAACAAGTTGTGAATGTTTCCATTTCATTCCAAACAAGTTGTGAATGTTTCCATTTCATTCCAAACAAGTTGTGAATGTTTCCATTTCATTATAAACAAGTTGTGAATGTTTCCATTTCATTCCAAACAAGTTGTGAATGTTTCCATTTCATTCTAAACAAGTTGTGAATGTTTCCATTTCATTCCAAACAAGTTGTGAATGTTTCCATTTCATTCCAAACAAGTTGTGAATGTTTCCATTTCATTATAAACAAGTTGTGAATGTTTCCATTTCATTCCAAACAAGTTGTGAATGTTTCCATTTCATTCCAAACAAGTTGTGAATGAATTTTCCATTCCATTCCAAACAAGTTGTGAATGTTTCCATTTCATTCTAAAAACAAGTTGTGAATGTTTCCATTTCATTCCAAAAAAGTTGTGAATGTTTCCATTTCATTCTAAACAAGTTGTGAATGTTTTCCATTTCATTCCAAACAAGTTGTGAATGTTTCCATTTTCATTCCAAACAAGTTGTGAATGTTTCCATTTCATTCCAAACAAGTTGTGAATGTTTCCATTCCAAACAAGTTGTGAATGTTTCCATTTCATTCCAAACAAGTTGTGAATGTTTCCATTCCAAACAAGTTGTGAATGTTTCCATTCATTCCAAACAAGTTGTGAATGTTTGAATGTTTCCATTCCAAACAAGTTGTGAATGTTTCCATTTCATTCAAACAAGTTGTGAATGTTTCCATTTCATTCCAAACAAGTTGTGAATGTTTCCATTTCATTCCAAACAAGTTGTGAATGTTTCCATTTCATTCCAAACAAGTTTGTGAATGTTTCCATTTCATTCCAAACAAGTTGTGAATGTTTCCATTTCATTCCAAACAAGTTGTGAATGTTTCCATTTCATTCCAAACAAGTTGTGAATGTTTCCATTTCATTCCAAACAAGTTGTGAATGTTTCCATTTCATTCCAAACAAGTTGTGAATGTTTTTTTTCATTCCAAACAAGTTGTGAATGTTTCCATTTCATTTTAAACAAGTTGTGAATGTTTCCATTTCATTCCAAACAAGTTGTGAATGTTTCCATTTCATTCCAAACAAGTTGTGAATGTTTCCATTTCATTCCAAACAAGTTGTGAATGTTTCCATTTCATTCTAAGTAGTTGTGAATGTTTCCATTTCATTCCAAACAAGTTGTGAATGTTTCCATTTCAGTTGTGAATGTTTCCAAACAAGTTGTGAATGTTTCCATTCATTCCAAACAAGTTGTGAATGTTTCCATTTCATTCCAAACAAGTTGTGAATGTTTCCATTTCATTCCAAACAAGTTGTGAATGTTTCCATTTCATTCCAAACAAGTTGTGAATGTTTCCATTTCATTCCAAACAAGTTGTGAATGTTTCCATTCATTCCAAACTAGTTGTGAATGTTTCCATTTCATTCAAAACTAGTTGTGAATGTTTCCATTCATTCTAAAGTAGTTGTGAATGTTTCCATTTCATTCCAAACAAGTTGTGAATGTTTCCATTTATTCCAAACTAGTTGTGAATGTTTCCATTTCATTCCAAACAAGTTGTGAATGTTTCCATTTCATTCTAAACTAGTTGTGAATGTTTCCATTTCATTCCAAACAAGTTGTGAATGTTTCCATTTCATTCAAACAAGTTGTGAATGTTTCCATTTCATTCTAAACAAGTTGTGAATGTTTTACACCAAACAAGTTGTGAATGTTTCCATTTCATTCTAAACAAGTTGTGAATGTTTCCATTTCATTCCAAAACAAGTTGTGAATGTTTCCATTTCATTTCAAAGTTGTGAAATGTTTCCATTTCATTCCAAACAAGTTGTGAATGTTTCCATTCATTTCATTTCATTCCAAACAAGTTGTGAATGTTTCCATTTCATTCCAAACAAGTTGTGAATGTTTCCATTTCATTCCAAACAAGTTGTGAATGTTTCCATTTCATTCCAAACAAGTTGTGAATGTTTCCATTTCATTCCAAATAAGTTGTGAATGTTTCCATTTCATTCCAAACAAGTTGTGAATGTTTCCATTTCATTCCAAACAAGTTGTGAATGTTTCCATTTCATTCCAAACAAGTTGTGAATGTTTCCATTCCATTCCAAACAAGTTGTGAATGTTTCCATTTCATTCAAAACAAGTTTGTAAATATTTCATTCTAAACAAGTTGTGAATGTTTCCATTTCATTCTAAACTAGTTGTGAATGTTTTCATTTCATTCTAAACAAGTTGTGAATGTTTCCATTTCATTCTAAACAAGTTGTGAATGTTTCCATTTCATTCCAAACAAGTTGTGAATGTTTCCATTTCATTCTAAACAAGTTGTGAATGTTTCCATTTCATTCCAAACAAGTTGTGAATGTTTCCATTTCATTCTAAACAAGTTGTGAATGTTTCCATTTTCATTCCAAACAAGTTGTGAATGTTTCCATTTCATTCCAAACAAGTTGTGAATGTTTTCATTTCATTCTAAACAAGTTGTGAATGTTTCCATTTCATTCTAAACAAGTTGTGAATGTTTCCATTTCATTCAAAACAAGTTGTGAATGTTTTTTGAATTCCAAACAAGTTGTGAATGTTTCCATTTCATTCTAAACAAGTTGTGAATGTTTCCATTCCATTCTAAACAAGTTGTGAATGTTTCCATTTCATTCCAAACAAGTTGTGAATGTTTCCATTTCATTCTAAACAAGTTGTGAATGTTGTTTTCATTCCAAACAAGTTGTGAATGTTTCCATTTTCATTCTAAACAAGTTGTGAATGTTTCCATTTCATTCTAAACAAGTTGTGAATATGTTTCCATTTCATTCTAAACAAGTTGTGAATGTTTTTGTTTCCATTCCAAACAAGTTGTGAATGTTTCCATGTTAGTTTTATGCCCAAAAGCCAACCATAAAGATGTTTGTATTTTTCCAATTAAGTCATGATATTTTATTAAGCCATTAATCCAGCAATTATGTTGTGAATTTTTTGTTTCTACGTAATGTAATAAACATAATTGTAACCCTAGAACAATTATATTCTTAAATGTTTCTGGTCTAGTATTATTGTGGAGCGGGTTGCAATAATACATACAAGTTAGCATATGTGGAGACTAATATGAAATATGTAGTCTACATATGGGTACAAGTTGGAGAACTTGTGTACTGGACCGACCCACCATGAGAACACTACATGGATCGTTATATGAGTGTCATAAGTGATTCTCATAGTGATCATGGTATATGTAGTCCTTCGACCTAAGATCATCAAGGTTCCCTGCATGTGAGTCACATACTTTGATACTTTCCTTTGTTTCCTCGTAACCAAGTGAGTTTGAAGGATATCATTGGGTATGCCACATAGTTGCAGAGGTTTTTGTCATTCCAATCAAGATGGGATTTGTCCCTCCTATGCAAAACGGGAGTGATATCTTCGGGCCCCTTGATAGAGTAAGACTTAGAAAAATGCATGGCCATTCTCAAATGAGTTGATATATGATATCAATGTCATTATTTTAAGTTGGTCTACTCAAGTAATCAAGAAACCAAAGATTGGGCTATGTGAGAGTGACACATTCCATGTCTCATGCTTAGTCTTGATATCTTGGACAAAGGGACAATGGCATACATCGAGGATGATCATAAAGGTTTAGTCGAATCCAAACAATCTTGTGACTTGGGTAGCAATGATGTCATTCTAAACACCGCTCATTGCTTATGATCATAAATGTGATTTATGATCATAACCAAGTGGTAAAAGCCTATTGGGTCGCACACATAGAGCTATTTGGATCATTAGAGTGCATGAGCTAATAATTTGTGAATGGTTTCCAATAATTCGTATTAATAATGGGCCCAATAGTTGAGCCATTATTAAGCCCGAAATTAAAACCTAATTAGATTAGGGCTTTGAAACCCATTCCAAACTGGAAGTTGAGTCTTACTATAAATTTCATTAGTGAGAAGTTGTGAATCTTTTGCCCTTTCATTCCAAAAAGGACAGTGAATGTTTCCATTTCATTCCTTGGAAGAACAAGCTGTTTTGAGCGCAAGAGAAACGCATCTTGTGAATGTTTCCATTTCATCCCAAACAAGTTGTGAATGTTACCATTCAAAGCTTGAAGTTGTCAACTTTCCAGTTTCGTGATTTGAAACAAGTTGTGAATGTTTCCATCTCAACCAAAATTAGTTATGAAAATTTTCGAACAAGTTGTGAATGTTTCCATTTCATTCTAAACAAGTTGTGTTTACCTCGTTTCACTTGGATCCCAGAGGTTTTCGGTTATATTACCAAATGCTGCTTGTTTGGATCTTGAAACCTAGTTGTGAATGTTTCCATTTCATTCCAAACAAGTTGTGAATGTTTTTTCATTCCAAACAAGTTGTGAATGTTTCCATTCCAAACAAGTTGTGAATGTTTCCATTTCATTCCAAACAAGTTGTGAATGTTTCCATTCCATTACAAACAAGTTGTGAATGTTTCCATTTCAAACAAGTTGTGAATGTTTCCATTTCATTTTAAACATGTTGTGAATGTTTTTCATTCCAAACAAGTTGTGAATGTTTCCATTCCAAACAAGTTTGTGAATGTTTCCATTTCATTCTAAACAAGTTGTGAATGTTTCCATTTCATTCCAAACAAGTTGTGAATGTTTCCATTTCATTCCAAACAAGTTTGAATGTTTCCATTTCATTCCTAAACAAGTTGTGAATGTTTCCATTTCATTGTTTCCATTCCAAACAAGTTGTGAATGTTTCCATTTCATTCTAAACAAGTTGTGAATGTTTCCATTTCAAACAAACAAGTTGTGAATGTTTCTATTTCATTCTAAACAAGTTGTGAATGTTTCCATTTCATTCTAAACAAGTTGTGAATGTTTCCATTTCATTCAAAACAAGTTGTGAATGTTTCCATTTCATTCCAAACAAGTTGTGAATGTTTCCATTTCATTCCAAACAAGTTGTGAATGTTTCCATTCATTCCAAACAAGTTGTGAATGTTTCCATTTCATTCAAAACAAGTTGTGAATGTTTCCATTTCATTCCAAACAAGTTGTGAATGTTTTCATTTCATTCCAAACAAGTTGTGAATGTTTCCATTTCATTCCAAACAAGTTGTGAATGTTTCCATTTCATTCCAAACAAGTTGTGAGTGTTTCCATTTTATTCCAAACAAGTTGTGAATGTTTCCATTTCATTCCAAACAAGTTGTGAATGTTTTTTCATTCCAAACAAGTTGTGAATGTTTCCATTTCATTCCAAACAAGTTGTGAATGTTTCCATTTCATTCCAAACAAGTTGTGAATGTTTCCATTTCATTCTAAACAAGTTGTGAATGTTTCCATTTCAAACAAGTTGTGAATGTTCCATTTTCCACAACAAGTTGTGAATGTTTCCATTTCATTCCAAACAAGTTGTGAATGTTTCCATTTCATTCCAAACAAGTTGTGAATGTTTCCATTTCATTCTAAACAAGTTGTGAATGTTTCCATTTCATTCCAAACAAGTTGTGAATGGAAGTTCCATTTCATTCCAAACAAGTTGTGAATGTTTCCATTTCATTCCAAACAAGTTGTGAATGTTTCCATTTCATTCCAAACAAGTTGTGAATGTTTCATTTCATTCCAAACAAGTTGTGAATGTTTCCATTTCATTCAAAAATAAGTTGTGAAATGTTTCCATTCCAAACAAGTTGTGAATGTTTCCATTTCATTCTAAACAAGTTGTGAATGTTTCCATTTCATTCCAAAACAAGTTGTGAATGTTTCCATTTCATTCCAAACAAGTTGTGAATGTTTCCATTTCATTCCAAACAAGTTGTGAATGTTTCCATTTCATTCCAAACAAGTTGTGAATGTTTCCATTTCATTCCAAAGAAGTTGTGAATGTTTCATTTCATTCCAAACAAGTTGTGAATGTTTCCATTTCATTCCAAACAAGTTGTGAATGTTTCATTTCATTTCATTCAAAAACTATGTTGTGAATGTTTCCATTTCATTCAAACAAGTTGTGAATGTTTTCATTTCATTCCAAACAAGTTGTGAATGTTTCCATTTCATTCTAAACAAGTTGTGAATGTTTCCATTTCATTCCAAACAAGTTGTGAATGTTTCCATTTCATTCCAAACAAGTTGTGAATGTTTCCATTTCATTCTAAACAAGTTGTGAATGTTTCCATTTCATTCCAAACAAGTTGTGAATGTTTCCATTTCATTCAAAACAAGTTGTGAATGTTTCCATTTCCAAACAAGTTGTGAATGTTTCCATTTCATTCTAAACAAGTTGTGAATGTTTCCATTTCATTCAAAACAAGTTGTGAATGTTTTCATTCCAAACAAGTTGTGAATGTTTCCATTTCATTCCAAACAAGTTGTGAATGTTTTCATTTCATTCCAAACAAGTTGTGAATGTTTCCATTTCATTCCAATGATAATTGTGAATCAAATAAGTTTGAATGTTTCCATTTCCAAACAAGTGTGAATGTTTCCATTTCATTCCAAAACAAAAGTTGTGAATGTTTTTCATTCCAAACAAGTTGTGATGTTTCCATTTCATTCCAAACAAGTTGTGAATGTTTCCATTTCATTCCAAACAAGTTGTGAATGTTTCCATTTCATTCCAAACAAGTTGTGAATGTTTCCATTTCATTCCAAACAAGTTGTGAATGTTTCCATTTCATTCCAAAAAGTTGTGAATTGTTTGTTTCCATTTCATTCAAAACAAGTTGTGAATGTTTCCATTTCATTCCAAACAAGTTGTGAATGTTTCCATTTCATTCCAAACAAGTTGTGAATGTTTCCATTTCATTCCAAACAAGTTGTGAATGTTTCCATTTCATTCCAAACAAGTTGTGAATGTTTCCATTTCATTCTAAACAAGTTGTGAATGTTTTTCATTTCATTTTAAACAAGTTGTGAATGTTTCCATTTCATTCCAAACAAGTTGTGAATGTTTCCATTTCATTCCAAACAAGTTGTGAATGTTTCATTTCATTCCAAACTAGTTGTGAATGTTTCCATTTCATTCAAAACAAGTTATGAATGTTTCCATTTCATTCCAAACAAGTTGTGAATGTTTCCATTTCATTCTAAACAAGTTGTGAATGTTTCCATTTCATTCCAAACAAGTTGTGAATGTTTCATTTCATTCCAAACAAGTTGTGAATGTTTCCATTTCATTCCAAACAAGTTGTGAATGTTTCAATTATAAACAAGTTGTGAATGTTTTGTGAATGTTTTCATTCTAAACAAGTTGTGAATTTCCATTCCATTTCATTTCCAAAGATGTGAATGTTTGTTTTCATTTCAAATAAGTTGTGAATGTTTCCAATTTCATTTCCAAACAGTTGTGAATGTTTTGATTTCATTCTAAAAAAGTTGTGAATGTTTCCATTCCATTCCAAACAAGTGAATGTTTCCATTTCATTTCAAACAAGTTGTGAATGTTTCCATTTCATTCCAAACAAGTTGTGAATGTTTCCATTTCATTCCAAACAAGTTGTGAATGTTTCCATTTCATTCCAAACAAGTTGTGAATGTTTCCATTTCATTCTAAACAAGTTGTGAATGTTTCCATTTCATTCTAAAACAAGTTTATGAATGTTTCCATTTCATTCCAAACTAAAGTTGTGAATGTTTCCATTTCATTCTAAACAAGTTGTGAATGTTTCAATTTCGTACAAAAGTTGTGAATGTTTCCATTTGAAAACAAGTTGTGAATGTTTCCATTTCATTCCAAACTAGTTGTGAATGTTTCCATTCCAAACAAGTTGTGAATGTTTCCATTTCATTCAAACAAGTTGTGAATGTTTTTTTGTTTCATTCTAAAACAAGTTGTGAATATTTTCATTCCAAACAAGTTGTGAATGTTTCCATTTCATTCCAAACATTTTTTGAATGTTTCATTTCATTCTAAACAAGTTGTGAATGTTTCCATTTCATTCCAAACTATATTGTGAATGTTTCCATTTCATTCAAACAAGTTGTGAATGTTTCCATTCCAAACAAGTTGTGAATGTTTCCATTTCATTCCAAACAAGTTGTGAATGTTGTTTTCATTCCAAACAAGTTGTGAATGTTTCATTTCATTCAAACAAGTTGTGAATGTTTCCAATTCCAAACAAGTTGTGAATATTTCCATTTCATTCTAAACAAGTTATGAATGTTTCATTTCCAAAGATGTTATGATTGTTTCTATTTCAAATAAGTTATGAATGCTTCCTTTCCAAACATGTGAATGTTTTGATTTCATTCTAAAAACGTTGTGAATATTTCCACTCCAAGTAAGTCATGAGTGTTTCTTTTTCAAATAATTTGTGAATGTTTCCATTCCAAACAAGTTGTGAATGTTTCCATTTCATTCTAAACAAGTTATGAATGTTTCCATTTCTAACAAGTTGTTAATGTTTCTATTTCACTCTAAACAAGTTTTGAATGTTTACAGTTTATTCTAAACAAGTTATGAATGTCTATATTCAAAACCAGTTGTGAATGTTTCCATTTCATTCTAAAGAAGTAGTTAATGTTTCAATTTCGTACAAGTTATCAACGTTTCCATTCTGAACAAGTTGTGAATGTTTCCATTTCATTCAAAACTATTTGTGAATGTTTCCTTTCCAAACAAGTTTTGAATGTTTCAATTCCAAACTGGTTCTAAATGTTTTTGTTTCATTCTAAACAAGTTGTGAATATTTTCATTTTAACCAAGTTGTGAGTGCTTCCATTCCAAACATTTTTTGAATGTTTCATTCTCATTCTAAACAAGTTGTGAATATTCTCATTACAAACATATTGTGAATGTTTCCATTTCATTCAAAACAAGTTATGAATGTTTCCATTCCAAACAAGTTGTGAATGTTTCCATTTCACACTAAACAAGTTGTAAATGTTTCCATTCAAACAAGTTGTGAATGTTTCGATTCCAAACAAGTTGTGAATGTTTCAAATCCAAAGAAGTTATGAATATTTTCATTTCATTCTAAACAAGTTATGAATGTGTCCACTCCAAAGATGTTATGATTGTTTCTATTTCAAATAAGTTATGAATGCTTCCTTTCCAAACATGTGAATGTTTTGATTTCATTCTAAAAAAGTTGTGAATATTTCCACTCCAAATAAGTCTTGAGTGTTTCTTTTTCAAATAATTTGTGAATGTTTCCATTCCAAACAAGTTGTGAATGTTTCCATTTCATTCTAAACAAGTTGTGAATGTTTCCATTCAAAACAAGTTGTGAATGCTTCCATTCCAAACAAGTTGTAAATGTTTCCATTTCATTCTAAACAAGTTGTAAATGTTTCCATTTCATTCTAAACAATGTGTGAATGTGTGCATTCTAACAAGATGTTAGTGTTTCCATTTCATTATGAACAAGTTACGAATGCTTCCATTTCATTCTAAACAAGTTGTTAATGTTTCCATTTCATTCTAAACAATGTGTGAATGTTTCCATTCCATTCTAAACAAGTTGTGAATGCTTCAATTCATTCTAAACAAGTTGTGAATGTTTCTATTTCCTTCTAACATGTTGTGAGTGTTTCAATTTCACTTAAAACGTTTTTGTTTCAATTTGATTCTAAACAAGTAGTAAATCTTTCAACTTCATTCAAATGAAGTTGTGAATGTTTCCATTCTAAACAAGTTATGAATGTTTCTATTTCATTCTAAACAAGTTGTGAATGTTTCCATTTCCTTCTAAATAGGTTGGGAATGTTACCATTTTATTCTGAACAACTCATGAATCTTTGCTTTCCAAACAAGTTGTGAATGTTTCCATTGCATACAAGTTATGAATGTTTCCTTTCCAAACATGTTGTGGATGTGTTCATTTCATTCTAAACTAGTTACGAAGGTTTTCTTTCTAAACAAGTTCTAAATGTTCCCTTTCAAAACAAGTTATGAATGTTTCCATTTCATTCTAACGATGTTGTGAATGATTCCATTATAAACGAGTTGTGAAACAAAATGAAATGAAAGGTTGTGAAAGATTCCTTTTACAACCTATTTAGAATAAAATGAAAAGAATCATAACTTGGTTTGAATGAAAGCATTCATAACTTGTTTCGAATGAAATGGAAACAATTAGAACTTGTTTAGAATGAAATAGAAACATTTAGAACTTGTTTGGAATGGAAACATTTACAACTTGTTTAGAATGAAAGGGAAACATTCATAACTTGTTTGGAATAGAAACATTCGCAACTTCTTAAAAATGAAATGGAAACATTCATAACTTGTTTGGAATGAAAAGGACGCATTCACAACTTATTTTGAATGGAAACATTCACAACTTGTTTCGAATTAAATGGAAACATTCACAACCTTTATGGAATGAAAACATTCACAACTTGTTTAGAATGAAATGGACAACTTGACAACCCGTTGGAAATGAAACTTTTGCAACTTGTTTAGAATGAAATGGAAAAATTCTCAACTTTTTTGAAATAAAATGGAAACATACACAAGTTTTTTAGAATGAAATGGAAACATGAACAACTTGATTGGAATGGAAACATTCACAAGTTGTTTAAAATGGAATGGAAACATTCACAACTTGTTTCAAATGTAATAGGAACTTTCACAGCTTGTCTAGAATGAAATGGAAACATTCATAACTTGTTTCCACTTGGAACATTCACAGCATGTCAGGATTGGAATTAAAACCTTTTTAAGTTGTGTAAAGTGAAATGGAAACATTCATAAATTGTTTGAAATTTAAACATTCATGACTTGTTTTGCATGAAATGGAAACATTTACAACTTGTTTGGAAAGAAAAGATTCATAACTTGTTTATAATGAAATGCAAAAATTTTTACAAATTGTTTGGAATGAAAACATTCCCAACTTGTTTAGAGTTAAATGGAATTCCAAATAGGTTGTGAATGTTGTTATTTGGCACAAATTATGAATGTTTCTATTTGTTTCCAAACTAGTTGTGAATGTTTCCATTTCATTCTAAATAAGTCATTAAGGTTTCCATTCCAAAGAGGTTGTGAGTGTTTCAATTTTATTCTAAACAAGTTGTCAATATTTTCTTTTCATTCTAAATAAGTTGTTAACATTTTTACTTAAAAAAAGTTGTGAATGCTTCATTTAAGACAACTTTTGTGTATTTCCATTTCATTTCAAACAAGTTATGAATGGTTCCACTCCAAACAAGTTGTGAATGTTTACATTTTGTGTCGAACAAGTTGTGAAGGTTTCTATTTCATTCTAACTTGCTTGGTGTGGAAACATTCATAACTTTTTTTGACTGGAAACATTTACAACTTGTTTAGAACAAAACAGAAATTTTCACAACTTGTTTTGAATGAAATAGAAACCATCACAACTTGTTTGGAATAAAATGGAAACATTCAAAACTTGTTTAGAATGAAATAAAAACCTTCACAGCTTGTTTGGAATAAAACATTCACAACTTGTTTAGAATGAAACAGAAATTTTCACAACTTGTTTAGAATGAAATGGAAAAAATAAAAACTCGTTCTTATCTTTTGAATTGAAATAATCACAACTTGTTTAGATTGAAATGGAAGCATTCATAACTTGTTTGGAATGTAAGCATTTACAACTTGTTTGAAAAGAAAAAATTCACAACTTGTTTAGAAAAGAAATGGAAGCATTCACTATTACCACTTTGAGTATTTAAATACAGTGATCAATTTAAGTGAGCTCAAGCCCCAGGCAGTCCATGTCCTGTTGGCCAAGTAGAACATGCACACTATGTTTACCCAAGTGGCCCTCTTGGTCATTACGCAAAGATGTGCGTATTGGTCTAACCATTACACACATATTCATAAACAATTTCATCTAGAAGTAATGATGATAATGAAATTCTTTATTCCTGGCCAATATGGAATTTGAGTAAAATCCCCAAGTGCATGTACAATCATATACACACATGCTGCTATTGGTGCACATTTTTTTTCCAAACTTTCATCCCGTGTCCAACTCAAATTCTACACATGTGTTCTTCTGTGCCCTAAAGGTTTTAAACCCTTTAATACCCTTAAACCTTCATAGGGAAATAGGTTTGAGACATTAAATCCATCTAAGTTTACTATTATGGATTTTACACTTAACCGGGTAAAAATGACCATATCAACAATGCTCAGCAAAATCAGCCAATTTTGACAGGCCATAACTCTGGTTATAGGGCACCAAATCCAGTGATTCAAAAGCCAAGTTATTCCTCTTGAAGTGTTCTAAGTGTGGTGAAATTTCATAGGCAAATTCTTTACGTACAGAAAGTTATGGCAAGCTGGAGTATAGGGTACCAAAATTTAGCCACTATTGACCATTATGCCCATACAAAATTTCATAATATTCATACACTTCATTTCCAGGTGCAAAACCCACATTGTAGTGCCCATATATGTCTTATACACATGGAAAAACCATTCCCCTGAATTTAGAGCTCTTCTAACCATCATTCATAAAAATGCCATCTCCAAGAGCTGAAAGTGATGCTCACAAGAGGCATTCTGATAATGCTTTGGATGTTGCTTGCCTCATGCTTATTACCGTGGAATCTGAGCTTTAGAAGTAACATGAAAAGATGTGGGTGTTTGACATGATCGAACATCTCAAAATGCTATTCCAAGAGCAAGCTAGGCATGAAAGGTTTGAGGCCTCTAAGTCATTGTTTTAATGCAAAATGTCTGTAGGAAGTTCCATGGGTCTTCATGTGCTCAAGATGACTGGGCACACTAAAAATCTTGAAAGTTTTGGATTTGCTCTTCAGAAAGGGTTTGCTATTGATGTAGTCTTGCAATCGTTGCCTGAAAGCTACAGTCAGTTCGTCATGAACTATAACATGAATGACCTTGACAAGTCCCTCCGTGAATTGCTTAACATTTTGAGAACTACTAAGCAAAACCTTAAGAAGGCTAAGCCCATTTGGGTGGTTCAAAAGGGCAAGGGAAAGGGAGCCAACAAGAAGAAGGATAAAGCTAAAGGAAAGTCCAATATTAATTCTTCTTCAACTGCATTGAAACCATTTGGTAGTCTGGCAAAGGAAGGGGAATGCTTCCATTGTAAGCAACCTAGACACTGGAAGCGTAACTGCAAGCTCTATCTTGAAAAACTTGCTAAGGAGAAGGGAAATAAGACTTCCACTTCAGGTATTCTTATTATAGAGGCTAACTTTTCTTCTTCATCATCTTAGGTATTGGATACTAGTTGTGGATCTCACATTTTTGGAAATGTGCAGGATCTTAGTAAAAGCAGAAGATTGGCCCAAGGTAAAGTGGACCTACATATTGGAAATGGAGCAAGAGTTGCTACCTTAGCTGTAGGGACTTATGTTCTCACTTTACCTAGTGGATTAGTTTTAAAATTAGATAACTGCTACTTTGTGCCTAGTATTAGTAGAAATTTTATTTCTATTTCTTGCTTAGACAAGAAAGGTTTTTCATTTATAATAAAGGACAAATGTTGTTCTATTTATTTGAATGAAATCTTTTATGGTAATGCTCAACTTAGCAATGGGTTGTACATTTTGGAACTCAAAAATCCAATATGTAAAGTGAATACCAAGAAGGTCAAATTGAATTATTTGAACCCGACCTTTCTCTGGAATTGCCGCTTGGGCCATATGAATGAGATGACATATCTAAGCTCTATAAGGATGGACTCCTGGGCTCATTTGATTTTTAATCATATGAAACATTCAAGTCATGTTTGTTAGGGAAGATGACCAAAGCCCTATTCAGAGGGCAGAGTGAAAGGGCTAATGACTTATTAGGACTCATACATGCTAGAGGAGGCTTCCAATACTTCATTACCTCTTGTGATGACTTTAGTAAGTATGGCTATATGTATCTCATGAGTCACAACTCAAAATCCTTTGAAAAGTTCAAAGAATTAGAGAATGAAGTAGAGAATCAACTCGAGAAGAGTATCAAAGTACTTTAATCAGATCGAGGTGGAGAGTACTTGGGTCAAGAATTCCTTGACTATCTAAAATAATGTGGTATACTACCACCACTCACTCCACCTAGTACACCTCAATGGAATGGTGTATCTAAAAGGAGAAATCTCTGTTAAACATGGTTCAATCTATGATGAGTCAAGCTGACCTTCCAAACTCTTTTTGGGGACATGCTCTAGAGACAGCCGCTTTTACACTAAACTGAGTTCCATCTAAATTTGTTCAAAATACTCCATATGAGATGTGGAGTGGGATGTGTCCCAGCCAGTTTTTTTATGAAGATTTAGGGCTATGACGCTTATGTGAAACATCAATCCTTAGACAAGCTAAGACCCAAATCTCATAAATGCCTCTTTGTTGGGTATCCCAAATAAACTAAGGGTTACTATTTCTACAATCCTTCTAAGCGAAAGGTGTTTGTTGCTCGAACTGGTGTCTTTCTAGAGAAAGAGTTTATCTCTAAAGGAACTAGTGGGAGGAAAATAATGATGGGTTTCGGGAGCCAAACAGCGCAGCGGAATTTAACCGAAACCCTCCAGGATCCAAGTGAAACGGGGTAAACCGGGTGTTCGAAAATTTTCATACCTAATTTTCAATTGAGATCTCTCACTCAACTGTAGAGTTGAATCACAAAACTTGAACAGTTGACGTGTTCAAGCTCTCTATGGTATCCACACGAGTCTCTCGGGATCACCACGCTTCCACCACGTCCTGGCAGATGCGTTTCTCTTGCCCTCGCAGTGCTAGCTTGCGTCCTCCAAGGAATTGCAAGAGAAGAGTGTGGCTGTCCTTTTTGGAGGCTAGGGCAAGGAGACCCTACGAATTTCTCACTTAAAAGTTGTATTTATAGTGAGACTCAACTTCTAGGCCTAATGGGTTTCAAAGCCCTAATCCAATTAGGATTTAATTTCGGGCTTAATAATGGCTCAACTCTTTGGCCCATTATTAATACGAAATTAAAGTGAAACCATAACCCAAATAATTAGCCCATGCACTCTAATGATCCAAATAGCTCTATGTGTGCGACCCAATAGGCTCTTACCACGTTGGCAATGATCATAAATCACATTTATGATCATAAGCAATGAGCGGTGTCTAGCAACACATCATTGCTACCCAAGTGACAAGATTGTCGATGATTCGACTAAACCTTTATGATCATCACCGATATATGCCATTGTCCCTTTGTCCAAGACATCAAGACTAAGCACGAGACATGGAATGTGTCACTCTCGTATAGCCCAATCTTTGGTTTCTAGATTACCGAGTAGACCAACTTAAACTGATGACATTGATATCGTATATCAACTCATCCGAGCATGGCCATGCATTTTTCTAAGTCTTACTCTATCAAGGGACCCGACGATATCACTCCCGTTACATAGGAGGGACAAATCCCATCTTGATCATACAAATCCCTCCGCATGATATGTGACATACCCAATGACCTCCTTCAAGTTCACTCAGTTACGAGCAACAAAGGAAAGTATCAAAGTATGTGACTCACATGTAGGGAACCTTGATGATCTTAGGTCGAAGGACTACATATACCATGATCACTATGAGAATCACTTATGACACTCATATAACGATCCATGTAGTGTTCTCATGGTGGGTCGGTCCAGTACACAAGTTCTCCAACTTGTACCCATATGTAGACTACATATCTCATATTAGTCTCCACATATGCTAGTCATTATGTATTATTGCAACCCGCTCCACAATAATACTAGACCAGGGACGTTTAAGAATATCATTATTCTAGGGTTACAATTATGTTTATTACGTTACGCAGAAACAAAACAACAAACATAATTGCTGGATTAATGCCTCAATAAAATATCATGACTCAATGTGCAAAAATACAATCATCTCATGATTGGCTTTTTGGGCACAACACTAACAATCTCCCACTTGCACTAAAAGCCAATCATCCATGTATCTAATACCGATGGACCTAGAATGGCTATCATGCTTCTGCTGCGTAAGGGGCTTTGTCAGTGGATCAGCAATGTTGCTGTCTGTCGAAGTCCTGCATATCCTTACATCACCCCTCTCGATGATCTCCCTGATGAGATGATAGCGTCGGAGTATGTGTTTGGATCGCTGGTGAGATCGAGGTTCCTTAGCCTGTGCGATTGCTCCATTGTTGTCACAATAGAGCTCTATCGGGTCGGCAATGCTTGGAACCACTCCAAGTTCAGTGATGAACTTCTTGATCCAAACTGCCTCCTTCGTAGCATCAGAGGCGGCAATGTACTCAGATTCTGTTGTAGAGTCAGCTACTGTCTCTTGCTTTGAACTCTTCCAGCTCACAGCACCACCACCAATACAAAACACATAACCAGATTGCGATCTAAAATCATCCTTATCGGATTGGAAGCTTGCATCGGTGTAACCCCTTACAACGAGCTCATCTTCACCTCCAAAGACCAAGAATGCATCCTTAGTCCTTCGTAAGTACTTAAGGATGTTCTTAACAGCTGTCCAGTGACTCTCACCGGGGTTCGATTGGTACCTACTCGTCATGCTCAAAGCATATGAGACATCGGGACGAGTACATATCATGGCATACATGATAGATCCAATTGCTGAGGCATATGGAATCTTACTCATGCGCTCTCTCTCCTTGGGTGTACTCGGACACTGAGATCTAGAAAGAGTGATACCATGTGACATGGGCAAGAATCCTTTCTTGGAATCTTGCATGCTAAACCTCTTTAGCACCTTGTCAATATATGTACTTTGACTTAGGCCAAGAAGCTTTCTAGATCTATCTCTATAGATCCTGATGCCTAACACATAGGCTGCTTCACCCAAGTCCTTCATAGAGAAACATTTCCCTAGCCAAGTCTTCACAGACTGTAGCTCAGGAATGTCATTCCCGATGAGTAGTATGTCATCTACATACAACACCAAGAAGACAATAGCGCTCCCACTAACCTTCTTGTAGACACAAGGTTCATCTTCATTTTTGATAAAACCAAACTCTTTGATTGCATCATCAAAATGAAGATTCCAACTTCGAGAAGCTTGCTTCAGTCCATAAATGGACCTTTGCAACTTGCACACTTTATTGGCATTCTCAGGAGTGACAAAACCCTCAGGTTGTGTCATGTACACATCCTCAAGTAGCTTTCCATTTAGGAATGCAGTTTTGACATCCATTTGCCATATCTCATAATCATAGTGTGCAGCAATAGCAAACAAAATTTGGATGGATTTAAGCATAGCAACTGGTGAAAAAGTTTCATCATAGTCAATACCATGAATTTGCTTGAAACCTTTTGCAACCAATCGTCCCTTAAAGGTAATCACATTACCATCCATGTCAGTTTTCTTCTTGAAAACCCATTTGCACCCTATGGGTTTTACCCCTTCAGGTGGGTCAACCAAAGTCCATACTTGGTTTTCATACATGGATTCCATCTCGGATTTCATGGCCACTAGCCACTTCTCAGAGTCAGGCCCCGACATAGCTTGTTGGTAGGTTGTGGGCTCATCCTGATCCATGAGCATCACATCACCAGTGTGAGTCATGAGAAATCCATATCTCTCGGGCTCACGCCGAATCCTACCAGACCTACGTGGGCTCTGTGCTACAGGAACAGACTCTTGAACCACAACATCTTGTGGTGTCTGTTCAGGTTCCATTTCAGGTTCGATGTCTCCTTGTTGTTCTTGAATTTCTTCAAGTTCTACTTTCCTCCCACTAGTTTCTTTAGAGATAAACTCTTTCTCTAAAAAGACACCAGTTCGAGCAACAAACACTTTTTGCTCAGAAGGATTGTAGAAATAGTAACCCTTTGTTTCTTTGGGATACCCAACAAAAAGGCATTTTTGAGATTTGGGCCCTAGTTTGTCAGAGGATTGACGTTTCACATAAGCGTCACAGCCCCAAATCTTCATAAAAGACAAATTGGGACGCCTCCCACTCCATATCTCATATGGTGTCTTTTGAACCGATTTAGATGGAACTCGGTTTAGTGTAAAAGCGGCTGTCTCTAGAGCATGTCCCCAAAAGGAGTTTGGAAGGTCAGCTTGACTCATCATAGAGCGAACCATGTCTAACAGAGTTCGATTTCTCCTTTCAGATACACCATTCCATTGAGGTGTACCTGGTGGAGTGAGTTGTGATACTATACCACACTCCTTCAGATAGTCAAGGAATTCTCGATCCAAGTACTCTCCACCTCGATCTGATCGAAGCACTTTGATACTTTTCCCGAGTTGATTCTCTACTTCATTCTTGAATTCTTTGAACTTTTCAAAGGATTCTGACTTGTGTCTCATAAGATACACATAGCCATATCTGCTGAAGTCATCAGTGAAAGTAATGAAGTATTGGAAACCTCCTCTAGCTTGTGTAGACATAGGGCCACATACATCACTATGTATGAGTCCTAGTAAGTCATTAGCCCTTTCACTTTGCCCTGTGAATGGGGCTTTGGTCATCTTGCCCAACAAACATGACTCACATGTCTCATATGATTCAAAATCAAATGAGTCCAAGAGTCCATCCTTATGGAGCTTGGATATGTGGGTCTCATTTATATGGCCCAAGCGACAGTGCCAGAGATAGGTCGGGTTTGAATCATTTAATCTGACCTTCTTGGTATTCACATTATAGATTGGATCTTCGAGGTCTAGAACATACAACCCATTGCTAAGTTGAGCACTACCATAAAAGATTTCATTCAAATAAATAGAACAACATTTGTCCTTTATTATAAATGAAAAACCTTTCTTGTCCAAACAAGAAACAGAAATCAAATTTCTACTAATAGTAGGCACAAAGTAGCAGTTGTCTAATTCTAAAACTAATCCACTAGGTAAAGTGAGAACATAAGTCCCTACGGCTAAGGCAGCAACCCTTGCTCCATTTCCAACACGTAGGTCCACTTCACCTCGGGCCAATCTTCTACTTCTACTTAGATCCTGCACATTTGCACAAATGTGAGATCCACATCCAGTATCCAATACCCAAGATGAGGAAGTAGAAAAGTTAGCCTCTATAACAAAAATACCTGAAGTGGAAGTCTTACTTCCCTTTTCCTTAGCAAGTTCTTCAAGATAGAGCTTGCAGTTGCGCTTCCAGTGTCCAGGTTGCTTACAATGGAAGCACTCCCCTTCCTTTGCCACACCACCCTTTGGTTTCAGTGCAGCTGAAGAAGAATTAGCATTGGACTTTCCATTAGCTTTATCCTTCTTCTTGTTGGCTTTTCCCTTTCCCTTGCCCTTTTGAACCATCAAAATGGGCTTAGCCTTCTTAAGGTTTTGCTCAGCAGTTCTCAACATGTTGAGCAATTCAGGGAGGGACTTGTCAAGGTCGTTCATGTTATAGTTCATGACAAACTGACTGTAGCTTTCAGGCAACGATTGCAAGACTACATCAATAGCCAACTCTTTCTGAAGAGCAAATCCCAAATTCTCAAGATTCTCAATGTACCCAATCATCTTGAGCACATGAGGACCCACGGGACTTCCCTCAGACATCTTGCACTGAAACAATGCCTTAGAGGTCTCAAACCTCTCATGCCTAGCTTGCTCTTGGAAAAGCATTTTGAGATGTTCGATCATATCGAACGCCCCCATGTTCTCATGTTGCTTCTGAAGCTCAGATTCCATGGTAATAAGCATGAGGCATGCAACATCCAAAGCATCATCAGAATGCCTCTTGTGAGCATCCCTTTCAGCTCTTGGAGCAGTGGCAGCAGGCTCATTCGGAATGGGCTGCTCTAGGACATAAGCCTTTCTCTCTTGTTTGAGGACTATCCTCAAGTTTCGGTACCATTTGAGAAAGTTGGTCCCATTCAGTTTTTCCTTCTCAAGGATCGATCGCAACGAAAGTGTCGATGTGTTTTGTGCCATGGTTATCTACAACAGTAAATATGCAGTGTAAGAGTCATGTATTTTAATTCATTTAATAAGGACTTTTATTAAACGATACTCCCACTATTTTCCTCAAAATAATAACCCTCGATATTATTTCGGAACACCTCGGCGCTAAGGTATTCTAGTGGGCCAAGATCCATATTTGACCACAACCTGAGTCAGCTTTGGCTTTTCTCTCAAGTTACAGCTATTTAGGTAGGCAACTCCTTGCCAATTGCATCTTATGCAACTCTTGGATAGTTGGGTGAACAACACTTGTCCAAGCTCATCTCATGAGCTTAAGCCCAACTCTATGCCTCTAAGTCCCTAATCCTATTAGGATGACTTAGTTAAGTCAGACCCAAAGTTAGCAATTTGGATATCACTATTATCCCATCGCGCCTTACCAAGATGAACATAGGTGCTTTGCTTTGGCAAACCCACCTAATGTTGATCAAAGTCTTGACGAGTGCCAACATTTGGAAGGCATCACATTTAATGACTTAATATTTGTTTGAGGGATTTTTTTTTTGATCTCACCAATTTGTTATCTCCGGTTGTCTTATACATGCATCACATACAAATATAAAACATGCATCTCATGCTTACAAGAAAGTAAACGTGACATGGTTATAGCCCAAACTATGCGATATTCTCAAGCCAATGAGAATATCATAAAAGCCTAAGAAAAGAAAAGGGTCTTCACAAGCTCCTTCTCTTCCTTTCTTGGTTGCCCTTTTGTTGTCACCTCCTTGGACATACCACCTTGGATGATCCTTGGACATACCACCTTGGATGATCCCATAATGCACCATTACATCAATAATAGAAACCTCGAGTTACATTCGAGGGGAGTAAGGTGAGAAGAGAATGTACAATGAGAGTGATAAGAAAAGGCACGACTCGCAGGCCGTATTTACAAGTACAACCAATCAAGGGCTATAACCATGCACCATGCTTCAAACACCAATCAGCATATCATGTCAAATCTCATTCAACAAAGATGCATGCCAATTTTTGTGCGTTGATTAACCAGTTTTTATTTATGTGGCGCTTCGCATACGGCAGTCCCGCTGGCCGGTCAGCGGGCGGTGGTTCCGCTGACCGGTCAAGGGGGACGGGGTCAAGGGGAGCCGCCCTTGTGGGGGGCAGGGGGCGCCCCCCGGCACAAAAAATTGTCTTACAATTGCTTAGCCCGAAATCTTCTATTTCGAGCAAGTAGGCACCCGAGACTCCTCCATTCGAGCCACCAAAAATACCTTACTTTCGGTGCCCGAACAGGCCGAATCCGAACAAAGCTAGGGTTTTTGCAACTATTGCAAGAATCCTAATCCATATAGGTATCTCATACCATTCAATTTGAGGTTAATCTCATTAACCAATTTGTGTCGTTTCTTCATATATCTCATATGTTCATTACGAATTCCAGTTTCATGCATCTTGAATCAATCTAATTAATCATGGCCGAAAAGCAACCGAACACATAGCATCATGCGATTCAACACTCAATCCCGATTTAGGGTTTCACCAGTAGCTCTGATACCACTGATGGGTTTCGGGAGCCAAACAGCGCAGCAGAATTTAACCGAAACCCTCCAAGATCCAAGTGAAACGGGGTAAACCGGGTGTTCAAAAATTTTCATACCTAATTTTCGGTTGAGATCTCTCACTCAACTGTAGAGTTGAATCACAAAACTTGAACAGTTGACGTGTTCAAGCTCTCTATGGTATCCACACGAGCCTCTCGGGATCACCACGCTTCCACCACGTCCCGGCAGATACGTTTCTCTTGCGCTCGCAGTGCTAGCTTGCGTCCTCCAAGGAATTGCAAGAGAAGAGTGTGGCTGTCCTTTTTGGGAGGCTAGGGCAAGGAGACCTGCGAATTTCTCACTTAAAAGTTGTATTTATAGTGAGACTCAACTTCCAGGCCTAATGGGTTTCAAAGCCCTAATCCAATTAGGCTTTAATTTCGGGCTTAATAATGGCTCAACTCTTGGGCCCATTATTAATACGAAATTAAAGTGAAACCATAACCCAAATAATTAGCCCATGCACTCTAATGATCCAAATAGCTCTATGTGTGCGACCCAATAGGCTCTTGCCACGTTGGCAATGATCATAAATCACATTTATGATCATAAGCAATGAGCGGTGTCTAGCAACACATCATTGCTACCCAAGTGACAAGATTGTCGGTGAATCGACTAAACCTTTATGATCATCACCGATATATGCCATTGTCCCTTTGTCCAAGATATCAAGACTAAGCACGAGACATGGAATGTGTCACTCTCGTATAGCCCAATCTTTGGTTTCTTGATTACCGAGTAGACCAACTTAAACTGATGACATTGATATCGTATATCAACTCATCCGAGCATGGCCATGCATTTTCTAAGTCTCACTCTATCAAGGGGCCCGAAGATATCACTCCCGTTACATAGGAGGGACAAATCCCATCTTGATCATACAAATCCCTCCGCATGATATGTGACATACCCAATGACCTCCTTCAAGTTCACTCAGTTACGAGCAACAAAGGAAAGTATCAAAGTATGTGACTCACATGTAGGGAACCTTGATGATCTTAGGTCGAAGGACTACATATACCATGATCACTATGAGAATCACTTATGACACTCATATAACGATCCATGAAGTGTTCTCATGGTGGGTCGGTCCAGTACACAAGTTCTCCAACTTGTACCCATATGTAGACTACATATCTCATATTAGTCTCCACATATGCTAGTCATTATGTATTATTGCAACCCGCTCCACAATAATACTAGACTAGGGACGTTTAAGAATATCATTATTCTAGGGTTACAATTATGTTTATTATGTTACGCAGAAACAAAACAACAAACAAAATTGGTGGATTAATGCCTAAATAAAATATCATGACTCAATGTGCAAAAATACAATCATCTCATGATTGGCTTTTTGGGCACAACACTAACAAATAAAACTTGAAGAAATTGAAGAACAACATGGGGACATCGAACCTAAATTGGAACCTGAAGAAACACCACAAGATGTTGTGGTTCAGGAATCTTTTCTTGTAGGATGAAGCCCACGTAGGTCTGGTAGGATTCAGCATGAGCCCGAGAGATATGGATTTCTTGTGACTCACACTAGCGATGTGATGCTCATGGATCAGGATGAGCCTAGAAGCTACAAACAAGCTATGTTGGAGCCTGACTCTGACAAGTGGCTAGAGGCCATGAAGTCCAAGATGGAGCGCATGTATTAAAACCATGTATGGACTTTGGTTGACCCATTTGAAAGGGTGCAAATGGGTTTTCAAGAAGAAAACTGACATGGATGGTAATGTGATTACCTTTAAAGGATGATTGGTTGCAAAAAGTTTCAAGCAAATTCATGGCATTGGTTATGATGAGCCTTTTCACCAGTGGCCATGCTTAAATTCATCCAAATCTTATTGGCTACTGCTGCACATTATGATTATGAGATGTGGCAAATGGATGTCAAAACTGTGTTCCTAAATGGAAAGCTACTTAAGGAAGTGTACAACACACAGGCTGAGGGTTTTGTTACTCCTGAGAATGCCAATAATGTGTGCAAGTTACAAAGGTCCATTTATGGATTGAAGCAAGGTTCTCAAAGTTGTAATCTTCATTTTGATGAAGCAATTAAATAGTTTGGTTTTATCAAAAATGAAGATAAACCTTGTGTCTACAAGAAGGTTAGTGAGAGCATTATTGTCTTCTTGGTGTTGTATGCAGATGACATACAACTCATCAGGAATGATGTTACTAAGCTACAGTCTACAAAGACATGGCTAATGAAATATTTCTTTATGAAGGACTTGGGTGAAGCCGCCTATGTGTTAGGCATCAAGATCTATAAAGATAGCTCCAAAAAGCTTCTTGGCCTAAGTCAAAGTACATACATTGACAAGGTGCTAAAGAGGTTTAGCATGAAAGATTCCAAGAAAGAATTCTTGCCCATGTCACATGGTATAACTCTTTTTAGATCTCAGTGTTCGAGTACACTCAAGGAGCGCATGAGTAAGATTCCATATGCCTCAGCAATTGGATCTATCATGTATACCATGATATGTACTTGTCCCAATGTCTCATATGCCTTAGCTTGAGGAGTATGTACCAATCATGTTACCCACTCCGAGGTAGTCCAATTATGGTGCCAAAATTGTGCATTTAGACTCCCATGATTGATAATGTTCTATAGGCCATCGGAACACTACCCTTAGTGTGTATACCCGAGTGGCCCTCTTGGATATTATGTAAACACATGCATATTGGTCCAACCATCATACACATATTCACATTTCATGCACACCATGGCAGCAAAGAAGGAAAACACTAGCAGAAGTCTTAATCTTGGCTACCACACATTAGGCAATCTTGTTAAGTTCTAGTGACTAGCCCTTGCACCTGTAACTTCCACTAATAAATTGTATCATTCTAGCCATGTAACACCCTATTTTATTTCCTCCATTATGAAGTACAGACTTAGAGCAAACCAAGAAAATTTGTTTTACATCAATAGCCCATCTATGGACCAAGTTATGGATTTTTTAAATTCCTTACAAAATTCTGACCAAATGAACAGTAACTTAGCCAAATTCGCAACATCATATCTTTGGCTACATGGTTCCAAATTTAGAAATTACAAACCCCAGTTCAACCTCTTAATGTTCTTTAGGTGTGGTCAAGATTTCATACCAAGATTCCTTGTCCACAGAGAGATATAGAACCTTAAGTCCAGAGTCAAAATTTTGGTCACTTTATGACCATTTTGCCCATACAAATTTTTGTAACTGTGCAAACACTTCATTCACAATGGGAAAATCATCCAAAGCTATCCCATATATGTGCATTACAGGTAGGAATTACATTCCCTTGCTTTTAACAACTTTATGTGGTCAAACAAAAATTTACAAGTAAGCAGCCTATCATTCACACTTAGGCAGCTTTGCACCACATCACATACATAGCCAAAACATTACTCAAATGTTCACATACTTGTCTCATTTTACATACACTACATGTACATGCATAAATGCACTACAAAATGGTCTTAACTCAGCTAAATATGCACCCTAAGTTACAGGGTGCCTGAAATGCAATGGACTCCAAAAATAGGATGCTCGACAGCTGCTGCACAACACAGTAAGTACCATCACCAAAAATACTAAATGTGCTTCTAAAATCACCAAACTTTCCAACTCATAGGCAGAAATATGGAAGTTTAAGTACCTAAAAATTCATAGGAAAAATCATACCACAAAGGTTAGTTTGAAGGTGGTCTTTTTGCTGGACCTGAAATGACAGAATTGAGGGGAGTAAGTTTCATTGAGAAACTTAGTAAGCGTAACACTTGAATTCAATAGGCAATGTGACCATCATGAAAACCTGCATCCAAAGACACTAAAACAAAAAAAACACAATGCATATATACAAGATATAGCAACCAAATGCAGCAGCCATTCACAACCAACAAACACATGAAATGCAGCAGCAACATATACCATAGGTTAGTCCATAAAACATGTAATAAACATAACCAAATCACTATGGCAGCCCTCCTCAAGCTAATTGATACAATCAAAGAAGGCACAACCATGTTGACAGATTGGCGATGTTCTGGTGGAAAAATCATATCTTCAGCTAAACTGATCAGAATTGAGTGATTCTTGATTCATTGGAAAGCTAACATCTGGAGCTACAAATTATATGCAGAACATGAAACCCAGTTTGCACGATAAGGAGGTCCAATTTAGCTTCAAAGTCACGATTTACGAGTTATCGCTGGTTCAGAAGCAGTTGCAGTATTTTGGGCATATCTTTGGCTTTAGATGTCCGTTTTGTGTGGTTCAGGTGTCATTTCAAAGATAAGAAAGAGATCTACAACTTTCATGCTTTCATTTTGAGAAATCATGGCTGCATCAAGTTCGAATTTCAGCTTGAAGTTGAAGACACAAGCAGGAACCACCTGAGAAGACTATTTTGGGGTTTTTATGGCCAATCTTGTTTTGTAACGTATTTTATTTTATTTTCCTATTTATTTACATTATTTAGGATGTTATTTAGGCCATGGAAGTGATTCAGGTCACTTAGGATAAATGGAATTCGCTGCACACCTTAAACATGTGTTAAAAGGGTGTAGGAATCCTAGTTTGACTAGGTTTTCTTGAGTCCTTTGTAACTAGGTTTCCTAGGTGACTTGGGCTGCGAATTTTGCCCAGATTTTTACCCTAGTTTAGGCCTATATAAAGGCACATATTCTGGATGTAAACACACAGATTATTGCCGAAATAATATTGCTCTTTGGAGAGGTTTTCTCTTTGGTTCTTTGTGGACTACCTTGGTGCACAAGTGTGCTTGTGTTCTTGGTGTTCTTATACTTCTCGTTTCTAGTCACAGGTTGATTAGGGGTGGGGGTTTCAAACCTAGTCTCTTTGATGTCTTGTGGAGCTTGAAAAACATCTTGGGCGCGTTTCATGGTCTTTATACCATCGGGGTTCGCATCAGTTGGTATCAGAGCCACAAGTTCCATTGAAGGACATATCTTGTGTTCTTGTTTATCTTCGGTTTTCTTTCAATTTTTTTTCCAGTAATTTCGTGTCTTAATCCTCTGTTTTAATCCTTTTTCTTCTTGTTTCAGGTCTGTCCTTTTTATTCCATCCTTGTTCAAGTCCGAAAATCACAAAAACAACAAAAAGAAGTCAATCCGTGTTGTCTAGTTTTCTCGGTTTCAAATTGTTTGTTCCTGATTATTTCTTATCTTTCTGTTTCGTGTCCAGCCATATTAATCTCTCTTGTTTTCATTGTTTCCAGCATCCTAGAGTCAAGAAAACATCAAGAAAAGAAGGATCAAAGTTCAGCAAGTTTCGGTATCAAAAAGTTGTTTCAAAATTGTGCAAGTTTCAATAGTTTCTTGTTTTGGCCGAATAGAAAACTGACTTTTTGTCTTTGGCAGCAAGGAATTTCAAGGAGAAAGTTTGTTTAGCATAAAAACAGCAAGCAAAAAAAAAAAAAAAAGGAAAAAAAAAGAAAAAAGAAAAAGGAAAAGAAAAGAAAAGGAAAGAACAAAGGAAAGAGCCTGAAAAAAAAAGAAGTTTTTCACAAAGTGTTGAAAGTTTTGTGCCCCAAAACCTATCCCATTGTTTTTAAGCCAAAAAGCTTTCTTTGTGGTTCTTGTGATCATCAATTGCAAGGGCTTCCTAGAGTCTTTTAAAGCTTGTTTAGCCCACCTCTTTTGGAGTCAAAATAGTTCTTCAAAAATTCAAGTTTTCTTGTGTGCTTTGAGGATAGTTTTCTTAGAACTTTTGAGAACTCTTTGAATAGCAATATCTCACTAACAAATTGAGTGTTTTGAGTGTTCATCTTTTGAGTGAAACACGTGAGGTGAGTGTTTGTGAGGATCTTTGTTATTTTCAGGAGTATGGAGGGCCAGGAGGATAGGAGGATGGAAGTGAGACACAATGAGGAGCCAACCATGAGAGAATTTCAAGAAACTCTCAATAGACTTGTGGGGAGGATTGAGGACATTGATTTGAGGTTGCCAAGGAGACCAAATCCCATCTTGCAACCAAGGAGAGGTCCAAGGAGAGAAGAACCCGAGGAGGAAGAAAGAGTTTGGCATGACCATGGGTTTCCAAGGAGGTGTGAGCCAAGGGAGGACAACAATCTCAACTCCATCAAACTTACCATTCCATCTTTCCAAGGGAGGAGTGATCCCGATGCATATTGGGAGTGGGAGCAAAAGATTGAGATGGTGTTTGATTGCCATCATTACTCCGAGGAAAAGAAGGTTAAATTGGCTACCATAAAGTTCACTAATTATGCTCTTGTATGGTGGAATCAGGATGTTACTTCTAGGAGAAGGAATGAGGAGGAGCCCATACACACATGGAGAGCCCTTAAAGCCTTGATGAGGAGGAGATTTGTTCCTAGCTACTACACTAAAGATCAACGCCTCAAGCTTCAAAAGCTAGTGCAAGGCCAAAGGAGTGTGGAGGACTACCATAAAGACTTGGAGATA
Organism: Aquilaria sinensis; assembly: GCA_005392925.1. NCBI lineage: Eukaryota > Viridiplantae > Streptophyta > Magnoliopsida > Malvales > Thymelaeaceae > Aquilaria > Aquilaria sinensis. The sequence goes on from SMDT01001206.1 coordinate 58,891, forward strand.
ACCTTGACCCGAGCCAACATCATGGAGGATGAGGAGACCACCATTGCTAGATTCATTAATGGTCTCAATCCTGAGATTGCCAACAAAGTGGAAATGGTGCCTTATTTCAATATGGAGGACTTGCTTCACCATGCCACCAAGGCTGAGAGGATCATCAAGAGAGCAAAGGCATCCAAGATGTCTCAAGGAGGAATTTCCACATGGAGAGGAGCATGGAGCAAGGATGTAAAAGAAGTACCCAAGCCAAATGTGGAGGCCACAAAAGGAGACTTGTCTCGGCCTCAACAAGAAAAGTCAATCATGCTTGTACCACTTTCACCACAACAAGTCTTCAAGGATCAAAGAAAACTTTAAAGTGAGGTTGAGAGAAAAGTAAATGAGGGGAAAGTTGAGGGCAAGAGTGATGAGGGGAAAGCTGAGAGAACAACCGAGAGATTAAGTGAGAAGAGTGAACATGAGGGGAAGAAGAGTGGAGAGTTCCCGAGAGAAGAAATTGAGTGCGAAGTTGAGAGAAGACAAGAGTGCAATGAACCCAAGCCGAGTGAAGAGAGAAAGACCTACAGAGAAGCCATACTTTCATCTAACATAATGGAATCTTTTTCTAGTGTTGTGTTGTCTTCTTGTCAGGACTTAAGTGGATATGAGCTACAAGAATCAAGTGAGTTGCTGCCCATTAAAGAAGTTGGTGTTCCCAATATTCTAAGCCATGTCCCATGCATCAAACCAACAAAGGAGGTTGAGAAGGAACAATTTGAGGCGAGTCCAAGTGATTTCATATGCAAATGTTTGCCTAACATTGTTTCTTATCCTATGTTTCAAGGGGATGAAATTAATGCAACTCCAACCAAAGCCATTGAGTGTGAAGGTGAAAATTTTGTGGTTCCAAAGGAAGATACTTGGAGACTATGTCCAACCACTGTAATGTATTTCTTCCTTACACCTAGATTTGATGTAGTTTTGCATGAAAATCTCAAACAATGTGTGTTTGCTTGCAATGTTATTTTGAAGAATGGTTTTCATGAAACTAGATTAAGAGAAGGAAGTAAACATGAAACTTTGACAAAATATGATCTTAAAGCTTCTAATTCTTTGGTTTTGTCAAATCCTCTATGGAATTGCTTGAGTTTCTCTAAAGAAAAATCTGTTTTGGAGTCTTTTGTTTTTGAATTTGTTTGTTTTGCATCCATTTCACATTGTTTTGTTTTGCCTCAAGTTAAATCTACTTCTTTGGAATTTTTCATGCATAAATTCGCTCATACACATACATTACATACTTCTTTGATTGCCATTCATGTTCAGCCCATTTTGTGAGTCAATCTTTAATTTCCAGCAAGCATTTTTTTGTCATGACACATGCATTACACAAACTTTTGAGCATTGATCTTTTTGCTTTATGTCCAAACCTGAAAGTTTTTATTTTGAGTGAAAATTCTTGTTTTAAATTCAGCCTTTTAAGGAGATGTGTTGAGTCCTTTGTTTTGTGTCACATTTCATTCACAAATTTCATGCATTATGGTGCATATACATGCAAAAATAAGTTTGCCACTAAATTGGTTTCACTTAATCCTATCTATTCCAATCTTGTTTCATTTAGAATGCTTAGGATTTTTGGGAAATTCATGCATCATTGTTTTGTTATTAGTTTAGGCCACATTGAGCTCAATTCTTGTTTGCTTGAATGGCCTATGCAAACTATTGTCTTGACATGCATAACTTGTGTTTTTCATAACCATAATACTTTTGTGAGTTTAGGTCCATTTGTTTTGAGTGCATACAGCATCCCTAAGGTAAATGATTCCTACACTTTTCCTAGTTTTGGGAATAATGTTTTTGAGATGGCAAAGGCAATGAAAGTGATGCCTAGAGTTAAGATGAAAATTGTGCAAAGTTTCAGATTTTTTGTGCTAATTGTTTCTAACTTTGTTTTTGACCCTGGAGGTATCAAAATTATCATTGTGTTTGGATATTGGTTCAGGTTTTTCACAAGATTAAAGCTCCATACACAAGCATTCCATGCTATTGGTGCTTATGTGAAAGGTAAGTGCTTATGTGTTGATTATTTCATTGTTATTGATTCAATTCCCTTTTCTAATGCAGGTTTTGATTCGAGGACGAATCCTTCTAAGGAGGGGGGAGCTGATATGATCAAAGAAGGCACAACCAAGGATGGCAAGGATCCATTGAAGATAACTAGTGGACCATTGACAAGGAAGAAGGCTAAGGAGCTCACTAGTGCACTTCAAGCTCGGATGTTGACAGATTGGCGATGTTCTGGTGGAAAAATCATATCTTGAGCTAAACAGATCAGAATTGAGTGATTCTTGATTCATTGGAAAGCTAACATCTGGAGCTACAAATCATATGAAGACCATGAAACCCAGTTTGCACGTTAAGGAGGTCCAATTTAGCTTCAAAGTCACGATTTACGAGTTATCGCTGGGTGTCAGAAGCAGTTGCAGTATTTTGGGCATATCTTTGGCTTTAGATGTCCGTTTTGTGTGGTTCAGGTGTCATTTCAAAGCTAAGAAAGAGATCTACAACTTTCATGCTTTGCATTTTGAGAAATCATGGCTGCATCAAGTTCGAATTTCAGCTTGAAGTTGAAGACACAAGCAGGAACCACCTGAGAAGACTATTTTGGGGTTTTTATGGCCAATCTTGTTTTGTAACGTATTTTATTTTATTTTCCTATTTATTTACATTATTTAGGATGTTATTTAGGCCATGGAAGTGATTCAGGTCACTTAGGATAAATGGAATTCGCTGCACACCTTAAACATGTGTTAAAAGGGTGTAGGAATCCTAGTTTGACTAGGTTTTCTTGAGTCCTTTGTAACTAGGTTTCCTAGGTGACTTGGGCTGCGAATTTTGCCCATATTTTTACCCTAGTTTAGGCCTATATAAAGGCACATATTCTGGATGTAAACACATAGATAAATTCTGAAATAATATTGCTCTTTGGAGAGGTTTTCTCTTTGGTTCTTTGTGGACTGCCTTGGTGCACAAGTGTGCTTGTGTTCTTGGAGTTCTATACTTCTTGTTTCTAATCACAGGTTGATTAGGGGTGGGGGTCTTCAAACCCAGTCTCTTTGATGTCTTGTGGAGCTTGAAAAACATCTTGGGCGCGTTTCATGGTCTTTATACCATAGGGGTTCGCATCATCAGAAACAAATAGTTTGGAATGAAATGAAATGGAACATTCACAACTAGTTTGGAATGAAATGGAAACATTCACAACAACTAGTTTGGAATGAAATGGAAACATTCACAACTAGTTTGGAATGAAATGGAAACATTCACAACTAGTTTGGAATGAAAAAACATTCACAACAAGTTTGGAATGAAATGGAAACATTCACAACTAGTTTGGAATGAAATGGAAACATTCACAACTATTTTTGGAATGAAATGGAAACATTCACAACTAGTTTGGAATGAAATGGAAACATTCACAACTTGTTTGGAATGAAATGGAAACATTCACAACTAGTTTGGAATGAAATGGAAACATTCACAACTAGTTTGGAATGAAATGGAAACATTCACAACTAGTTTGGAATGAAATGAAAACATTCACAACAAGTTTGGAATGAAATGGAAACATTCACAACTAGTTTGGAATGAAATGGAAACATTCACAACTAGTTTGGAATGAAATGGAAACATTCACAACTAGTTTGGAATGAAATGGAAACATTCACAACTAGTTTGGAATGAAATGGAAACATTCACAACTTGTTGGAATGAAATGGAAACATTCACAACTGTTTTGGAATGAAATTTGGAAACTAGTTTGGAATGAAACATTCACAACTAGTTTGGAATGAAATGGAAACATTCACAACTTAGTTTGGAATGAAATGGAAACATTCACAACTTGTTTGGAATGAAATGGAAACATTCACAACTAGTTTGGAATGAAATGGAAACATTCACAACTAGTTTGGAATGAAATGGAAACATTCACAACTAGTTTGGAATGAAATGGAAACATTCACAACTTGTTTGGAATGAAATGGAAACATTCACAACTAGTTTTGAATGAAATGGAAACATTCACAACTAGTTTGGAATGAAATGGAACATTCACAACTAGTTTGGAATGAAATGGAAACATTCACAACTAGTTTGGAATGAAATGGAAACATTCACAACTAGTTTGGAATGAAATGGAAACATTCACAACTAGTTTGGAATGAAATGGAAACATTCACAACTTGTTTGGAATGAAATGGAAACATTCACAACTAGTTTGGAATGAAATGGAAACATTCACAACTAGTTTGGAATGAAATGGAAACATTCACAACTTGTTTGGAATGAAATGGAAACATTCACAACTAGTTTGGAATGAAATGGAAACATTCACAACTAGTTTTGGAATGAAATGGAAACATTCACAACTTGTTTGGAATGAAATGGAAACATTCACAACTACTTTTGAATGAAATGGAAACATTCACAACTAGTTTGGAATGAAATGGAAACATTCACAACTAGTTTGGAATGAAATGGAAACATTCACAACTAGTTTGGAATGAAATGGAAACATTCACAACTAGTTTGGAATGAAATGGAAACATTCACAACTTGTTTGGAATGAAATGGAAACATTCACAACTTGTTTGGAATGAAATGGAAACATTCACAACTAGTTTGGAATGAAATGGAAACATTCACAACTTGTTTGGAATGAAATGGAAACATTCACAACTAGTTTTGGAATGAAATGGAAACATTCACAACTAGTTTGGAATGAAATGGAAACATTCACAACTAGTTTGGAATGAAATGGAAACATTCACAACTAGTTTGGAATGAAATGGAAACATTCACAACTAGTTTGGAATGAAATGAAACATTCAAACTTGTTTGGAATGAAATGGAAACATTCACAACTAGTTTGGAATGAAATGGAAACATTCACAACTAGTTTGGAATGAAATGGAAACATTCACAACTAGTTTGGAATGAAATGGAAACATTCACAACTTGTTTGGAATGAAATGGAAACATTCACAACTAGTTTGGAATGAAATGGAAACATTCACAACTAGTTTGGAATGAAATGGAAACATTCACAACTAGTTTGGAATGAAATGGAAACATTCACAACTAGTTTGGAATGAAATGGAAACATTCACAAAGTTGGAATGAAATGGAAACATTCACAACAAGTTTGGAAAATGGAAACATTCACAACAAGTTTGGAATGAAATGGAAACATTCACAACTAGTTTGGAATGAAATGGAAACATTCACAACTAGTTTGGAATGAAATGGAAACATTCACAACTTGTTTGGAATGAAATGGAAACATTCACAACTAGTTTGGAATGAAATGGAAACATTCACAACTAGTTTGGAATGAAATGGAAACATTCACAACTTGTTTGGAATGAAATGGAAACATTCACAACAAGTTTGGAATGAAATGGAAACATTCACAACTAGTTTGGAATGAAATGGAAACATTCACAACTAGTTTGGAATGAAATGGAAACATTCACAACTAGTTTGGAATGAAATGGAAACATTCACAACTTGTTTGGAATGAAATGGAAACATTCACAACTAGTTTGGAATGAAATGGAAACATTCACAACTTGTTTGGAATGAAATGGAAACATTCACAACTAGTTTTGGAATGAAATGGAAACATTCACAACTTGTTTTGGAATGAAATGGAAACATTCACAACTAGTTTGGAATGAAATGGAAACATTCACAACTAGTTTGGAATGAAATGGAAACATTCACAACTTGTTTGGAATGAAATGGAAACATTCACAACTAGTTTTGGAATGAAATGGAAACATTCACAACAAGTTTTGGAATGAAATGGAAACATTCACAACTAGTTTGGAATGAAATGGAAACATTCACAACTAGTTTGGAATGAAATGGAAACATTCACAACTAGTTTGGAATGAAATGGAAACATTCACAACTAGTTTGGAATGAAATGGAAACATTCACAACTAGTTTGGAATGAAATGGAAACATTCACAACTTGTTTGGAATGAAATGGAAACATTCACAACTAGTTTGGAATGAAATGGAAACATTCACAACTAGTTTGGAATGAAATGGAAACATTCACAACTAGTTTGGAATGAAATGGAAACATTTTGTTTGGAATGAAATGGAAACATTCACAACTAGTTTGGAATGAAATGGAAACATTCACAACTAGTTTGGAATGAAATGGAAACATTCACAACTTGTTTGGAATGAAATGGAAACATTCACAACTAGTTTGGAATGAAATGGAAACATTCACAACTTGTTTGGAATGAAATGGAAACATTCACAACTAGTTTGGAATGAAATGGAAACATTCACAACTAGTTTGGAATGAAATGGAAACATTCACAACTAGTTTGGAATGAAATGGAAACATTCACAACTTGTTTGGAATGAAATGGAAACATTCACAACTAGTTTGGAATGAAATGGAAACATTCACAACTAGTTTGGAATGAAATGGAAACATTCACAACTAGTTTGGAATGAAATGGAAACATTCACAACTAGTTTGGAATGAAATGGAAACATTCACAACTAGTTTGGAATGAAATGGAAACATTCACAACTAGTTTGGAATGAAATGGAAACATTCACAACTAGTTTGGAATGAAATGGAAACATTCACAACAAGTTTGGAATGAAATGGAAACATTCACAACTTGTTTGGAATGAAATGGAAACATTCACAACTAGTTTGGAATGAAATGGAAACATTCACAACTAGTTTGGAATGAAATGGAAACATTCACAACTAGTTTGAAATGAAATGGAATGAAATGGAATGAAATGGAATTCACAACTAGTTTGGAATGAAATGGAAACATTCACAACTAGTTTGGAATGAAATGGAAACATTCACAACTAGTTTGGAATGAAATGGAAACATTCACAACTAGTTTGGAATGAAATGGAAACATTCACAACTAGTTTGGAATGAAATGGAAACATTCACAACTAGTTTGGAATGAAATGGAAACATTCACAACTTGTTTTGGAATGAAATGGAAACATTCACAACTAGTTTGGAATGAAATGGAAACATTCACAACTAGTTTGGAATGAAATGGAAACATTCACAACAAGTTTGTAATGAAATGGAAACATTCACAACTAGTTTGGAATGAAATGGAAACATTCACAACTAGTTTGGAATGAAATGGAAACATTCACAACTAGTTTGGAATGAAATGGAAACATTCACAACTAGTTTGGAATGAAATGGAAACATTCACAACTAGTTTGGAATGAAATGGAAACATTCACAACTAGTTTGGAATGAAATGGAAACATTCACAACTAGTTTGGAATGAAATGGAAACATTCACAACTAGTTTGGAATGAAATGGAAACATTCACAACTTGTTTGGAATGAAATGGAAACATTCACAACTTGTTTGGAATGAAATGGAAACATTCACAACTAGTTTGGAATGAAATGGAAACATTCACAACTAGTTTGGAATGAAATGGAAACATTCACAACTAGTTTGAATGAAATGGAAACATTCACAACTAGTTTGGAATGAAATGGAAACATTCACAACTAGTTTGGAATGAAATGGAAACATTCACAACTAGTTTGGAATGAAATGGAAACATTCACAACTTAGTTTGGAATGAAATGGAAACATTCACAACTAGTTTGGAATGAAATGGAAACATTCACAACTTAGTTTGGAATGAAATGGAAACATTCACAACTAGTTTGGAATGAAATGGAAACATTCACAACTAGTTTGGAATGAAATGGAAACATTCACAACTAGTTTGGAATGAAATGGAAACATTCACAACTAGTTTGGAATGAAATGGAAACATTCACAACTTGTTTGGAATGAAATGGAAACATTCACAACTAGTTTGGAATGAAATGGAAACATTCACAACTAGTTTGGAATGAAATGGAAACATTCACAACTTGTTTGGAATGAAATGGAAACATTCACAACTAGTTTGGAATGAAAATGGAAACATTCACAACTAGTTTGGAATGAAATGGAAACATTCACAACTAGTTTGGAATGAAATGGAAACATTCACAACTTGTTTGGAATGAAATGGAAACATTCACAACTAGTTTGGGAATGAAATGGAAACATTCACAACTTGTTTGGAATGAAATGGAAACATTCACAACTAGTTTGGAATGAAATGGAAACATTCACAACTAGTTTGGAATGAAATGGAAACATTCACAACTTGTTTGGAATGAAATGGAAACATTCACAACTTGTTTGGAATGAAATGGAAACATTCACAACTAGTTTGGAATGAAATGGAAACATTCACAACTAGTTTGGAATGAAATGGAAAAACATTCACAACTAGTTTGGAATGAAATGGAAACATTCACAACTTGTTTGGAATGAAATGGAAAAACATTCACAACTAGTTTGGAATGAAATGGAAACATTCACAACTAGTTTGGAAAATGGAAATGGAAACATTCACAACTTGTTTGGAATGAAATGGAAACATTCACAACTTGTTTGGAATGAAATGGAAACATTCACAACTTGTTTGGAATGAAATGGAAACATTCACACAAGTTGTTTGGAATGAAATGGAAAACATTCACAAAACATTCACAACATTGTTTGGAATGAAAATGGAAACATTCACAACTTGTTTGGAATGAAATGGAAACATTCACAACTTGTTTTGGAATGAAATGGAAACATTCACATTGTTTGGAATGAAATGGAAACATAGTTTAGTTTGGAATGAAATGGAAACATTCACAACTTGTTTGGAATGAAATGGAAACATTCACAACTAGTTTGGAATGAAATGGAAACATTCACAACTAGTTTGGAATGAAATGGAAACATTCACAACTTGTTTGAATGAATGAAATGGAAACATTCACAACTTGTTTGGAATGAAATGGAAACATTCACAACTAGTTTGGAATGAAATGGAAACATTCACAACTAGTTTGGAATGAAATGGAAACATTCACAACTAGTTTGGAATGAAATGGAAACATTCACAACTAGTTTGGAATGAAATGGAAACATTCACAACTTGTTTGGAATGAAATGGAAACATTCACAACTAGTTTGGAATGAATGGAAACATTCACAACAAATTTGGAATGAAATGGAAACATTCACAACTTGTTTGGAATGAAATGGAAACATTCACAAAAGTTTGGAATGAAATGGAAACATTCACAACTAGTTTGGAATGAAATGGAAACATTCACAACTAGTTTGGAATGAAATGGAAACATTCACAACTGTTTTTGGAATGAAATGGAAACATTCACAACTAGTTTGGAATGAAATGGAAACATTCACAACAAGTTTGAAATGAAATGGAAACATTCACAACTAGTTTGGAATGAAATGGAAACATTCACAACTTGTTTGGAATGAATGAAACATTCACAACTTGTTTGGAATGAAATGGAAACATTCACAACTAGTTTGGAATGAAATGGAAACATTCACAACTAGTTTGGAATGAAATGGAAACATTCACAACTAGTTTGGAATGAAATGGAAACATTCACAACTAGTTTGGAATGAAATGGAAACATTCACAACTTGTTTGGAATGAAATGGAAACATTCACAACATGTTTGGAATGAAATGGAAACATTCACAACTTTGTTTGAAACATTCACAACTAGTTTGGAATGAAATGGAAACATTCACAACTAGTTTGGAATGAAATGGAAACATTCACAACTAGTTTGGAATGAATGGAAACATTCACAACTAGTTTGGAATGAAATGGAAACATTCACAACTTGTTTGGAATGAAATGGAAACATTCACAACTAGTTTGGAATGAAATGGAAACATTCACAACTAGTTTGGAATGAAATGCAAACATTCACAACTAGTTTGGAATGAAATGGAAACATTCACAACTAGTTTGGAATGAAATGGAAACATTCACAACTAGTTTGGAATGAAATGGAAACATTCACAACTAGTTTGGAATGAAATGGAAACATTCACAACTTGTTTGGAATGAAATGGAAACATTCACAACTAGTTTGGAATGAAATGGAAACATTCACAACTAGTTTGGAATGAAATGGAAACATTCACAACTAGTTTGGAATGAAATGGAAACATTCACAACTAGTTTGGAATGAAATGGAAACATTCACAACTAGTTTGGAATGAAATGGAAACATTCACAACTTGTTTGGAAATGAAATGGAAACATTCACAACTAGTTTGGAATGAAATGGAAACATTCACAACTAGTTTGGAATGAAATGGAAACATTCACAACTAGTTTGGAATGAAATGGAAACATTCACAACTAGTTTGGAATGAAATGGAAACATTCACAACTAGTTTGGAATGAAATGGAAACATTCACAACTTGTTTGGAATGAAATGGAAACATTCACAACTAGTTTGGAATGAAATGGAAACATTCACAACTAGTTTGGAATGAAATGGAAACATTCACAACTAGTTTGGAATGAAATGGAAACATTCACAACTTGTTTGGAATGAAATGGAAACATTCACAACTTGTTTGGAATGAAATGGAAACATTCACAACTAGTTTGGAATGAAATGGAAACATTCACAACTTGTTTGGAATGAAATGGAAACATTCACAACTAGTTTGGAATGAAATGGAAACATTCACAACTAGTTTGGAATGAAATGGAAACATTCACAACTTGTTTGGAATGAAATGAAACATTCACAACTAGTTTGGAATGAAATGGAAACATTCACAACTAGTTTTGGAATGAAATGGAAACATTCACAACAAGTTTGGAATGAAATGGAAACATTCACAACTTGTTTGGAATGAAATGGAAAACATTCACAACTAGTTTGGAATGAAATGGAAACATTCACAACTTGTTTGGAATGAAATGGAAACATTCACAACTAGTTTGGAATGAAATGGAAACATTCACAACTAGTTTGGAATGAAATGGAAACATTCACAACTAGTTTGGAATGAAATGGAAACATTCACAACTAGTTTGGAATGAAATGGAAACATTCACAACTAGTTTGGAATGAAATGGAAACATTCACAACTAGTTTGGAATGAAATGGAAACATTCACAACTAGTTTGGAATGAAATGGAAACATTCACACAAGTTTGGAATGAAATGGAAACATTCACAACTTGTTTTGGAATGAAATGGAAACATTCACAACTAGTTTGGAATGAAATGGAAACATTCACAACTTGTTTGGAATGAAATGGAAACATTCACAACTTGTTTGGAATGAAATGGAAACATTCACAACTTGTTTGGAATGAAATGAAAACATTCACAACTTGTTTGGAATGAAATGGAAACATTCACAACTTGTTTGGAATGAAATGGAAACATTCACAACTTGTTTGGAATGAAATGGAAACATTCACAACTAGTTTGGAATGAATGGAAATGTTCACAACTAGTTTGGAATGAAATGGAAACATTCACAACTTGTTTGGAATGAAATGGAAACATTCACAACTAGTTTGGAATGAATGGAAACATTCACAACTTGTTTGGAATGAAATGGAAACATTCACAACTAGTTTGGAATGAAATGGAAACATTCACAACTAGTTTGGAATGAAATGGAAACATTCACAACTAGTTTGGAATGAAATGGAAACATTCACAACTTGTTTGGAATGAAATGGAAACATTCACAACTAGTTTTTGGAATGAAATGGAAACATTCACAACTAGTTTGGAATGAAATGGAAACATTCACAACTTGTTTGGAATGAAATGGAAACATTCACAACTAGTTTGGAATGAAATGGAAACATTCACAACTAGTTTGGAATGAAATGGAAACATTCACAACTTGTTTGGAATGAAATGGAAACATTCACAACTAGTTTGGAATGAAATGGAAACATTCACAACTAGTTTGGAATGAAATGGAAACATTCACAACTTGTTTGGAATGAAATGGAAACATTCACAACTTGTTTGGAATGAAATGGAAACATTCACAACTTGTTTGGAATGAAATGGAAACATTCACAACTAGTTTGGAATGAAATGGAAACATTCACAACTTGTTTGGAATGAAATGGAAACATTCACAACTAGTTTGGAATGAAATGGAAACATTCACAACTTGTTTGGAATGAAATGGAAACATTCACAACTTGTTTGGAATGAAATGGAAACATTCACAACTAGTTTGGAATGAAATGGAAACATTCACAACTTGTTTGGAATGAAATGGAAACATTCACAACTTGTTTGGAATGAAATGGAAACATTCACAACTAGTTTGGAATGAAATGGAAACATTCACAACTAGTTTGGAATGAAATGAAACATTCACAACTAGTTTGGAATGAAATGGAAACATTCACAACTTGTTTGGAATGAAATGGAAACATTCACAACTTGTTTGGAATGAAATGGAAACATTCACAACTAGTTTGGAATGAAATGGAAACATTCACAACTAGTTTGGAATGAAATGGAAACATTCACAACTTGTTTGGAATGAAATGGAAACATTCACAACTAGTTTGGAATGAAATGGAAACATTCACAACTAGTTTGGAATGAAATGGAAACATTCACAACTAGTTTGGAATGAAATGGAAACATTCACAACTAGTTTGGAATGAAATGGAAACATTCACAACTAGTTTGGAATGAAATGGAAACATTCACAACTTGTTTGGAATGAAATGGAAACATTCACAACTTGTTTGGAATGAAATGGAAACATTCACAACTAGTTTGGAATGAAATGGAAACATTCACAACTTGTTTGGAATGAAATGGAAACATTCACAACTTGTTTGGAATGAAATGGAAACATTCACAACTTGTTTGGAATGAAATGGAAACATTCACAACTAGTTTGGAATGAAATGGAAACATTCACAACTTGTTTGGAATGAAATGGAAACATTCACAACTTGTTTGGAATGAAATGGAAACATTCACAACTTGTTTGGAATGAAATGGAAACATTCACAACTAGTTTGGAATGAAATGGAAACATTCACAACTTGTTTGGAATGAAATGGAAACATTCACAACTAGTTTGGAATGAATGGAAACATTCACAACTAGTTTGGAATGAAATGGAAACATTCACAACTAGTTTGGAATGAAATGGAAACATTCACAACTAGTTTGGAATGAAATGGAAACATTCACAACTTGTTTGGAATGAAATGGAAACATTCACAACTTGTTTGGAATGAAATGGAAACATTCACAACTTGTTTGGAATGAAATGGAAACATTCACAACTAGTTTGGAATGAAATGGAAACATTCACAACTAGTTTGGAATGAAATGGAAACATTCACAACTAGTTTTGGAATGAAATGGAAACATTCACAACTTGTTTGGAATGAAATGGAAACATTCACAACTAGTTTGGAATGAAATGGAAACATTCACAACTTGTTTGGAATGAAATGGAAACATTCACAACTAGTTTGGAATGAAATGGAAACATTCACAACTTGTTTGGAATGAAATGGAAACATTCACAACTTGTTTGGAATGAAATGGAAACATTCACACAACTTGTTTGGAATGAAATGGAAACATTCACAACAAGTTTGGAATGAAATGGAAACATTCACAACTTGTTTGGAATGAAATGGAAACATTCACAACTAGTTTTGGAATGAAATGGAAACATTCACAACTTGTTTGGAATGAAATGGAAACATTCACAACTAGTTTGGAATGAAATGGAAACATTCACAACTTGTTTGGAATGAAATGGAAACATTCACAACTAGTTTGGAATGAAATGGAAACATTCACAACTAGTTTGGAATGAAATGGAAACATTCACAACTAGTTTGGAATGAAATGGAAACATTCACAACTAGTTTGGAATGAAATGGAAACATTCACAACAAGTTTGGAATGAAATGGAAACATTCACAACTAGTTTGGAATGAAATGGAAACATTCACAACAAGTTTGGAATGAAATGGAAACATTCACAACTAGTTTGGAATGAAATGGAAACATTCACAACTAGTTTGGAATGAAATGGAAACATTCACAAAGTTTGGAATGAAATGGAAACATTCACAACTAGTTTGGAATGAAATGGAAACATTCACAACTAGTTTGGAATGAAATGGAAACATTCACAACTAGTTTGGAATGAAATGGACACATTCACAACTTGTTTTGGAATGAAATGGAAACATTCACAACAAGTTTGGAATGAAATGGAAACATTCACAACTTGTTTGGAATGAAATGGAAACATTCACAACTTGTTTGGAATGAAATGGAAACATTCACAACTAGTTTTGGAATGAAATGGAAACATTCACAACTAGTTTGGAAATGAAATGGAAACATTCACAACTAGTTTGGAATGAAATGGAAACATTCACAACTAGTTTGGAATGAATGGAAACATTCACAACTAGTTTGGAATGAAATTCAAACATTCACAACAAATTTGGAATGAAATGGAAACATTCACAACTCATGTTTGGAATGAAATGGAAACATTCACAACTAGTTTGGAATGAAATGGAAACATTCACAACTAGTTTGGAATGAAATGGAAACATTCACAACTAGTTTGGAATGAAATGGAAACATTCACAACTTGTTGGAAAATGAAATGTGAAACATTCACAACTATTCAAAACAAGTTGAAATGGAAACATTCACAACTAGTTTGGAATGAAATGGAAACATTCACAACTAGTTTGGAATGAAATGGAAACATTCACAACTAGTTTGGAATGAAATGGAAACATTCACAACAAGTTTGGAATGAAATGGAAACATTCACAACTAGTTTTGGAATGAAATGGAAAAACATTCACAACTTGTTTGAAAGAATGAAATGGAAACATTCACAACTTGTTTTTTGAATGAAATGGAAACATTCACAACTAGTTTTGTGAATGAAATGGAAACATTCAAAACACAACTTGTTTGGAATGAAATGGAAACATCACCACAACTTGTTTGGAATGAAATGGAAACATTCACAACAAGTTTGGAATGAAATGGAAACATTCACAACAAGTTTGGAATGAAATGGAAACATTCACAACTAGTTTGGAATGAAATGGAAACATTCACAACTTGTTTGGAATGAAATGGAAACATTCACAACTAGTTTGGAATGAAATGGAAACATTCACAACTAGTTTGGAATGAAATGAAACTTTCACAACTTGTTTGGAATGAAATGGAAACATTCACAACTTGTTTGGAATGAAATGGAAACATTCACAACAAGTTTGGAATGAAATGGAAACATTCACAACTAGTTTGGAATGAAATGGAAACATTCACAACTTGTTTGGAATGAAATGGAAACATTCACAACTAGTTTTGGAATGAAATGGAAACATTCACAACTAGTTTGGAATGAAATGGAAACATTCACAACTAGTTTGGAATGAAATGGAAACATTCACAACTAGTTTGGAATGAAATGGAAACATTCACAACAAGTTTGGAATGAAATGGAAACATTCACAACTTGTTTGGAATGAAATGGAAACATTCACAACTTGTTTGGAATGAAATGGAAACATTCACAACATGTTTGGATTGAAATGGAAACATTCACAACTAGTTTGGAATGAAATGGAAACATTCACAACTTGTTTGGAATGAAATGGAAACATTCACAACTTGTTTGGAATGAAATGGAAACATTCACAACTTGTTTGGAATGAAATGGAAACATTCACAACTAGTTTGGAATGAAATGGAAACATTCAAAACTAGTTTGGAATGAAATGGAAACATTCACAACTAGTTTGGAATGAAATGGAAACATTCACAACTTGTTTGGAATGAAATGGAAACATTCACAACTAGTTTGGAATGAAATGGAAACATTCACAACTAGTTTGGAATGAAATGGAAACATTCACAACTAGTTTGGAATGAAATGGAAACATTCACAACAAGTTTGGAATGAAATGGAAACATTCACAACTAGTTTGGAATGAAATGGAAACATTCACAAATGGAAACATTCACAACTTGTTTGGAATGAAATGGAAACATTCACAACTTGTTTGGAATGAAATGAAAATATTCACAACTTGTTTGGAATGAAATGGAAACATTCACAACTTGTTTGGAATGAAATGGAAACATTCACAACTTGTTTGGAATGAAATGGAAACATTCACAACTAGTTTGGAATGAAATGGAAACATTCACAACTTGTTTGGAATGAAATGGAAACATTCACAACTTGTTTGGAATGAAATGGAAACATTCACAACTAGTTTGGAATGAAATGGAAACATTCACAACTTGTTTGGAATGAAATGGAAACATTCACAACTTGTTTGGAATGAAATGGAAACATTCACAACTTGTTTGGAAAGAAATGGAAACATTCACAACTTGTTTGGAATGAAATGGAAACATTCACAACTTGTTTGGAATGAAATGGAAACATTCAGGAAACATTCACAACTAGTTTGGAATGAAATGGAAACATTCACAACTAGTTTGGAATGAGATGGAAACATTCACAACTTGTTTGGAATGAAATGGAAACATTCACAACTAGTTTGGAATGAAATGGAAACATTCACAACTAGTTTGGAAAGAAATGGAAACATTCACAACTAGTTTGGAATGAAATTGAAACATTCACAACTAGTTTGGGATTGAATAACTTGAATGAAATTAAAACATTCACAACTAGTTTGGAATGAAATGGAAACATTCACAACTAGTTTGGAATGAAATGGAAACATTCACAACTTGTTTGGAATGAAATGGAAACATTCACAACTTGTTTGGAATGAAATGGAAACATTCACAACATGTTTGGAATGAAATGGAAACATTCACAACTTGTTTGGAATGAAATGGAAACATTCACAACTTAGTTTGGAATGAAATGGAAACATTCACAACTAGTTTGGAATGAAATGGAAACATTCACAACTAGTTTGGAATGAAATGGAAACATTCACAACTAGTTTGGAATGAAATGGAAACATTCACAACTTGTTTGGAGTGAAATGGAAACATTCACAACTTGTTTGGAATGAAATGGAAACATTCACAAGTTGTTTGGAATCACAAGTGGAAACATTCACAACTAGTTTGGAATGAATTGTTTGGAATGAAATGGAAACATTCAGAAGTTGTTTCCGGTGCAATGGAAATAGTCACAACTAGAATGAAATGGAAACATTCACAACAAGTTTGGAATGAAATGGAAACATTCACTGGAATGAAATGGAAACATTCACAACTAGTTTGGAATGAAATGGAAACATTCACAACTAGTTTGGAATGAAATGGAAACATTCACAACTAGTTTGGAATGAAATGGAAACATTCACAACTAGTTTGGAATGAAATGGAAACATTCACAACTAGTTTTGGAATGAAATGGAAACATTCACAACTTGTTTGGAATGAAATGGAAACATTCACAACTTGTTTGGAATGAAATGGAAACATTCACAACTTGTTTGGGAAATGGAAACATTCACAACTAGTTTGGAATGAAATGGAAACATTCACAACTTGTTTGGAATGAAATGGAAACATTCACAACTAGTTTGGAATGAAATGGAAACATTCACAACTTGTTTGGAATGAAATGGAAACATTCACAACTTGTTTGGAATGAAATGGAAACATTCACAACTAGTTTGGAATGAAATGGAAACATTCACAACTTGTTTTGGAATGAAATGGAAACATTCACAACTAGTTTGGAATGAAATGGAAACATTCACAACTTGTTTGGAATGAAATGGAAACATTCACAACTAGTTTGGAATGAAATGGAAACATTCACAACTTGTTTGGAATGAAATGGAAACATTCACAACTAGTTTGGAATGAAATGGAAACATTCACAACTAGTTTGGAATGAAATGGAAACATTCACAACTAGTTTGGAATGAAATGGAAACATTCACAACTAGTTTGGAATGAAATGGAAACATTCACAACTAGTTTGGAATGAAATGGAAACATTCACAACTTGTTTGGAATGAAATGGAAACATTCACAACTAGTTTGGAATGAAATGGAAACATTCACAACTTGTTTGGAATGAAATGGAAACATTCACAACTTGTTTGGAATGAAATGGAAACATTCACAACTTGTTTGGAATGAAATGGAAACATTCACAACTAGTTTGGAATGAAATGGAAACATTCACAACTAGTTTGGAATGAAATGGAAACATTCACAACTTGTTTGGAATGAAATGGAAACATTCACAACAAGTTTGGAATGAAATGGAAACATTCACAACTTGTTTGGAATGAAATGGAAACATTCACAACTAGTTTGGAATGAAATGGAAACATTCACAACTTGTTTGGAATGAAATGGAAACATTCACAACTAGTTTGGAATGAAAATGGAAACATTCACAACTAGTTTGGAATGAAATGGAAACATTCACAACTAGTTTGGAATGAAATGGAAACATTCACAACTAGTTTGGAATGAAATGGAAACATTCACAACTAGTTTGGAATGAAATGGAAACATTCACAACTAGTTTGGAATGAAATGGAAACATTCACAACTAGTTTGGAATGAAATGGAAACATTCACAACTTGTTTGGAATGAAATGGAAACATTCACAACTAGTTTGGAATGAAATGGAAACATTCACAACTAGTTTGGAATGAAATGGAAACATTCACAACTAGTTTGGAATGAAATGGAAACATTCACAACTAGTTTGGAATGAATGGAAACATTCACAACTAGTTTGGAATGAAATGGAAACATTCACAACTAGTTTGGAATGAAATGGAAACATTCACAACTTAGTTTGGAATGAAATGGAAACATTCACAACTAGTTTGGAATGAAATGGAAACATTCACAACTTGTTTGGAATGAAATGGAAACATTCACAACTAGTTTGGAATGAAATGGAAACATTCACAACTAGTTTGGAATGAAATGGAAACATTCACAACTAGTTTGGAATGAAATGGAAACATTCACAACTAGTTTGGAATGAAATGGAAACATTCATTCACAACTTGTTTGGAATGAAATGGAAACATTCACAACTAGTTTGGAATGAAATGGAAACATTCACAACTTGTTTGGAATGAAATGGAAACATTCACAACTTGTTTGGAATGAAATGGAAACATTCACAACTAGTTTGGAATGAAATGGAAACATTCACAACTAGTTTTGGAATGAAATGGAAACATTCACAACTAGTTTGGAATGAAATGGAAACATTCACAACTTGTTTGGAATGAAATGGAAACATTCACAACTTGTTTTTGGAATGAAATGGAAACATTCACAACTTGTTTGGAATGAAATGGAAACATTCACAACTTGTTTGGAATGAAATGGAAACATTCACAACTAGTTTGGAATGAAATGGAAACATTCACAACTAGTTGGAATGAAATGGAAACATTCACAACTAGTTTGGAATGAAATGGAAACATTCACAACTAGTTTGGAATGAAATGGAAACATTCACAACTTGTTTGGAATGAAATGGAAACATTCACAACTTGTTTGGAATGAAATGGAAACATTCACAACTAGTTTGGAATGAAATGGAAACATTCACAACTTGTTTGGAATGAAATGGAAACATTCACAACTAGTTTGGAATGAATGGAAACATTCACAACTTAGTTTGGAATGAAATGGAAACATTCACAACTAGTTTGGAATGAAATGGAAACATTCACAACTAGTTTGGAATGAAATGGAAACATTCACAACAAGTTTGGAATGAAATGGAAACATTCACAACTTGTTTGGAATGAAATGGAAACATTCACAACTAGTTTGGAATGAAATGGAAACATTCACAACTAGTTTGGAATGAAATGGAAACATTCACAACTTGTTTGGAATGAAATGGAAACATTCACAACTAGTTTGGAATGAAATGGAAACATTCACAACTAGTTTGGAATGAAATGGAAACATTCACAACTAGTTTGGAATGAAATGGAAACATTCACAACTAGTTTGGAATGAAATGGAAACATTCACAACTAGTTTGGAATGAAATGGAAACATTCACAACTTGTTTGGAATGAAATGGAAACATTCACAACTAGTTTGGAATGAAATGGAAACATTCACAACTAGTTTGGAATGAAATGGAAACATTCACAACTAGTTTGGAATGAAATGGAAACATTCACAACTAGTTTGGAATGAAATGGAAACATTCACAACACTTGTTTGGAATGAAATGGAAACATTCACAACTAGTTTGGAATGAAATGGAAACATTCACAACTAGTTTGGAATGAATGGAAACATTCACAACTTGTTTGGAATGAAATGGAAACATTCACAACTAGTTTGGAATGAAATGGAAACATTCACAACTAGTTTGGAATGAAATGGAAACATTCACAACAGTTTCGGAATGAAATGGAAACATTCACAACTTGTTTGGAATGAAATGGAAACATTCACAACTAGTTTGGAATGAAATGGAAACATTCACAACTAGTTTGGAATGAAATGGAAACATTCACAACTTGTTTGGAATGAAATGGAAACATTCACAACTTGTTTGGAATGAAATGGAAACATTCACAACTTGTTTGGAATGAAATGGAAACATTCACAACTTGTTTGGAATGAAATGGAAACATTCACAACTAGTTTGGAATGAAATGGAAACATTCACAACTTGTTTGGAATGAAATGGAAACATTCACAACTAGTTTGGAATGAAATGGAAACATTCACAACTTGTTTGGAATGAAATGGAAACATTCACAACTAGTTTGGAATGAAATGGAAACATTCACAACTTGTTTGGAATGAAATGGAAACATTCACAACTTGTTTTGGAATGAAATGGAAACATTCACAACTTGTTTGGAATGAAATGGAAACATTCACAACTAGTTTGGAATGAAATGGAAACATTCACAACTTGTTTGGAATGAAATGGAAACATTCACAACTTGTTTGGAATGAAATGGAAACATTCACAACTAGTTTGGAATGAAATGGAAACATTCACAACTTGTTTGGAATGAAATGGAAACATTCACAACTAGTTTGGAATGAAATGGAAACATTCACAACTTGTTTGGAATGAAATGGAAACATTCACAACTTGTTTGGAATGAAATGGAAACATTCACAACTTGTTTGGAATGAAATGGAAACATTCACAACTAGTTTGGAATGAAATGGAAACATTCACAACTAGTTTGGAATGAAATGGAAACATTCACAACTTGTTTGGAATGAAATGGAAACATTCACAACTTGTTTGGAATGAAATGGAAACATTCACAACTAGTTTGGAATGAAATGGAAACATTCACAACTTAGTTTGGAATGAAATGGAAACATTCACAACTAGTTTGGAATGAAATGGAAACATTCACAACTTGTTTGGAATGAAATGGAAACATTCACAACTAGTTTAAAATGAAATGGAAACATTCACAACTAGTTTGGAATGAAATGGAAACATTCACAACTAGTTTGGAATGAAATGGAAACATTCACAACTAGTTTGGAATGAAATGGAAACATTCACAACTTGTTTGGAATGAAATGGAAACATTCACAACTAGTTTGGAATGAAATGGAAACATTCACAACTTGTTTGGAATGAAATGGAAACATTCACAACTAGTTTGGAATGAAATGGAAACATTCACAACTAGTTTGGAATGAAATGGAAACATTCACAACTTGTTTGGAATGAAATGGAAACATTCACAACTAGTTTGGAATGAAATGGAAACATTCACAACTTGTTTGGAATGAAATGGAAACATTCACAACTAGTTTGGAATGAAATGGAAACATTCACAACTAGTTTGGAATGAAATGGAAACATTCACAACTAGTTTTTGGAATGAAATGGAAACATTCACAACTAGTTTGGAATGAAATGGAAACATTCACAACTTAGTTTTTTTGGAATGGAAAAATGGAAACATTCACAACTTGTTTGGAATGAAATGGAAACATTCACAACTTGTTTGGAATGAAATGGAAACATTCACAACTAGTTTGGAATGAAATGGAAACATTCACAACTAGTTTGGAATGAAATGGAAACATTCACAACTAGTTTGGAATGAAATGGAAACATTCACAACTTGTTTGGAATGAAATGGAAACATTCACAACTATTTTTTGTTTGGAATGAAATGGAAACATTCACAACTTGTTTGGAATGAAATGGAAACATTCACAACTTGTTTGGAATGAAATGGAAACATTCACAACTTGTTTGGAATGAAATGGAAACATTCACAACTAGTTTGGAATGAAATGGAAACATTCACAACTTGTTTGGAATGAAATGGAAACATTCACAACTTGTTTGGAATGAAATGGAAACATTCACAACTAGTTTGGAATGAATGGAAACATTCACAACTAGTTTGGAATGAAATGGAAACATTCACAACTTGTTTGGAATGAAATGGAAACATTCACAACTTGTTTGGAATGAAATGGAAACATTCACAACTTGTTTGGAATGAAATGGAAACATTCACAACTAGTTTGGAATGAAATGGAAACATTCACAACTTGTTTGGAATGAAATGGAAACATTCACAACTAGTTTGGAATGAAATGAAACATTCACAACTTGTTTGGAATGAAATGGAAACATTCACAACTTGTTTGGAATGAAATGGAAACATTCACAACTAGTTTGGAATGAAATGGAAACATTCACAACTAGTTTGGAATGAAATGGAAACATTCACAACTAGTTTGGAATGAAATGGAAACATTCACAACTAGTTTGGAATGAAATGGAAACATTCACAACTAGTTTGGAATGAAATGGAAACATTCACAACTAGTTTGGAATGAAATGGAAACATTCACAACTTGTTGGAATGAAATGGAAACATTCACAACTTGTTTGGAATGAAATGGAAACATTCACAACAAGTTTGGAATGAAATGGAAACATTCACAACTAGTTTGGAATGAAATGGAAACATTCACAACTTGTTTGGAATGAAATGGAAACATTCACAACTAGTTTGGAATGAAATGGAAACATTCACAACTTGTTTGGAATGAAATGGAAACATTCACAACTAGTTTGGAATGAAATGGAAACATTCACAACTTGTTTGGAATGAAATGGAAACATTCACAACTTGTTTTGAAATGGAAACATGAAACTAGTTTGGAATGAAATGGAAACATTCACAACTAGTTTAGAATGAAATGGAAACATTCAGGAAACATTCACAACAAGTTTGGAATGAAATGGAAACATTCACAACTAGTTTGGAATGAAATGGAAACATTCACAACAAGGTTGGAATGAAATGGAAACATTCACAACTAGTTTGGAATGAAATGGAAACATTCACAACTAGTTTGGAATGAAATGGAAACATTCACAACTAGTTTGGAATGAAATGGAAACATTCACAACTTGTTTGGAATGAAATGGAAACATTCACAACAAGTTTGGAATGAAATGGAAACATTCACAACTAGTTTGGAATGAAATGGAAACATTCACAACTAGTTTGGAATGAAATGGAAACATTCACAACTAGTTTGGAATGAAATGGAAACATTCACAACAAGTTTGCAATGAAATGGAAACATTCACAACAAGTTTGGAATGAAATGGAAACATTCACAACTAGTTTGGAATGAAATGGAAACATTCACAACAAGTTTGGAATGAATGGAAATGTTAACAACTAGTTTGGAATGAATGGAAACATTCACAACTAGTTTGGAATGAAATGGAAACATTCACAACTTGTTTGGAATGAAATGGAAACATTCACAACTTGTTTGGAATGAAATGGAAACATTCACAACTAGTTTGGAATGAAATGGAAACATTCACAACTAGTTTTGAATGAAATGGAAACATTCACAACTTGTTTGGAATGAAATGGAAACATTCACAACTAGTTTGGAATAGAATGGAAACATTCACAACTAGTTTGGAATGGAATGAAATGGAAACATTCACAACTTGTTTGGAATGAAATGAAAACATTCATAACTAGTTTGGAATGAAATGGAAACATTCACAACAAGTTTGGAATGAAATGGAGACATTCACAACTAGTTTGGAATGAAATGGAAACATTCACAACTAGTTTGGAAAGAAATGGAAACATTCACAACTAGTTTGGAATTAAATGGAAACATTCACAACTTGTTTTGAATGAAATGGAAACATTCACAACTAGTTTGGAATGAAATGGAAACATTCACAACATGTTTTGGAATGAAATGGAAACATTCACAACTAGTTTGGAATGAAATGGAAACATTCACAACTAGTTTGGAATGAAATGGAAACATTCACAACTAGTTTTGAATGAAATGGAAACATTCACAACTTGTTTGGAATGAAATGGAAACATTCACAACTTGTTTGGAATGAAATGGAAACATTCACAACTAGTTTGGAATGAAATGGAAACATTCACAACCTGTTTGGAATGAAATGGAAACATTCACAACTAGTTTGGAATGAAATGGAAACATTCACAACTAGTTTGGAATGAAATGGAAACATTCACAACTAGTTTGGAATGAAATGGAAACATTCACAACTCGTTTGGAATGAAATGGAAACATTCACAACTTGTTTGGAATGAAATGGAAACATTCACAACTTTTTTGGAATGAAATGGAAACATTCACAACTTGTTTGGAATGAAATGGAAACATTCACAACTAGTTTGGAATGAAATGGAAACATTCACAACTAGTTTACAATGAAATGAAAACAATCACAACTTGTTTGGAATGGAACAAAAACATTTGCAACTATTTTGGAATGGACAAATTCAAAACTTGCTTGGAATGGAATGGAAACACTCATAACTTGTTTAGAATGAAATGGAAACGTTCACACCTTGTTTGGAATGGAAACATTCATAACTAGTTTAGAATGAACTGGAAACATTCACAGCCTGTTTGGAATGGAAACATTCACAGCCACTTTAGAATGAACTAGAAACATTCACAAGCTGTTTGGAATGGAGTGGAAACATTCACAACTTGTTTAGAATGGAAACATGTAATACTTGTTTGGAATGAAATTGAAACATTCACAACTTGTTTAGAATAGGATGGAAACAATCACAGCTACTTTCAAATGCAATGAAAACATTCACAATCGGGTTGGATTGGAAACATTCACAACAAGTTTGGAATGAATTGGAAACATTCACAACTAGTTTAGAATGAAATGGAAGCATTCACAACTACTTCAGAATGAAATGGAAACATTTAGAACTTGTTTGGAATGGAATGGAAACATTCACAACTAGTTTAGAATGAAAACATTTAGAACTTGTTTGGGATGAAATGGAAACATTTGCAACTTGTTGAGAATGAATTGGAAACTTTCATAACTTGTATGGAACGTAACCATTCACAAGTAGTTTAGAATAAAATGGAAACATTCACAACATGTTTGGAATGTTCCATTTGATTCTCAATAGGTTGTGAATGTTTCTATTTCATTCTAAACAAGTTGTGAATGTTTCCAATTTATTCTAAACTAGTTGTGAATGTTTCCATTCCGAACTAGTTGTGAATCATTCAATTTCATTTTAAACATGTTGTGAAAATCTCCATTCCATTCTAAACTGGTTGTGAATGTTTTCGTTTGAAACAAGGTGTGAACCCTTTTGTTCCAAACTAGTTCTGAATGTTTTCATTTCATTCCAAACTACTTGTGAATGTTTCCATTTCATTCCAAACTAGTTGTGAATGTTTCCATTTCATTCCAAACAAGTTGTGAATGTTTCCATTTCATTCCAAACAAGTTGTGAATGTTTCCATTTCATTCCAAACTAGTTGTGAATGTTTCCATTTCATTCCAAACAAGTTGTGAATGTTTCCATTTCATTCCAAACTAGTTGTGAATGTTTGCATTTCTTTCCAAACAAGTTGTGAATGTTTCCATTTCATTCCATTGAAGTTGTGAATGTTTCCATTTCATTCCAAACTAGTTGTGAATGTTTCCATTTCATTCCAAACTAGTTGTGAATGTTTCCATTTCATTCCAAACAAGTTGTGAATGTTTCCATTTCATTCCAAACAAGTTGTGAATGTTTCCATTTCATTCCAAACTAGTTGTGAATGTTTCCATTTCATTCCAAACTAGTTGTGAATGTTTCCATTTCATTCCAAACAAGTTGTGAATGTTTCCAATTTCATTCCAAAGTAGTTGTGAATGTTTCCATTTCATTCAAAACAAGTTGTGAATGTTTCCAATCCATTCCGAAACTAGTTGTGAATGTTTCCATTTCATTCCAAACAAGTTGTGAATGTTTCCATTTCATTCCAAACAAGTTGTGAATGTTTCCATTTCATTCCAAACTAGTTGTGAATGTTTCCATTTCATTCCAAAAAGTTGTGAATGTTTCCATTTCATTCCAAACAAGTTGTGAATGTTTCCATTTCATTCCAAACAAGTTGTGAATGTTTCCATTTCATTCAAAACAAGTTGTGAATGTTTCCATTTCATTCCAAACAAGTTGTGAATGTTTCCATTTCATTCCAAACAAGTTGTGAATGTTTCCATTTCATTCCAAACTAGTTGTGAATGTTTCCATTTCATTCCAAACAAGTTGTGAATGTTTCCATTTCATTCAAACTAGTTGTGAATGTTTCCATTTCATTCCAAACAAGTTGTGAATGTTTCCATTTCATTCCAAACAAGTTGTGAATTGTTTCCATTTCATTCCAAACTAGTTGTGAATGTTTCCATTTCATTCCAAACATGTTGTGAATGTTTCCATTTCATTCCAAACAAGTTGTGAATGTTTCCATTTCATTCCAAACAAGTTGTGAATGTTTCCATTTCATTCAAACTAGTTGTGAATGTTTCCATTTCATTCCAAACAAGTTGTGAATGTTTTCATTTCATTCCAAACAAGTTGTGAATGTTTCCATTTCATTCCAAACAAGTTGTGAATGTTTCCATTTCATTCCAAACTAGTTGTGAATGTTTCCATTTCATTCCAAACTAGTTGTGAATGTTTCCATTTCATTCCAAACAAGTTGTGAATGTTTCCTTTAAATTCCAAACAAGTTGTGAATGTTTCCATTTCATTCCAAACAAGTTGTGAATGTTTCCATTTCATTCCAAACAAGTTGTGAATGTTTCCATTTCATTCCAAACAAGTTGTGAATGTTTCCATTTCATTCTAAAACTAGTTGTGAATGTTTCCATTTCATTCCAAACTAGTTGTGAATGTTTCCATTTCATTCCAAACTAGTTGTGAATGTTTCCATTTCATTCCAAACTAGTTGTGAATGTTTCCATTTCATTCCAAACTAGTTGTGAATGTTTCCATTTCATTCCAAACAAGTTGTGAATGTTTCCATTCATTCCAAACAAGTTGTGAATGTTTCCATTTCATTCCAAACAAGTTGTGAATGTTTCCATTTCATTCCAAACTAGTTGTGAATGTTTCCATTTCATTCCAAAACTAGTTGTGAATGTTTCCATTTCATTCCAAAACTAGTTGTGAATGTTTCCATTTCATTCCAAACAAGTTGTGAATGTTTCCATTTCATTCTAAACAAGTTGTGAATGTTTCCATTTCATTCCAAACTAGTTGTGAATGTTTCCATTTCATTCCAAACTAGTTGTGAATGTTTCCATTTCATTCCAAACAAGTTGTGAATGTTTCCATTTCATTCAAACTAGTTGTGAATGTTTCCATTTCATTCCAAACAAGTTGTGAATGTTTCCATTTCATTCCAAACTAGTTGTGAATGTTTCCATTTCCAAACAAGTTGTGAATGTTTCCATTTCATTCCAAACCAGTTGTGAATGTTTCCATTTCATTCCAAACTAGTTGTGAATGTTTCCATTTCATTCCAAACAAGTTGTGAATGTTTCCATTTCATTCCAAACAAGTTGTGAATGTTTCCATTTCATTCCAAACAAGTTGTGAATGTTTCATTTCATTCGAAACAAGTTGTGAATGTTTCCATTTCATTCCAAACAAGTTGTGAATGTTTCCATTTCATTCCAAACAAGTTGTGAATGTTTCCATTTCATTCCAAACTAGTTGTGAATGTTTCCATTTCATTCCAAACTAGTTGTGAATGTTTCCATTTCATTCCAAACAAGTTGTGAATGTTTCCATTTCATTCCAAACTGGTTGTGAATGTTTCCATTTCATTCCAAACAAGTTGTGAATGTTTCCATTTCATTCCAAACAAGTTGTGAATGTTTCCATTTCAAACTAGTTGTTAATGTTTTGATTCCATTCTAAACAAATTGTTAATGCTTTGATTTCAAACTATTTGTTAATGTTTCTTTTCCAAACTAGTTGTCAATGCTTTCATTCCATTATAAAGAAGTTGTGAATGTTTAAACAGGTTGTGAATGTTTCCATTCCAAACTAGTTATGATTGTTTCTTTTCGCAAACTAGTTGTGAATGTTTCCACTCCTTTCTAAACAAGTTGTGAATGTTTCAATTGCAAACTAGATGAGAATGTCTCTATTCCAAAACTAGTTGTGAATGTTTCCATTTCATTGAAAACAAGTTGTGAATGTTTCCATTTCATTCTAAAACTAGTTGTGAATGTTTCCATTCCATTCTAAACAAGTTGTGAATGTTTCCATTCCATTCTAAACTAGTTGTGAATGTTTCTATTCCATACTCCAAAATTGTGAATGTTTCTTTTTCATTCTAAAAACAAGTTGTGAATGTTTCCATTCCATTCCAAACTTGTTGTGAATGTTTTCATTTCATTCCAAACAAGTTGTGAATGTTTCCATTTCATTCCAAACAAGTTGTGAATGTTTCCATTTCATTCCAAACAAGTTGTGAATGTTTTGCATTTCATCCTAAACTAGTTGTGAATGTTTCCATTTCATTCCAAACAAGTTGTGAATGTTTCCATTTCATTCCAAACAAGTTGTGAATGTTTCCATTTCATTCCAAACAAGTTGTGAATGAATGTTTCCAAACCAGTTGTAAATGTTTCCATTCCATTTCTAACAAGTTATAAATATTTCCATTTGATTCTAAACTAGTTGTAAATGTTTCCATTTCATTCTATATAAGTTGTAAATGTTTCCATTTCATTTTAAGTAGATAAGAATGTTTCCAATTCAAACATGTTGTAAATGTTTCCATTCCATTCCAAACTAGTTGTGATTGTTTCCATTCCATTCTAAACAAGTTGTGAATGTTTCCATTTCATTCTAAAGATGTTGTGAATGTTTCCACTCCAAACAAATTGTGAATGTTTCTATTTCATTCTAAACTAGTTGTGAATGTTTCTATTCCAAACAAGTTGTCAATGTTTCCATGTCACTCCAAATAATATGTGAATGTTTCCATTTCATTCTAAATAGGTTGTGAATTTTTCATTTCATTCCAAACTAGTTGTGAATCTTTCAATTTCATTCCAAACAAGTTGTCAATGTTTCCTTTTCATTGTAAACAAGTTGTGAAAGTTTTCATTTCATTCCAAACTAGTTTTGAATATTTATATTTCATTGTAAACAAGTTGTGCATGTTTTCATTTCATTCCAATCTAGTTGTGAATGTTTCCATTCTAAACAAGCTACAAATGTTTCCATTCCATTCCAAACAAGTTGTGATTGTTTACATTTCATTCTAAACTAGTAATGATTGTTTCCTTTCCAAAGTAATTCGGAATATTTCCATTTCATTCTAAAATACTTGTGAATGTTTCCATTCCAAACAAGTTGTTAATGTTTCCATTCAACTGTAAACAAGTTGTGATTGTCTTTATTTTGATTCTATACTAGTTGTGAATGTTTCCACTCCAAACTAATAATAAATGTTTACATTTCATTCTAAACTAGCTATGAATGTTTCCATTCTGTTCTAAATAAGTTGGGAATTTTTTCATTTCATTCTAAACTAGTTGTGAATGCTTCCATTTGAAACTAGTTTTGAAAGTTTCCATTTCATTCTAAACAAGTTTGGAATGTTTGCATTCCAAACAAGTTGTGAAAGTTTCCATTTCATTCTAAACAATTTGTGAATGTTTCCATTCCAAATTACTAGTGAATGTTTCCATTTCACTCTAAACATGCTATGAATGTTTCCATTTAATTCTAAAAAAGTTGTGAATGTTTCCATTCCATTCCAAACAAGTTATGAATGTTTCGATTTCATTCTAAACAAGTTGTGAATGTTTCCAATTCATATTCTAAATTAGTTGTGAATATTTCCGTTCCAAACAAGTTGTGAATATTTCCGTTCCAAACAAGTTGTGAATTTTTCAATTTCAATGTAAATAAGTTGTGATTGCTCCCATTTCATTCTAAGCAATTTGTCAATGTTTCCATTCTAAACTAGTTGTGAATGTTTCCATTTCCTTGTAAGCAAATTGTGCACGTTTCCATTTCATTCCAAACAAGTTGCAATTGCTTTCACTCCAAAGTGGTTCTAAATCTTTCATTTCATTCTAAGCAAGTTGTTAATGTTGTAGGGTTTCGAGAGCCAAACAAGCGTAGCAGAATTTAACCGAAACCCTCCAGGATCCAAGTGAAACGAGGTAAACCGGGTGTTCAAAAATTTTCATACCTAATTCGGTTGAGATATTTCGCCCAACTATAGAGTTGAATCACAAAAACCTAAACAGTTGATGTTTGGGCCATCCCTTAGTACTTGGCTTAGGCCAAGAATATAGAGAAAATGCTAATTAAAAATGAGGGACTTGATTGAAAATGTGAATGAGGGTGTATGTGCAAAACCAGTAAAATTTGGGTTCAAAATGCACATGAAAAACTAGACTATGATGTCTTTGGCATGAAATAAAGTTGGAGGACTACAATGTACACTTGAACTAGTGATGCAAGTGAAACTACAAATCATGAATGAGAACTTTCGGCCATGCAAATTTGTATGGGGACTAGTGGAACATTAGACCAACTTTTGGTGACTTTTTTTTATGGCCGGTCAAGTTTTGTCCCCCACCAAGGATTTATGCCATCATTTCTTTGGTTTGTTTTATTAGCAATTGTCTTGGTACTTAGCCAAAACATGCATGGGATAATGGCCATTTTTAGCCATTTTGAATAATGATTGGCAATGTAGGCCATGAAACAATGTTAATGCCAAAATGAATATGTGTTTTAGTGACTAAAATGGAGCCATGGATCCTTGAAGGGCTAAATGAACCATACAAACTAGTATAAGGTTATGTGGATCATTAAGCCAATTTTTTGACATGTGTCCAGGGCCAGCTGCCCATGTCTTCCACTAAGGAATTAAACTAGTATTTTCGGCCATTGTGTGTGTTTTGTTTTGATAGTCGAAACCGAAATGGTTCTTGGTGTTCTTAGATGTTTGCTGCCAAATTGATGCCAAATTGTGGTGCAATTCAAGCTTGAAAGCAAGAATCAAGCATGGTTACTAACTTTCAGCATTAGGCGACCTAGAAGTTTAAGTCAAAGTTGGATTTTGAAGTTGCAAGAGGAGGCCGAGACATTTAAGCTTCGGATTGAGGTAGATACTCATGAATTTACTTGAATGCGTGGTATAGATTCCATGAACAAGTAATATTGGTGATTAATTGATAGTTGGATGTGCTAGGCCATCTTGGTTGAAAGGCATTTCGGGCTTGAATGTCCAAGTGCAACTGAGAGCTCAAACATTTTGTTTTGAGGTAAGGTTCCATTTTTACTTAATTGCATGGTAAAGATTCCATGAACAAGTAAGTGTGTCGGCTAACTAATAAACAAATTATGTTAGGCAATTTCGGGTTGGAAGTTCAAGTTGAACTTGGATGTTCAAGCACTAACCGAGGAGACTCAAGCTTTGTCAAGAGGTAGGGTTCACGGATTACTTGTTTGCTTCGTAATGTGCCATGATTCAAGTAGTTAGAGTAACTAAGTGATGGTTAAGTGTGCTAAATGGCCTTAGTTACTTGATGGGCATTATTGAGGTGATTCGGTTTTATGAATTGGTTAACTAATCAAATATGGGCATGTGCTAGAAACTCTAGTGAGTAAGGCCAACTTGCTAGGAGTTTCGGAGCTCTAGTGGATGGTGGACTAAAGTTGTGAAGAAGTATGTGCAATAGTGCACAAGGGCACATGCTTGGGTTTCGGCCGAATGATCATTGTGGTGTGTGTGTGAGTTGTGTGCTTGATTGTTTGTTTGTGTGTGCTAACCAATTATAGGTAGCTTAATTATGCTTAATATGTCTCGGTTACTATATGTGTATATTGTGTTCTTGTGTTTTCAATGTCTTTCTTGCAGGATAAGTAAGCTATGGAGGTTAAGTCTTGTACTTAACTTGTTACCACCTCACAAAATGGGAGTGTCCTGTAGGTCATTAGAACAACACCCCTAGTGTGCATACTCAAGTGACCCTCTTGAGCACTATGCAAATACATGCATATTGGTCTAACCATAACACAAATATTCACATTTCATGCACACCATGGCAGCTAAGAAGGAAAACACTAGCACAAGTCTTAGTTTTGGCTTGCACACATTAGGCAATCTTGTTAAGTTCTAGTGACCAGCTACTGCACCTGTAACTTCCACTAATAAACTGTATCATTCTAGCCACATACCCCCCTGTTTTATTTTCTCCATGATCAAGTAGAGACTTAGAACAAACCAAGGAATTTTGTTTTACATCAATAGCCCACCTATGGACCAAGTTATGGATTTTTTAAGTTGGTTACAAAATTCTGACCAAATGAACAGTAACTAAGCCAACTTTGCAACGTGATATCTTTGGCTACAGTGCTCTAACTCAATAAATTCTAAATCCCAGTTAACCCTCTAGATGTCCTCTAGGTGTGGTCAAAATTTCAAACCAATATTCATTCTACACAGGGAGATATAGAACTTTAAGTACAGAGTCAAAATTCTGGTCAACTTTATGACCATTTTGCCCATACAAATTTTTCATAACCATGCAAACACTTCATTCACAAGGGGAAAGCCCTCCAAGGCTATCCCATATATGTCCATTACACATAGGAATTACATTCCCTTTCTTTTAACAACTTTATGTGGCCAAAACAGAATTTACAAGTAAGCAGCCCATCATTCACACTTAGGCAGCTTTGCACCACATCACTTACATAGCCAAAACATTACTCAAATGTTCACATACTTGTCTCATTTTACATACACTACATGTACATGCATACATGCACTACAATATGGTCTTAACTCAGCTAAATACACACCCTAGGTTACAGGAGTGCCTGAGACACAATGGACTCCAAAAACAGGATGCTGGAGAGCTGCTGCACAACACAATAAGTACCACCATTAAAAATACCAAATGTGCTCCTAAAATCACCAAAATTTCCAGATCATAACTAGACATATGGAAGTTCATGTACCTGAAATTTTAGATCAAAAATCAAACCACAAAGGTTAGTTTGAAGGTGATCTTTCTGCTGGACCTGAAATGACAGAATTGAGGGGAGTAAGTTTCATTGAGAAACTTAGTAAGGGTAGCACTTGGATTCAATAGGCAATGTAACCATCATTAAAACCTGCATCCAAAGACACTAAAACAAAAAAACCACAATGCATATATACAAGATATAGCAACCAAATGCAGCAGCCATTCACAACCAACAAACACATGAAATGTGGCAGCAACATATAACCATAGGTTAGTCCATAAAACATGCAATAAACATAAACAAATCACTATGGCAGCCCTCCTCAAGCTAATGCTTGGTCTTAGGAGGATTTTAACACTAGTTAGTACTAACTTTGGGCTCTAGAAACCCTCATTTCACTGCCATCTTTGTGCACTTCACACTAGGTCACAAAACCTTCAATAAGTGCACTCCCCTCACTAAGCTTGGTTCATCAAGCTCATGGCTCTCTTCCAAGCTTAGCCCTAGCTCCATGGTTGCTTGAAAATACAGAAAACAACCCATGAGAGCAAGAGAACCCTTACCTTGATGGGTATGTTGAAATTGGAGCTTGATCCTAGGTGCACTCAAGCAATAGCACCAAATAGCTTCCAATTGTGCTTCCTTGACTTCAATTGCAAGTAGTTTTGAGTTTGAAGGTATGGTGGCTATGGAGGAAGTGTGGAGGGAGGGCTGGTTCTTGGGCTGGTGGAGGCCGAAAATTAGAGAAGCATAAGTGATTTGGCCACTTAAATGGCCTTAAATGAGCTTAAGGGCACAAAACACACTTAACAAGCTTAACCTTGCTTTATGTCATTTTCCTTGCTACAAATTATGGTTTCTTTGTCTTAAACTCATTGGTACACATGGCCCAACATTTTTGACCATTTATCTTCCTTTAGCAGCCTCTCCTTATGTGGGATAACCCCACAAAATTCCACCCTTTGACTTAAGTCATAAGCATGAACACCTTAAGGCCTACACTAGAACACTTAGGTCCTTTATGCCTTTTTGTGTTTTCTTTGTCCTTAGTTGTCTTCCATAAGCAATTTGGTCCTCCAATAGCACTTTTATACCATTCATATCCTTCCCATAACTCTCCAAATCTCTTTTGTGAAATTTTTGCAATTGAGTACCCGAATTTCCAAAATCATACAAAAAAGTCCATAGGTTGCTTGACAAACAAGCAATCCTTAAGGCTTTTCTTGGAGACCAAGTTACCAACTTGGAACACTTTTAAGGAGGTGTTGATCATACCTTTTACCCCCCACACTACAATCACTATGGTGAGAATTACACAATATAATGGTTTTTACCCACTTGTAATTCTCCCATTTTGTGAGGTGGTAACATTCACATCCTATTTAGAATGAAATGGAAACATTCACAACTTGTTTAGAATGAAATGGACACATTCAAAGATTGTTTGGAATCAAAACTTTGACAACTTGTTTGGAATGAAATGTAACATTCATAATTGATTTAGAATGAAATGAAAACATTCACATCTTGTTTGTATTGAAATAGAAACATTCACAACTAGTTTGCAATGAAATAGAAACATTCACAACTTGGTTAAAATGAAATGGAAACATTAACAACTTGTTTGGAATAGAATGGAAGCATTCACAACTTGTTTGGAATGAAATGGAAACATTCACAACCTGTTTGGAATGGAAACCCACAACTAGTTTGGAATGAGGGGGGAAACATTTCAACTTGTTTGGAATGGAAACATTCAAAAGTTGTTTAGAATTAAACGAAAACATTCACAACTAGTTTAAAATGAGAAGGAAACATTTAGAACTTAATTAGAATGGAATGAAAACATTTACAATTAGTTTGGAATGGAAACATTCAGAAGTTGTTTTGAATGAAATGCAAACAATCACAACTTGTTTGGTATGGAATGGAAACATTGACAACTTGTTTGGAATGAAATAAAAACATTCATAAGTTATTTGGAACGGAAGCCTTCACAACTACTTTGGAATGAATTGGAAACATTCAAAACTTGTTTGGAATAGAAACATTCAAAACTTGTTTAGAATGAAATGGACACATTCACAACTTATTTGGAATGGAATGGAAACTTTCATAACTTGTTTGGAATGAAATGGAAATATTGAAAACTTGTTTCAATTGGAAACATTCAAAACTAGTTTAGAATGAAATTAAAACATTTACAACTTATTTGGAAAAAAATGGAAACATTCACAACTTGTTTGGAATGTAAGCATTCCCAACTAGTTAAGAGTTAAATTAAAACATTCAAAACTTATTTGGAATAAAGTGGAAACTTTCACAACTTGTTTGGAATGAAATGGAAACATTCACAACCTATTTGGAATGAAATGGAAACATTCACAACTTGTTGAAAATGAAATGGAAACAATGATAACTTGTTTGGAATGAAAAGGAAACATTACAACTTGTTTGAAATGGAAACATTCATAACTAGTTTAGAATGAAATGGAAGCATTCACAAATTTTTTAAAATGAAATGCAAATATTCATAACTTATTTATAATGAAGTGGAAACAACCAAAACTTGTTTGGAATGGGAACATTCACAATAGGTTTTCAAATGAAATGGAAACAATCACAACTTGTTTGGAATGAAATGGAAACATTAACAACTTGTTTAGAATGAAATGGAAATATTCACAACTTGTTTAGAATGAAATGGAAACATTCACAACTTGTTTAGAATTAAATGAAAACGTTCATAAGAAATTTAGAATGAAAGGGAAACATTTAGAACTTATTTAGAATGAAATGGAAACATTTACAACTTGTTTGGAATGGAAACATTCACAACTTATTTAGAATGATATGGAAACATTCAAAACTTGTTTAGACTGAAATGGAAATATTCACAACTAGATTGGAATGGAAAGGTTCACAAGTTGTTTAGAATAAAATGGAAACATTCATATGTTGTGTACAATGGAGTGAAAACAATTAATACTCATTTTAAATGAATTGGATACATCCACAACTTGTTGAAATGCAAACATCCAAAAGTAATTGAGAATGAACTGGAAACATTCGCAACTTCTTTTGAATGAAAACATTCATAACTTGTTTGGAATGAAAACGTTCATAACTTTTTCAGAATGAAATTTACAACATTCACAACTTGTTTGGAGTCAAATGGAAACATTCATTACTTGCTTGGAATCAAATGGAAACATTCACAACTTGTTTAGAATGAAGTGGGAGCTTTTAGAACTTGTTTGGAACAGAAACTTTCATCACTAGTTTATAATGAAATGGAAACATTCACAACCTGTTTAGAATGAAATGAAAACATTCACAACTTGTCTAGAATCAAATAGAAACATTCACAACTTGTTTGTAATGAAATGGAAAGTTTTACAAGTTGTTTGGAATGCAAACATTCATAGCCAGTTTAGAATGAAATAGAAACATTCACAACTAGTTTGGATTGGAAATAGCCAGAACTTGTTTAGAATGAATTGGAAACATTCACAACTTGCTTATAAAGAAATCAAAACATTCACAACGTGATTCGAAAGAAGTGGAAACATTCACCACTTGTTTGGAGTGGAAACATTCACAATTTGTTGAGAATGAAGTGGAAACACTCACAAGTTGTTTGGAAGGGAATGGAAACATTCACAACTAGTTTGGAATGGTAACATTCATAACTTATTTCTAATGGAATGGAAACATTCAAAACTTGTCTAGGGTGGAAATGGTTAGAACTTGGTTAGAATGAAAAGGAAAGATTCACAACTTGTTTAGAATGAAAATATTCACAACTTAATTAAAATGAAATGGAAACATCAATAACTTCTTTAGAATGAAATGGAAACATTAACAACTTGTTTAGAATGAAGTCAAGACATTCACAACTTGTTCAAAATGAATTGGAAACATTCACAACTTGTTTGGAATGGAAACATTCGTAACTAGTTTAGAATGAAAAGGAAACATTCACAACTTATTTAGAATGAATTTGAAACATTCACAACTAGTTTGTAGTGGAAACATTCACAACTCGTTTATAATGAAATGGAAAAATTTACAACTTGTTTGGAATGGACTGGAAAGATTCACTACTTGTTTGGAATGAAATGGAAACATTCATAACTATTTTGGAATAAAAACATTCACAACTAGTTAAGAATGAAATGGAAATGTTCACAAATAGTTTGGAATGGAAACATTCACAACCTATTTAGAATGAAATGAAAATAATCACAACTAGTTTAGAATGAAATGGAAACATTCTCAACCTGTTCAGAATAAAATGGGAACGTTCACAACTAGCTTTGAATGGAAATGTTCAAAACTTGTTTAGAATGAAGTTGAAACATTCACAAGATGTTTGGAATAGAATGGAAACATTCACGACCTGTGTTGAATTAAAAGGAAACATTTACAACTTTTTTCAAATAAAAACATTCACAACTTGTTTAGAATGAATTTGAAGCATTCACAACATGTTTGGAATGGAAATATTCACAACTTGTTTAGAATGAAGTGCAAACATTCACAACTTTTTAGGAATGGAATGGAAACATTCACAACTTGTTTGGAATGCAAACATTCGCTACTAGTATAGAATGAAATGGAATCATTCACGACTTGTTTGGAATGGAAACTTTCACAACTTGTTTAGATTGAAATGGAAACTTTTAGAACTTGTTCGGAACGGAATGTAAACATTCGCAACCTATTTGGAATGAAATGGAAACATTGATAACTTGTTTAGAATGGTGAAATTTACATCTAGTTTAGAATGAGATGGAAACATTCACAACATGTTTGGAATGGAGTGGAAACATTCACAACTTGTTTCAAATGAAATGGAAACATTCACAACTTGTTCGAAATGGAAACTATTACCACCTTCACAAAAAAGGAAAATTACAGCATAAGGACCTAAAATTGTATGCTTTAATTTTCACCATAGTATATGAATTGTGAAGTGTAAAGTATTCAATATACACTCCACTAAACGGCGCAAACAATGATAATTTGGTCCTTAAGAAAACATTGGCATATTGCTTAATTTTCAAGTAACCTACGGACTAAATTTTAAGGTTACAAAAGTTGCGTACTCAATTGTACAAATTTTCAAAGATGGCTATGAAAAGGACATGGATGGAATTGTGAGCAAAGGACATGGATGGAATTGTGAGCAAAGGACATGGATGGAATTAAGGATATTGTTGGGGACCAAAGTGCTCAAGGAGGCAAAGTTAAACATTTAATGCTTAAGGACACTTAAGGGCTTAAGTGTCCCAAACTTTTCTAAAGGTGAAAATAAGCCTTGACCAAGGTTAAAATAGGTAAAAAGCTGTCTTTCTACAATCCTTAATGGCTGGTAAAAACGTTGTCCAAGTGTGGCCTAAAGTTTGCAAAATTTGCAAACATGCCATTAGTAAAGACCAAGCAAGAAATAAAGCTAGAAAAAAAATGATTTTCTCCCCATTTTCTTCCAATAATTTGACCTCCACCTACTACAATTCTTCGTTGGACTCCTCCACATCTCTCCATAGCCACCTTACTGCAAACAATCAAGAGAAGGCAACCAAAGCATCAAGGAAGACCATAAACCCTAATTTTCGGGTTTATCTAAGGTTTATTGGATTTCCAGCAAAAGGTAAGGAGTTCTCTTGGTCTCATGGGATGTTTACTGTATTTACAAGCATCCATGGAGCTAGGGCTAAGCTTGAAAGAGAGCCATGAGCTTGATGAACAAAGCTTAGTGTGGGGAGTGCATTTAGTGAAGGTTTTGTGACCTAGTGTGAAGTGCACAGTGATGGCAGCGAATTTAAGGGTTTCTACTGCCCAAAGTTAGTACTAACTAGTGTTAAAACTCTCCTAAGGGCAATATTTTTCTTAAGGAGGGCTTCCATAGTGATCTACTTATGTTTATTACATGTCTTATGGACTAACCAATGAATGTTGTTGCTGCCACATACATGTGTTTGTTGTTTGTGTTTGATTGCTGCATTTGGATGCTCTATATTGGATATTTGCATTGTGTTTTCTTTTGTTTTATTTTTTTTGGATGTAGGTGATTGCTAAAGGTTACATTACCTTAGTGTTAAAGTGTTCTCCTTACTAATTTTCTCCATGAAACTTACCTCTCCTCAAATCTGCCCATTTCAGGTCTAGTTGAAAGATCACATTCAAAATGACCTTTGTCATTTGATTTTTGATCTGAAATTTCCGATACATAAACTTCCATATGTCTAGTTGTGATATGGAAATTTTTGTGATTTTGGGAGCACATTTGGTAATTTTAGTGATGGTGCTTATTGTCTTACGCAGCAGCTGTCTAGCATCATGTTTTGGAGTGCATTGTGTCTCAAGTGTCTCTTGTAACTTGGGTGCGTCTATTTAGCTTATTTAAGGCCATGACATAGTGCATGGATGCATGTATATTTAATGCATGTAAAGTTGGAACAAGTATGTGAACATTTAAGGATGGTTTTGCTATGTATGTGGAGGTGGTGCACGAGCTGTCTAAGTGTGAATATTACTACACATAACAACTGTGTAAGAGCATTCAACATAAAGTAGACTAATGCTCCTCACGCAAGAGTAACCCTAGAGTCTAGGACTCCATCATAGACAAGGGAGGTAACTACGAGTAAAAAAATATACAAGCCTCATCCAAGATCTTCTTAAACTAACTCCCACCTTAGAGGTAAGTCCAAGTGATGAGTCACAAAAGTCCTATCCACATGCTGCAAGGCTCTGCGGCCAAGGAAACACTTTAGTTAGCATTGTTACGTAGCCAACAAGTAACCCAAGTAGACTAGAATCATGAAGATTCTCAAGCATCATACTTGCAACAACAAACTATCGTGATAACCCTTAGTGGTTATCTAGCCCAATAAATGTTAGAATCTGCACAACATAATAAGGGAGTGAGAATTCAAGAATTCTCAATAAGGGTCTTCACTTTACCTGCAAGAAAACTTACTAAGGACCATACATATGTGAACATATGTAAACTGTTGCACGCTCATACAGCTTGAGGCTAGACTCATGCACATAGATCTCAATCCCTTGGGACCTTTCCTTAACCTAGTCTTTTAACTACAAGGCAGAGCCTTGTCCTCTAGCAAGCATAGCTTACTAGCCTAACCAATGATAAATCACTAGTTAAAACTCCCTTATGTTGTATGGGGGCTCTGTGGCAGGACTACTATCGACTAGGTCATAAAGGCCCACTAGGCCATAAAGACCCACCAGGTGCACTAAGGTTTCACATCGCAATCTCGTGGTTAACTGTGTGGCTAGGTCACCGATGGTACTAAACCTTTCACCTGAGCTAGTGATAATTAGTTATGATCCTTTATTACCTAGTTTTCCTACTTATGGTGAAAGTAACCATAAAAACCAAAGAAAACTCCTAGGTCTCAGAGAAGTTTTAGAAGCCTCGGAGTACCCTCAGAATACTTAGACCCCAAGCTACCCTAAGAAACCGCTTAGACTTCCCCTTGAATGTCCTAGAAAAATTGGAAAATTTTATCTACCTCAATTTCATCTACCAAGCAAGGATTAGCCAACCATTCAACAAGAACAAAGCTCCACAAAGTTTAACGTAAGTTCCAAGCAATCCAAGCCAAATGGCACCAAATTATCAACTACTAACCAAAACCCAAGCTTGAAATCAACAAACAAACATGAAACAAGAACGAATTCAAGGTTACCTCACACCAAAAACAAGAACCCAGCTGGAAAACTTGGAGAACAATTCCAAAACCAATAAATAAGCTTGAAACAAGTTGCCCAAACCTTATGCACCCTTTGAGCCTTAAAATCTGACCTAGAATCTTTGTTTTTGACTAAGAATTGAAGGAGAAATATAGAGGGGAAGAGGGCACTCGGGTTTGGCTAGGAAAATTGGAATAGTACCAGCTAAGAACACTTTACTATGTTTAAACCCCATTTTCCAACATGCCCCCCAAAGTTTCTTAAGTTGGCCAAAACAAACCTTTTCCCAAAATAGTAGTTCTAGTCAAACTTTGGTTAAATCTTTAGCACTTAAGCAAATCTTTAGGTTTTAAGCAAGGTTTATGCTTCAAAACACATTTTTTACTATCGGGTCTCGGCCCGATAACTCGGGATGCCAAACTACCTGACTCACTTAGCTAATGCCTTCATGCACTTGAATCGGGTCCTATCATGTATAGGTACTATGGCAAGTGCCATACTTTGTGCTCAAAGCAAACAACAATCTAAGAACTGCCAACTGTTCTCCCCACTTTTTCCAGACCTTACACGTCCCAAAGTATCTTTGCACAATTCTACCCTTGAAGACTATGGTATGGCTATTTACTACTTCCAACACATAATGCTACGGAAAGACAGCCAACTACTTAACCTATCTCAGTGAATTTGGTGATCACAACCCTTTAACAATAATCACCATGCCCGAGCTTCCTAGTGCAAGTTAGCTTAACAAGTTTTGAAAACTTGTCCACTAACCTCACATTAATAGTGACTTACTTAGTGCTCGGAACCAACCCACTTCCTCATCTTTCTCTTCTGCGCCAAACCTCTTATGTAAATTAGGGCCCTCGCTGGAAAATGTGATTTTTAGTTTCAAATGCACCAAACCCACTTGAAATAAGCTATCCATTGCTTATACACCCATGGAACCTTGAATTGCTTGGAACCTAGGTGAGACTTAGTGGAGCCATTTATTTGGTGATAGGTTGTTTGATCTTTTCTTCTAGCTTGGAATAGAGGTAAGGGGTTTAACGTTCAAGTTCATTTGATTTCATTCGTAGCTTTTTTGCTTGTTAATTCAAGTAGTTTAATGAAGGCATTAGTTGGTGGGTTATGTTGATCATGGTGGACTATTGATGTTTGATGGTTGGTGTGGTTTTTATGGACACCATAGGATTGGTTCAAATGGTGAATTGTGGCCTAGTGTTTGTGTTATGGACCTCCTAGTAATTAGCACTCTCGAGAGAGGTAAAATGTTCTAAATTAAGTTTAGAACTTTAATTTCAAGGTTACAAAGCTAGAATAAAAGAGTTACAAAAATTCACTAAGTTCCAAGGAGGTTTAAGCACGAGATGAGGAGCAGGGGCAAAATGGTAATTTTGCACCCTGAGTAACCGGGCGGGGTCCCGAGTGTTTTAAGTTAAGTTTTGTAACTTAACCTTTAACCTTAACTCAAACTTGAAACAATAACAAGAATTAATCAAGAAATGAGCATGTGTTAAAAGATGGGGGTTTATGTGTTTAAGGGTTGTAACTTGGATGGCTTAAGGGGTTGAGTGAGGGTTTAAGAAGGGAAAGGTGGCTAATGGCTGCCATAACCACGTTTTCCCCTCTCAAGCACTCATTTCTCTCTCAATTCAAGCTAGAAATCAAGTGATCTTGATTCCTAGAGTTGCCATCCAAGGATACCAACCAAGAGGAACTTGTTTCAAGCTAGAAAACAAGGTTTGGAGGCTTGGAAGCATGATTTCTCTACTCCCCTATTTTTGATACGTGGTAAGCATTGTGTTCTTGGTTAATTCTATGTTATTTGAGTGAATTGAGGCTTGGGTTTTGGTTAGAGAGGAAGATTGTGATGTTTGGTGCTTTGGTTTTGATTGGAACTTAGGTGAGGATTTCTTGCACTTGGTTGCTTGAAAAGAGGAGTGATTCTAGCTTGTATCTTGGAGTTGAGGTAAGGGAGTAGTGTTTTTAAGCTTGAACAATGCTTGTGGCTTGAGTTTGTTGTAAGAAATTGATTGAAATTAGCCATAGCATTGAGTATGAGTTTTGGTTGAATTGTGGTGAACTATGAGGTTTGAGGAAGATTTGATGATGTTATAGAGCATCATTAATGGCATTGTGATAGTTGGTTATGTTCCTTGCAACTTGAACTATGTGTGTGTGAAGTTTGGTGGCTTTTTATGCATGTTTGATATGTGTACTAAGTAGCCAAAGGTCATAGCAGCAAAATGCGTGCCAATTCTGCAGTTTCGCAGATTGGCGACGCGTCGCCAAGAGGTACCCATAATTGGTGACGCGTCGCCAATTGGAAAAAGGATCACAGAACGTCGACAACTGTGGCGACGCGTCGCCAAGACAGCATTGGAGACCCGATTTTGTTTTTAGCATAACTTTTCGCTCGGGTGTCCGATTGAGGTGATTCAAAGTTCCACGTGAAGCTAAGAGGGAGTACTATCACTTCCAAGTTTTAGAAACATCTAAAATGCCCCAGATTTAAAGTTGTTTTGAATCAAAGTGAGGATAATTTTTAAAGGCAGAATTTTGCACATTTTGCTAGGATGATTGAGGTGAGTCCCAAGGAGGTCCTTTGGGTACCTTAGCCCTCAAGTATGCCGGGGGTACTTGGAGGCTTCCTGAAGTCCCTCGAGAAGTGGGAGTTTCCTTGAGTTTTGAAAATTTTTGAGGTTACTTGTTGAGTAAGGCAAGGAAACTAAGTTGCAAGTGAATATAACCAAGTGTCATGAGCTTGAGGTGTAAGTTTTAGAACCCTTGGCAACCTGGCAGTGTTGGAAATCACAGGGTTGTAAGGAGAGGCTTCAAATGCACCAAGGTTATGAGGTTTAATAACCTAGTTACATAG
Organism: Aquilaria sinensis; assembly: GCA_005392925.1. Classification (NCBI taxonomy): domain Eukaryota; kingdom Viridiplantae; phylum Streptophyta; class Magnoliopsida; order Malvales; family Thymelaeaceae; genus Aquilaria; species Aquilaria sinensis. The sequence goes on from SMDT01001206.1 coordinate 102,832, forward strand.
TTCTCACCACAATTCCCCTGCACAACAAAGTTAAGGAGAGGTTATATAATAAGTCAGGCGTAAGCTAAGGCTTACGAGGCACAAGTTGAGGGCTAGACTTGTGAGCCACGGAGTGACGCCCGTGAGAAAGTAAGAAAATTATGTGAGGAGTGGTCCTTCGGGATCCGAGCATGCATATCCATATATTTACATATATGAGAGGTCCCTCACACTGCGAGAGCCAGCAGAGAGTATGCATGAGTTATTTCATATCTGTCCACAGTTTTACTGTTGGTACATGAGGTTACCCCTTACTGAGAATCTTGGATTCTCACCCTTACTGTTTTGTTGTGCAGATACAGAAGGAGTTGGGCCGAGTGACCGTTGAGGGTTACTCTGGTAGTAGTTTTTGGTGCACAGGTAGAATACCTGAGTTTTGATGATTCTAGTATTTATTTGTTTGGATGCTTGTTGGTCTTGCACAGTACTAACTAATTTGCTCATTGGTTACAGAGCCTAGTGCACATTGGACATAGTCAGGCATAGCTAGACCTAGTTGGGTCCAGAGGAGTCTCTAAAGCTCGCCACTGGGATTCACATCCAAGGTGGGAGTTAGTATGAGAAGATCTCAGTAGAGGATTTTGTATGTGTACATAGTACTCTAGTTGCCTCCTTAGTTATGAAATGAAGAGTCATGGACTCGAGGATTGCTTTCTGGGCGGGGGCATTAGCTACTATATGTATGAATGCTCACGCATGTTGCTATGTGTAGTTAACTCATATAAAGGTTGATTTGTATGCTTTGACTGCTCTACCTGTTTTATATGAAAAATTGTGGCCACATTAACATTTTATGGTTTTAAACAACCCGTCAAAGCATAAAGAGCATGCATATTGCATATTCTAGGATAATCAACTAGTGACATGGATTTAATCCGCGCACATATCAATGAGTCCAACTACAATCTGCCGTGAGACCAAGTTCTCACAGGTGTCCTGGGCAGGGCCCAGGGACGGCCGTGTCAGTTTGTGTATCACATGTGGGAATGGTTTGGAGGTGCCCTAAGGAGGTTTGAAGGGGTAAGGAGGCCTCTAAAGAGGCTTAGGAGTCTTTTTCTGGGTCTAGGGCACGGGGCTCTAGTGCCTAGGCACCATCTGGCACTTCAGCACCCAAGGTGCTTTTTTAGCATCATGGAGCAGGGTGCTCCTGGTGCCTAGGCTTCAGTGGCACCTCTCCTAGTGCGTAGGCGCCAGCACTCGACAGCTTTGGCATATTGTGGGGTTTTCGCCATAACTTTTCACTTGGGCATTGGATTGAGGTAATTCAAGATTCCACGTGAAGCTAAGATAAAGAACTACCATTTACACACCTTTTAAAAGAATAAATGTGCCTATGTTTGGATTTATTTTAGTTCAATGTGCAGGCATGTTTGGCCACAATAGAGCACCATTAGTCGAGCCCAAGGTTTAATACCATTAAGAGCCTAGTCAGGCCTTCGAGTTTGAGGTTCCAATGTAGAAACCTTAGTGGAACTAGGTGGTTCTATAGAACCAAGTAAATTTGTCCAACCATGGTCGTTATTACTACATTAGTGTGAACCAAGTAATGGTGGATAGGTTTATGCCTTGAGTGAAGCTTTAGTGCACTTGTAGCCTAGGCAAGATTATTGGAGGCGCAAGTGAGAACCTAGTGCACTCTTGGTAAGGGTTTAAGGTAGAAGCTTAGTACAAAAGTGACCTAGGCAAGTCTTAGGACTTGAGGCACTATGTGGAAGTTTAGTACACCTAGTGAGTTCCTTAGAACTCAAGCGAGCAACATCCACCATGTTCACCTGGACAACAATTAAGGGAACATTAAGCTTATTGTGTCAGTAAGCTAATGCTTACTAGGAGCGAGTTAGGGGCCAGAACTCGCTAGGTACAAAGTGACACCCGTGAGAGGAGTAGGATGAGGAGGGGTCCCAAAGGACCTAGTTATATACGCATATGTTAGACCCTCACACTGTGTGAGCTATCAGTAGATTACATATACATCTATGTGTGTTGTCCTCATTGTTTTCTTTCCAGGTTGATGATCCCTTACTGAGAATCTTAGGATTCTCACTCCCTTAGTTTTATGTTATGTAGATACAATGGTTCTTGGACCCGACAATCATTGAGGGTTGTCGTGGTGGTTCTGTTAGAGGTGTATCACTTTGAGAATCCTTGAGATTATAGTTTATTAGGTTGCTTGTTGGTTAAGCTACGTTGCTAACTACAGTTTTCTTGGCCACAAAGGCTGGTGAGCACAAGGAGGATCATTGAGGCTTGCCACTGGGATCTCTTATCTAAGGTGGAAGCTAGTTGATCGAATCTCAGTAGCACTAGCCCTATGTATGTATAATTTATGGCAGTAGCTTCCAATGTGTATGAATAGAGTTATGGACTCTAGGGTTGCCTTTGGGTGTAGGGCATAGTCTACAATTGTTTAAATGTTCACACACGATTAATTATGTGCAGGATACATGGTGATGGTATAAAAGTTTTGTATGCTTTGACTCTTTAAACAATAGTTTTTATGGAAATGCCTAGGCTACATAAATGTTTTATGATTTTATACTCATCATGTCAAAGCAACTCTTGCATGCATAATTGCATTCTTAGGTTAAATAACTAGTAGCATGAATTTTTAACAGGGGTGCATTTAATTAATTAGCCAATTGCAACCAGCATGAGACTTGTGCTCATAGGCTCCCAGGACAGGGCCATGAGGGGCCATGTCACCCAGGGTTTGTATACTCAACCTCTTATTCCTATGCACCTTTACACTAACATCTCTATGGAATTTACTATAGGTTTACCAATGACAATGACAGGGTAGGATTCAACCTTTGTCTGGTGGATCAGTTCTTAAAAATGGCCACTTCATCATATGAAATCAAACAGATGATGCCATTCATGTAGCTGCTTTGTTCTCTTAAGAAGTAGTACAGCTGCATGGCATGCCCAGGACTATTTTTTAGATAGGACTCAAAGTTCCATAGAGGAAATTGTTGTGAAAGCTAGGCACTAAGCTCTTATTCTCTACCATAAAACATGACCAAATTGACTGTAAAACCAAAGTGACCAACCAAACCCTAACCACAGAACTAAGGACCATCATCATGAAAAATCTAAGAGCATGGGAAGAGCACTTTATAGAATTTGTATACAACTAGGTTGTACACTCAAATGCCAACTACTCATAATTTGAAGTAATCTTTGGCTTCAACCCTCTAACCCTTTGGATCTATTACCCTTACCTGCCTATGAATTTTCTCACATTAGTGGAGAACATAAGCCTAATTTTGTTAACAAAGTTCATGAGAAGGTTCAGGCACAAATTGAAAAGAAGACCTAGCAATACACTTGAACAGCGAACAAGGGTTATAAAAAGGTAATCTTTGGATCGTTGACCACGATTGTTGGGTATGTGTGTACTTAAGGAAGAAAAATTTCCCAACCCACAGGAAGATCAAGCTACACCTGAGAGGTGATGGACTTTTCCAAGTGCTCAATAAAATCAATGATAATGACTAGAATTTTTTAGATCAACCTACTGCTTTCACTAAGAACACATACATAGGTTGAATCAATGATTTCAGTAGGCAATCACCTTTTGAATCAATGATAATGACTATAGGCTAAACTTGCTAGGTGAGGATAGTGCAACTGCTACATTTAATGTTGCTAATTTATCTATTTTTGACAATATTTTAGGTTCAAGGATGAACCTCTTTCAGGAAGAGAAGGTCGATAGGACTCAAACCCTAAAACAACCCTAAGACCCCTTGAGGATGTCCATGGGACCCATGATAAAGGCTAAGAGTGAGAAGCTCAAGAGGGCACTTGAGGGCTCGTGCACAAAGTTCTACGAGAACAAAAGGTTTGTAAGGCTCAGGACACACAAGGCTTCTAAAGCAAGCTCAAGAAAAGGAAGTAAAAGGAATGGTTTATAGTGCTTGAGGCATAAGGCTCATATGCACTAAGCACCTCTACCAATTACTCGGACACATGCCCAAGCATAAGCACCCAAGAACATCCCACAATTTGAAAACATTCATCCATGCCCTTTGGCTGCTATCATATGTATTATGTGTCATTAGTATGATTATGACCAAACGTCGCAAGTTTGTATATTATATGACCGAGAACATGTAAAAGGCATGTGAGGTGCCCCTTTAGCATGTAATGCCCTCAAAGCCTAAGTGTTTAAGCCATGGGCTCTGTCGATTTAGGGCTATTAAGTATCGAAAGCTTGGAATTTCAGCACTTTGAGCTTAGAAAATGAAGTTTCGAGTTTAGCTTGAAGGTGGCTTAGGTGTGTGAACCATTCGGATGCATTTGTTATTCGGCCAAAAAGTAAAGATGGAAATGATGATTTATGGAGATGAGGGACTCAATTAAAAGTATATTTAGGAGGCTAAATTGAAGGAATTTCTTATATGAAGGCTTCATTGATTCATGCATGGAAGTGAACTCACTATCACTAGCGTTTGACCACTTTTATTGCCATTTGTCTAAGTCCGGTTAATGCATGCTTCCACTAAGTTATCTCTTTCCTAATTCAATTGTTTCTACCATGGATGAAGGCTTGAGCTTGTGTTCTTAGTAAGTTCATGCATCTCTAAGTACAAATCACAGCTAGATAAGGTGGAAACCTAAAGGTGTTGCTGGATTAATGGGCCATAAGAGCTAATAAAGTGGATTCTAGCTACAAAAAGCAAAGAAAGGCTGTGAATCAAGCTCTTGAAGCTTCGGGCAACAAAGTTGCTAGTGAATGGTAAGGATTCTATGTAATCACTAAGCTTTCATAGTTAGACTCTATTGATTTAATGTTTACTAGGCACTTAGGTGATGGTGTGTTTGCCAAAGGATCCTAAAAGGTTGTAAGAGCTATGGTTGTTTTGGTAAATATGAAATTATGCTAATTAGCTAAGTTATGGCAAGCATTAGGACCTAGAATTAAGTTGGCCAACTCAATTGTAAGGTTTGTGAGCTCTCAGTTAGTGTAGGATTTCACTAAGAGGTTAACCGAAATGAAATTTAGACTATAAACATGCTTGCTAGGCCCTGTAGGCTATGAATTGAAGCTGGTGTTTGTGGTGTGTGTGTGTGTTGTGTACTTCTTTGATTGGTTGCATTTACTGACTCCTCTTAGATTGCATATAATGTTATGTATATGCCTGTACTTGTTTTGTCATCTTAGTGTTTTCTTTCCAAGAACCGGGAATGTGTTTCGATTAATTACTAGCTTCACCTATTTATAGGCCTTGAAGGCCATATAGAGTCCTTATTGAGAGTAAAACTCATTCTCTGTCTCTTATGTTAGAGAAGGCTTTTTTAAGAAGCAAAGCGACTAAATGTAATGTTTGTGCTCTTTTGAGTTTCGGCAAGGCAATGCATTAACTTATGATAATTGCTAAATATTATAACTTTCAAGTCTTACTTATGTGGGAAGCTAATGTGTGGAATCCATTGCTTACAAGCTTTAGAAGCTATGTAGATATAGGAATTAGGCCATAGTGTTGATAGTAGTGCTTACGATGTGTACGATTTATGTTTGGTCCTAAATATGTGATGTTGAATATGTGTTAGCCCTTTCGGGCCCAATGAGGACTAAGCTAGCTAATGGTAGGCATGCCCTAGTGCCCCTACCATGTGTGTCCTAGCACATGCTATCCTAAACCTCCATGTACCTTGGTAGGCACCTAGGGTGCCTTGCCCAAGTTCCCAAGCACATGATAGACACTTTGAAATTTTAGGCAATGTACTAGATCCGATAGTGTAAATTTTGTACCTTTGCCACTCATTTTGGATTCTAATCCCTACAAATGGGCTATGGGCTATGTTTGGCATGACAGGTTTTCGTTGGTATGAGAGCAAGTTTGCTTTTAGAACCTTTCAGGTATGTTTACTGTTTAGGCTTATTCCTATACTAAGTTAAGTGTTGGGTTTTGGGAGCCAAACAAGCACAGCGGAATTTAACCGAAACCCTCTAGGATCCAAGTGAAACGGGATAAACCGGGTGTTCGAAAATCTTCATACCTAATTTCGGCTGAGATCTCTTACCCAACTGTAGAGTCGAATCACAAAACCTGAACAGTTGACTGTTCAAGCTATCTATGGTATCCACACGAGCCTCTCAAGATCACCACGCTTCCACCATGTCCCGGCAGATGCATTTTTCTTGCGCTTGCAGTGCTAGCTTGTGTCCTCCAAGGAATTGCAAGAGAAGAGTACAGCTGTCCTTTTGGGATGCTATGGCAAGAAGCTATGAATTTCTCACTAAAAGTTGTATTTATAGTGGACTCAACTTCTAGGCCTAATGGGTTTCAAAGTCCTAATCCAATTAGGCTTTAATTTCAGGCTTAATAATGGCTCAACTCTTGGGCCCATTATTAATACGAAATTATTGTGAAACCATAACCCAAATAATTAGCCTATGCACTCTAATGATCCAAATAGCTCTATGTGTGCGACCCAATAGGCTCTTACCACATTGGCAATGATCATAAATCACATTTATGATCGTAAGCAATGAGCGGTGTCTAGTAACACATCATTGCTACCCAAGTGACAAGATTGTCTGTGATTCGACTAAACCTTTATGATCATTACCAATATATGCCATTGTCCTTTTGTCCAAGATATCAAGACTAAGCACGAGACATGGAATGTGTCATTCTTATATAGCCCAATCTTTGCTTTCTTGATTACCGAGTAGACTAACTTAAACTGATGACATTGATATTGTATATCAACTCATCTGAGCATGGCCATTCATTTTTCCAAGTTTCACTCTGTCAAGGGGCCCGAGGATATCACTCCTGTTACATAGGAGGGACAAATCTCATCTTGATCATACAAATCCCTCCGCATGATATTTGACATACCCAATGACCTCCTTCAAGTTCACTCAGTTACGAGCAACAAAGGAAAGTATCAAAGTATGTGACTCACATGTAGGGAACCTTGATGACCTTAGGTCAAAGGACTACACATACCATGATCACTATGAGAATCACTTATGACAGTCATATAATGATCCATATAGTGTTCTCATGGTGGGTTGGTCTAGTACACAAGTTCTCTAACTTGTACCCATATGTAGACTACGTATCTCATATTAGTCTCCACATATGCTAGTCGTTATGTATTATTGCAACCCGTTCCACAATAATAATAGATCAGGGACATTTGAGAATATCATTATTCTAAGGTTACAATTATGTTTATTACGTTACGCAAAAACAAAACAACAAACATAATTGCTAGATTGATGCCTTAATAAAATATCATGACCCAATGTGCAAAAAATACAATCATCTCATGATTAGCTTTTAGGCATAACACTAACATTAAGTAGGCTTATGAGTATTGAGAATATGTTGTTTGTACTTGTTGCTATGTGTCGGATGAGAACCTAAAACATGAAAAGAAAAGCTAAAGAACAAGAGGAGAGTTGGGCTAGCTATCCAAAGGATGGGCAACTAGATTATCAGCCTAAGGGGCGTACTAGGACCAAAGAGCCTGTTAGGGGCACAGAGCTTGAGTATAGGGCCAATGTGCCTAGACAAAGTGGTGATGTCCAAGAGAGGATGGGGCAGATGATAAAGGTTATGCAGGTAGCTGTTGCTTAACTAGTGGTGGTTATTCAAGCTTTGATTATAGGTTAAGCACATGTCCCAAAACATGCTGGGCAAGGTAGGGAACTTGAGGTGTAAAGGTGGCCTAGAAATGAGCCTATACATGATGATCAAGAATGAGAAAATGGAAGAGGAAATGAAGATGATGGTGATGAGGAGAAAAAGCACTCAAGAGGAAGAAGGGTGAGATTAAAGGTTAGATATAAGACAAGGCTTGAGGAGGAAATAAGTCTAGAAGTCAAAGACTTGGACATAGAGGAAATTGAAAGGCCAACCAAACCCACTGCCACCACTAAGGTAGTGAGGGCACTGAGGGGAAAGCATAGGGATGGCCATGAGAGGGTTGCAAGGTTGAGAGGTGGAGGCTTGAAAGAAGGCCAACTGGAAGGGTTTCCAGCCTTGAAACCCCCAGTTTTTAGAGGAGGAAGTGATCTAGAGGAAGAAATGTTCTGGATTAACCAAGTTAAGAAAATATTTCAGAGAATGAAGGTTTCTTCTTTTCTAAAAGGTTCTGCTTGCCACCTTCAGGCTTGAAGGCAGTGCAAAACTCTGGTGGAGAGTGGTCCATAGGACCTACAGCAGCAAGAATGCCAAGAGGCCAACTTAAAGGAGAAGATCCATAAGATGGGAAGAGTTTCTGCAGGTCCTCCAAAAATAGTACATTAGTAATACCCTCAGGTGGAGTTTGACTTGCTTGAGCAAAGAGAGTTCTCAGTTTTGGAGTATTAGCAAAGGTTTAACAACCTCACATGCTATGCTCATTAGTATAATGGTTAGGAAAAGCTGAAGACCAAGAGGTTCTTGAGAGGACTCAGGTGAGAACTAAGGTAAATCGTTAGAGCAATGGGAGCCCGAGAGTACTACGAAGTAGTACAAAGTATGAGAACCCGTATTTTATTAGGTAACTAATTTATATAATCCTTGACAAGATTACACTTGTAAGCTAGGTTTAAGTCATGTCAATAAGTCAAATAGTCCTTGGAGTTCATAGGATTAAAAATTTAAGGTAAATTGAACGAAAGAGCAACTAGGGGCAATTAGGTAATTTTCCAAGTCAAAGGTTAAAGTTTACCAAGAGAGATAGAATTCAGCTTCTAGAGGTGAAATGAACATCTCGACAAAACTTGAACTTAATTTGACTAAAAATTGGCTTTTTCTTGCTAAAGAAGCAAGGAGGTGAAAAATGGTATTTTTTAGGTTAAATAAGATCAAAAATTTTCTAGGAAGGTGAGAAATGGAATTTGGAACATTTAGTGAAATTTGGTGAAGTTTGGAGTTAATTTGACCAAGTTTGAGACTTTTCTTGCAAGAGGAGCTAAGAAGGGCATTTTTGCAATTTTGGTTGGTAAAACTTGGTCAAACCTGAGTCAAACCTAGTAAACTAGATTCAAACCTCCTCAAGGGTATGAAAATACATCATTGGAACTGGAGGAAGGAAAATCTATGATTTTAAGTTCAAATGGAGACATATTTGAGAATTTTATGGAGGTGACATCTTTTTAACAAGGGTTATAAGGCTTAAAAGGAACTTTCACCCCAAGCATCTCTTGGAAACTTTAGGAATTGAGGCAACCTGGTCTTGAGGCAGAAAATAAGCTTCCAAAAATGTGGAAGAGCCCCCATTTCCCTTGGTTAAGAATCCTAAACTACTACTAACCATGTAAAAGCCTTAATCCTCTACCACTTTAACCCTTTCACCCATTTTCCATCCTTATTCTTCCCCAAACATACAAGCTCACTTTATTATCTTCCTTTACCCATTTATCACATCCTAAAACCTTAAACATATAGAAACTCACCTTAAAAAATGAAATAAAAATAAGAAAAAGAGCTTGTGTGTGTGAAATCAAGGAGAAAGTGTATTTGTTGCAGAGGAAAACTTGGGAGTTTCATTTTTCTCCATGAGGTGGCCATGGTATTGGGCTGTTTATTGAGGTGAGAAATTTGATTTTACTAGAACTGGGTTTCCTCTTCTTTAAACAACAACATTATACTCATAAAAACGCTTCATTGTTGAGGTTAAGCTTGGTAAGAAGAAGGAGAACCATGGAGCTTTGGAATGAAGTTTTGGTTTGAGATTTTCTACTAAGCTGAAGAGGCCATTTTTTCTTGTTTATGTGCATTAAAAAACATTGCCCCTAGGCTAAAAAATTTTTATTGGTCAAGTGGTTTTTTTACTATGTAGTGAAGGGACTCCAAGGAGACTAGGAAAGGACTCTTAGTGCTTCAAACTTAAGCTTGCAAGGTGGTGATCTACACAAGGGCAAGGTGTTCTAGTGCTTTTGTATTTGGGAAGCTTTCACCAAGTTTTAGCTTTGTAAAACCTAGGACAAATCATTGGGTAAAAAGGGCACGGGGTGACCAATAAAGCCAAAGAGGGCTCATGTGGCACTAAGGTCGAACCTAGCTCCTAGTTTTGGGCAATAGGCGGTGTCCTTGGTAAATGGGCTGTAAAATGGTGTGTGGATCAAGCATTAGGTGCTTAGTAGATGACTGTGGCTAAACCTTCAAGGTTTGGTAAGCAGTGCCTTAGTTTGGGTGTGTAGGTGTTGTGATCGAGCCCAAGGGCTCAATATGTGGTTGTGCGTGTGTGGTATGGGCTCCTAGGTGCATGAGTATTTTGGGTGCCTAGGAGAATGGTGAGTTGCGTGTGACAAGGTGCACATGGGTGTGCACAAGGGGTCACACATCCATGTGTGTGACTAAGAGGGTCCCGATGGCACACCTTGGGGTGTATGTGTGCATTCACCTATCATTCACACTTAGCTAGCTTTGCACCACATCACATGCATAGCCAAAACAATACTCAAATGTTCACATACTTGACTCATTTTACATACACTAAATGTACATGCATACATGCACAAAAAAATGGTCTTAACTCAGCTAAATACACCCCTAAGTTACAGGAGTGCCTAAGACACAATGGACTCTAGAACAGGATGTTGGACAGCTGTTGCATAACAGAATAAGCACCATCACTAAAATACCAAATGTGCTTCTAAAATCACTAAAGTTTCCAGATCATAACTAGACATATGGAATTTTAAGTATGTGAAAATTCAAAGCAAAAAATAAACCACCAAGGTTAGTTTGAAGGTGATCTTTCAGCTGGCCCTGAAATTATAGAATTAAGGGAAGTAAGTTTCATTGAGAAAATTAGTAAGGGTAGTACTTGGATTCAATTCGAAATGTAACCATCTTCAAAACCTGCATACAAATACACTAAAACACAAAACCACAATGCATATATACAGATATAGCAACCAAATGCAGCAGCCATTCACAACCATCAAACACATGAAATGCAGCAGCAACATAAACCATAGGTTAGTCCATAAAACATGCAATAAACATAAATAAATCACTATGGCAGCCCTCCTCAAGCTAATGCTTGGTCTTAGGAGGATTTTAACACTAGTTAGTACTAAATTTGTGCTCTAGAGACCCTCATTTCACTGCTATCTTTGTGCACTTCACACTAGGTCATAAAAGCTTCAATAAGTGCACTCCCCTCACTAAGCTTGGTTCATCAAGCTCATGGATCTCTTCCAAGCTTAGCCCTAGCTCCATGGTTGCATGAAAATATAGAAAACAACCGATGAGAGCAAGAGAACCTTTACCAAAGTGCGTAGGCCAAAAATCAAGCTTGATCCTTTAAGTATCCAAGCAATAGCTCAATTTTGCTTCCAATTGCTTCATTTTGCCTTCAATTTCAATCAATTGCAAGTTTCAAGGTGTGGTGGCTTTAGAGGAAGTGTGGCTGTGTTCTTATTAGTGTTGTGCCCAAAAGCCAATCATGAGATGATTGTATTTTTGCACATTGAGTCATGATATTTTATTAAGGCATTAATCCGGCAATTATGTTTGTTGTTCTATTTCTGCGTAATGCAATAAAGATAAATGTAACCCTAGAATAATGATATTCTTAAACGTCCCTAGTCTAGTATTATTGTGGAGTGGGTTGCAATAATACATAATGACTAGCATATGTGGAGACTAATATGAGATATGTAGTCTACATATGGGTACAAGTTGGAAAACTTGTGTACTGGACCGACCCACCATTAGAACACTACATGGATCGTTATATGAGTGTCATAAGTGATTCTCATAGTGATCATGGTATATGTAGTCCTTTGACCTACGATCATCAAGGTTCCCTACATGCGAGTCACATACTTTGATACTTTCCTTTGTTGCTCGTAACTGAGTGAACTTGAAGGAGGTCATTGGGGATGTCACATATCATGCAGAGGGATTTGTATGATCAAGATGGGATTTGTCCCTCCTATGTAACGGGAGTGATATCTTCAGGCACCTTGATAGAGTGAGACTTAGAAAATGCATGGCCATGCTTGGATGAGTTGATATATGATATCAATGTCATCAATTTAAGTTGGTCTACTCGATAATCAAGAAACCAAAGTTTAAGCTATATGAGAGTGACACATTCCATGTCTCGTGCTTAGTCTTGATATCTTGGACAAAGGGACAATGGCATATATCGGTGATGATCATAAAGGTTTAGTCGAATCACTGACAATCTTGTCACTTGGGTAACAATGATGTGTTGCTAGACACCGCTCATTCCTTATGATCATAAATGTGATTTATGATCATTGCCAACGTGGTAAGAGCCTATTGGGTCGCACACATAGAGCTATTCGGATCATTAGAGTGCATAGGCTAATTATTTGGGTTATGGTTTCACTTTAATTTCGTATTAATAATGGGCCCAAGAGTTGAGCTACTATTAAGGCCGAAATTAAAACCTAATTGTATTAGGGCTTTGAAACCCATTAGGCTTGGAAGTTGAGTCTCACTATAAATACAACTTTGAATAAGAAATTCGAAGGTCTCCTTACCTTAGCCTCCCAAAAGGACAGCTGCGCTCTTCTCTTGCAATTCCTTGGAGGACACAAGCTAGCACTGCGAAAGCAAGAAAAACGCATTTGTCAGGACGTGGTGGAAGCATGGTGATCCCGAGAGGCTCGTGTGGATACCATAGAGAGCTTGAACACGTCAACTGCTCAGGTTTTGTGATTTGACTCTATAGTTGAGTGAGAGATCTCAACCAAAAATTAGGTATGAAAATTTTCGAGCACCCGGTTTACTCCGTTTCACTTGGATCCTGGAGGGTTTCAGTTAATTTCTGCTGCGCTGTTTGGCGCTTAAAACCCAACAATTCTTGGGATGGACGAGGCCAAAAATGGGAGAGACATAAGTGAGTTGGCCACTTAAATGGGCTTAAATTAGCTTAAGGGCACAAAACACACTTAACAAGCTTAACCTTCCTTCCTGTAATTTTTCCTTCTCACTAATTATGGTTTCTTTGTCTTAAACTCATTGGTTCACATGTGGCCAACATTTTTGACCCATTTACAAGCCATAGCCAGCCTCCCCTAGGTACAATAACCCCACAACTTTGCCCTTTGACTTAAGTCAAAATCTTGAACACCTTAATGTTTATGCTAAGACATTTAGGTCCTTAATTCCTTTAATGTTTCCTTTGTCCAAACTTGTATTCCATGAGCAATTTGGTCCTCTAATATGATGTGAACCCCAATGGTATAAAGACCATGAAACGCACCCAAGATGTTTTTCAAGCTCCACAAGACATCAAAGAGACCAAATTTTAAGACCCCCACCCCTAATCAACCTGTGATTAGAAACGAGAAGTATAAGAACACCAAGAACACAAGAACACTTGTGCACCAAGGTAGTCCACAAAAAACCAAAGAGAAATTCTCTCCAAAGTAGCAATATTATTTCATGTCAAGGCTGTATTTTACAACCAGAATATGTGCCCATTTATAGGCCTAAACTAGGGTAAAAGATAGGCAAAAATTCGCAACCCAAGTCACCTAGGAAACCTAGTTACAAAGGACTCAAGAAAACCTAATCAAACTAGGACTCTAACACACTTTTAACACATGTTTAAGGTGTGCAGTGAATTCCCTTTATCCTAAGTGACCTAAATAACTTCCATGGCCTAAATAAAATCCTAAAAAATGTTAATTAGAAGGAAAATAATAGAAAATACGTTACAACACAAGATTGGCCATAAAAACCCCAAAATAGTCTTCTCGGGTGATTCTTGCTTGTGTCTTCAACTTCAAGCTGAAATTCCAGCTTGATACAGCCATTATTTCTCCAAATCCAAAGCAAGAAAGTTGTAGATATATTTCTTAGTTTTCAAACAACATCTCAATCACATAAAATGGACATCTAAAGCCAAAGATATGCCCAAAATACCGCAACTGCTTTTGAACCAGCGATTACTCACAAATCGCAACTTTGAAGCTAAATTGGACCCCATTAACATCCAAAATGGGTTTCATGGTATGCATATGATTTGTAGCTACAGATGTTATCTTTCCAATGAATCATGAATCACTCAATTCTGATCTGTATAGCTCAATATATGATTTTTATACCGGAACATCGCCAATCTGTCAAAATCCAAGGTTGGCCATCATCTCCATATGATTCCTTGCATCTTCCAGCAGCTCGTTGTGAAATTCCAAGACCATTCTCCATGAAAATGTTTGAGACAAAAGCTTGAAGTGCACTAGTGAGCTCCTTAGCCTTCTTCCTTGTCAATGGTCCACTAGTTATCTTCAATGGATCCTTGCCATCCGTGTTTGTGCCATCTTTGATCGTATCAGCTCCCCCCTCCTTAGAAGGATTCGTCCTTGAATCAAAAGATGAATTAGAAAAGGGAATTGAATCAATAACAATGAAATAATCAACACATAAGCACCAATAGCATGGAATGCTTGTGCATGGAGCTTTATGATAGCCAAAGGGCTGTTACCCTTCAAACTCCCAAGCTCTGAAGAGCACCATCCTCGGAAAAGATGAGCATCACCCTCGAAGAAGACGAGCACCAACCTTAGAAAGAGGGTCCACAGTCCTTGAACCCCTAACCTCGGTAATCCACCATCACCTTCGGGGAATAACAGGACTGACCTCACGAGTATGGTGCGCGACCACCCTTGGTAAGATGACTTGGCCAACATCAGGAAAAGTAGACTCACCATCCTTAGAAGAGGAAAACAACCTCCGAAGGGGATCCTTTGTGCCAAGGGGTGCTCCGAATGATTGGGGCAACCTCGGCAATAAGCTTTCATATCCCGAAGAGGCCTTTTTATCCTGAAGGGGTCTTGTGGACAACAAAAACAGTTAATGAGCCTCTGACACAGAGACCTCACACATGTCCCTAACACACATACCTACCACAGCCCTGACTTCTGGCCAGAATGGCCTATGGCCAGCTGGAGATCCCTATCCCTGAAGGTACGGACCGTACTCGATTGAACACATGTCATGATTTGAGTGGGCTATGTCAAACAGACTTCTCCCTAATGCCCTCCTATAAATACTTAGGGGATGATCTTGGTAAGGACACAGATAGAATTCTAAGAGAACTTTCTCCACTCCTTACTCTCCACTCTCTGCTCATTACTCGCAAAATACTGACTTGGGCGTCAGAGACTCCTCACCCGGGAACACATTTCGGGGAGCTCCTAACCCTTGTTCTTTGGAGTGTTTCAGGTATTCACATTGGAAGTCTTACCTACAGGCATCTTCATACCAGAAGTCCCTCTCAGGCTCGCTATGTCATATAATGAAGATGCTGCTGGGCATCACTTTAATCTTGTGAAAACCCTGAACCAATATCCAAATGCAACGATACCTCCAGGTTCAAAAACAAAGTTAGAAGTAATTGGCACAAAAATCTAAAAGTTTGAATAATTTTCATCTTAACTCTAGGCATCACTTTCATTGCCTTTGCCATCCCAAAAACATTATTCCCAAAACTAGAAAAAGTGTTGGAATAATTTACCTTAGGGATGCTGTATGCACTCAAAACAAATGGACCTAAACTTACACAAGTGTTATGGTTATTAAAAACACAAGTTATGCATGTCAAGACAATAGTTTGCATCGGCCATTCAAATAAACAAGAATTGAACACAATGTGGCCTAAACTAATAACAAAACTAGGATGCACCAATTCCACAAAAATCCTAAGCATTTTAAATGAAACAAGATTGAAGTAGATGATTAAGTGAAACCAATTTAGTAGCAAACTTATTTTTGCATGTATTTGCACAACAATGCATGAAATTTGTGAATGGGACGTGACACAAAACAACGGACTCAACATACCTCCATAAAAGGCTGAATTTGAAACCAGAATTTTCACTCAAAATAAATAATTTCAAGTTTGGACAGAAAGCAAAAATATCAAGGCTCAAAATTTTGTGTACGCATGTGTCATGACAAAAAAATGCTTGCTGGAAATTAAAGATTGAAACACAAAAATGGCCTGAACATGAATGTGAATCAAAGAAGTATGTAATGCATGTGTAAGAAAAAATTTATGCATGAAAAATTCCAAAGAAGTGGATTTTACTTGAGATAAAACAAAACAATCTGAGATTGATGAAAAACAAACAAAATAAAAAACAAAAGACACCAAAATAGATTTTTCTCTAGAGAAACTCATGGAATTCAAAAGATGATTTAACAAAACCAAAGAATTAGAAGGCTTAAAACCATATTTTGTCAAATTTTTATGCTTACTACCTTCTCTTAATCTAGTTTCATGAAAACAATTCTTCAAAATAACATTGCAAGCAAACACACATTGATTGAGATTTTCATGCAAAACCACATCAAATCTAGGTATAAGGAAGAAATACATTACAGTGGTTGGCATTAGTCTCCATGTATCTTCCTTAGGAACCATAAATCTTTCACCTTTGCACTCAATGGCTTCGGGTAGAGTTGCAACAATTTCATCCCCTTGAACAATAGCATAGGAAACAATGTTAGGCAAACTTTTGCAAATGAAACCACTAGGACTTACCTCAAATTGTTCCTTTTCAAGCTCTTTCATTGGTTTGATGCATAGGACATGGCTTGGAATATTAGGAACACTAACTTCCTGGATGGGCAACAACTCACTTGATTCTTGTAGCTCATATCCACTTAAGTCCTAAAAAGAAGACAACACAACACTAGAAGAAGACTCCATTATGTTAGATGAAAGTATGGCTTCTCTGTAGGTCTTTCTCTCTTCACTCGGCTTAGGTTCATTGCACTCTTGTCTTCTCCCAACTTCGCACTCAATTTCTTCTCTTGGAAATCTCCACTCTTCTTCCCCTCATATTCACTCTTCTCACTTAATCTCTTGGTTGTTCTCTTGGCTTTCCCCTCATCACTCTTGCCCTCAACTTTCCCTCGTTTTCTTTTCTCTTAACCTCACTTTGAAGTTTTCTTTGATCTTTCAAGACTTGTTGTGGTGAAAGTGGTACAAGCATGATTGACTTTTCTTGTTGAGGTCAAGACAAGTCTCCCATTGTGGCCTCCACTTTTGGCTTGGGTGTTTCTCTCACATCCTTGCTCCATGCTCCTCTCCATGTGGAAATTCCTCTTTGAGACATCTTGGATGCCTTAGACCTTTTGATGATCCTCTCAGCCTTAGTAGCATGATGAAGTAAATCCTCCATGTTGACATATGGCACCATCTCAACTTTGTTGGCAATCTTAGGATTGAGACCATTAGTGAATCTAGCAATGGTGGTCTGCTCATCCTCCTTAATGTTGGCTCGGGTCAGGTCATCTCCAAGTCTTTGTGGTAGTCCTCCACACTACTTCGGCCTTGCACTAGCCTTTTGGAGCTGGAGGCACTGATCTTTAGAGTGGTAGCTAGGCATAAACCTCCCATCATTAATGCTTTAAGGGCTCTCCACGTGTGTATGGGCTCCTTCTCATTCCTTCTCCTAGAAGTAACATCCTGATTCCACCATACAAGAGCATAATTAGTAAACTTTATGGTAGCCAATTTAACCTTATTTTCCTCGGAGTAATGATGGCATTCAAACACCATCTCAATCTTTTGCTCCCACTCCCAATATGCATCTAGATCGCTCCTCCCTTAGAAGGATGGAATGGTAAGCTGGATGGAATTGAGATTGTTGTCCTCCCTTGGCTCATACCTCCTTGGAAACCCATGGTCATGCCAATTTCCTTGTTCCTCCTCGGGTTCTTCTCTCCTTAAACCTCTCCTCGGTTGCAAGATGGGATTAGGTCTGTTTCGCAACCTCAAATCAATGTCCTCAATCCTCCCCACAAGTCTATTGAGAGTTTCTTGAGGTTCTCTCATGGTAGGCTCCTCATTGTGTCTCACTTCCATTCTCCTATCCTCCTGGCCCTCCATACTCCTAAAAACAAAGATCTTCACAAACACTCACCTCATGTGTTTCACTCAAAAGATGAGCACTCAAATAGTCAATTTGTTAGTGAGAATATTGCTATTCAAAGAGTCCTCCAAAGTTCTAAGAAAACTTTCCTCAAAGCACATAAGAAAACTTGAATTCTTGAAAACAATTTTGACTCCAAAAGAGGTGGGCTAAACAAGCTTTAAAAGAATCTAGGAAGCTCTTGCAATTGATGATCACAAGAGCCACAAGAAAAGCTTTTTGGCTCAAAATAATGGTGTAAGATTTGTGGGCACAAAACCAAAACACTATGTGCAACTTCTTTTGCAAATCTCCTTTCTTTTCTTTTCTTTTCTTTGTTCTTTCCTTTTCTTTTTTCTTTATTTTTTTTCTCCTTCTTTTTTTCTTGCTGTTTGATGCTAAAAAAACTTCCTTCTTGAAGTTCCTTGCTACCAAAGACAAAAAGTTAGATTTCTTTTCGGCCAAGACAATAAACTATTGAAAACTTGCACAATTTAGAACAACTTTTTGATACCAAAACTTCCTGAACTTGGATCCTTCTTTTTTTGGTGTTTTCTTGCTAGGATTCTAGAAATAATGAAAACAAGAAAGATTAATAGGGCTAGACATGAAACAGAAAGATAAGAAACAAAGAAGAACAAACAAATTGAAACCGAGAACACAAGGTAACACGAATTGACTTCTTCTTGTTGTTTTTGGTGTTTTTGACTTGAACAAGGATGGAAATGAAAAGGATAGAACTGAAACAAGAAGAAAAAGGATTAAAACAGAGAATTAAGACATGAAATTACTGGAAAAAATTGAAACAAAAATAAAGATAAACAAGAACACAAAGATATGTCCTTCAATGGAATTTGTGGCTCTGATACCAACTGATGCAAACTGTAATTGGGTAAAGACCATGAAACGTGCCCAAGATGTTTTTCAAGCTCCACAAGACATCAAAGAGACAAGATTTTAAGACCCCCACCCCTAATCAACCTGTGACTAGAAACGAGAAGTATAAGAACACCAAGAACACAAGAACACTTGTGCACCAAGGTAGTCCACAAAAAACCAAAGAGAAATTCTCTCCAAAGTAGCAATCTTATTTCATGTCAAGGCTATGTTTTACAACAAACATATGTGCCTATTTATAGGCCTAAACTAGGGTAAAAGATAGGCAAAAATTTGCAGCCCAAGTCACCTAGGAAACCTAGTTACAAAGGACTCAAGAAAACCTAGTCAAACTAGGACTCTAACACACTTTTAACACATGTTTCCCTTTATCCTAAGTGACCTCAATCACTTCCATGGCCTAAATAACATCCTAAATAATTTTAATTAGCAGGAAAATAAAATAAAATTTGTTACAACACAAGATTGGCAATAAAAACCCCAAAATAGTCTTCTCGGGTGGTTCTTGCTTGTGTCTTCAACGTCAAGCTGAAATTTGACCTTGATACAGCCATGATTTCTCAAAATGCAAAGAATGAAAGTTGTAGATCTCTTTCTTAGCTTCAAAAAAACACTAGAATCACATAAAATGGATATATGAATCCAAAGATATGCCTAAAATACCGCAACTGCTTCTGAACCAGTGATGACTCACAAATTGTGACTTTAAAGCTAAATTGGACTCCCTTAACCTGCAAACTGGGTTTCATGGTCTTCGTATGATTTGTAGCTTCAGATTAACTTTCCAATGAATTAAGAATCACTCAATTATGATCTGTATAGGTCGATATATGATTTTTATACCAGAACATCGCCAATCTGTCAAAATCCAAGCTTGGCCATCATCTCCATATGATTCCTTCCATGTTCCAGTAGCTCCTTGTGAAATTCCAAGACCATTCTCCATGAAAAACCTTGAAGTGCACTAGTGAGCTCCTTAGCCTTCTTCCTTGTCAATGGCCCACTAATTATCTTCAATGCATCCTCGCCATCCTTGGTTGTGCCTTCTTTGATCATATCACAATAGCACTTTCATATGATTCATATATTTCTCATAACTCTCCAAAGATCTTTTGTGAAATTTTTTCAATTGAGTACCTGAATTTCTAAAATCTTACAAAAAAGTCCACAGGTTGCTTTACAAACAAGCAATCCTTAAGGCTTTTCTTGGGGGCCAAGTTACCAACTTGAAACACTTTTAAGGAGGTATTGATCATGCCTTTTACCCCCCACACTTCAATCATTGTGGTGAGAATTACACAATATAATGATTTTTAGCCATTATGACACACTTGAAAACAAAGTATTTTATAAACTTACCCTTATTGTTAGTATGCAGATAACATCGTCTAGAAGCCAAATAATCCATAATTATTATTTGATACTTGTTTGTTAGTTTCTCATATGTAGATTTTGCATACATTACATGTCCATTTTTTATCTGTTGCATGCACTTATGGTCAGTGTCTAACTCCAAACTTATTTGCCTTATACAGCAAAGTAGTCAAGCAGGCACTTCTCTGGTCGCTCCTCACTTGGGTTTCTCTCTCCCAGGTAAAGGTGGGCCTATCGAACATTTGGGTCATGAATATTTTGTAGCACAGTGGTAGTAGCTAGTAGGAATTGACTTTGACTTAGCATAACCATGGCATCTATTACTATTATTTCGGGTTAGGCTTATCAACCCATGATATTACATGCTTAGGTTGATAGGCAAAACATTTAGATATTGTGTTGCCAAAGTATTTACTTGCTATGACTGTATTTTTCATCCATGGTTTTGCATGATATATTACTTATGCATGCATGAGCATTAAAATGTTTTCTTACGCCACCACACATATTTTTCATGTTTTCTTTAAATCCCGCCAAACCACTATCTTAGTTTAATAAACTTAAGTGTTTTATTAGACCTAAGTAATTTTTTTTCTTAACTCTCAAGTAAATACTAAACGCTAGGCAAGTGACTAGGATTTACATGGTAAATCTCAGCAAAAGATCCTGGAAATGAGGGACAATTCTGGCCTAGTTAAGAGTTTGGATTAGGCAACATAATAATTAAGCCTAATTAAGAAATTAATTATGTATTTATTAGGACGGTTCCACATAGTTGGTATGAGAGCCTAGGTATACTAAGGGCAAAGGTCTAGGTTGCTACCACCATAGGATTCTTGTGTTTATAGCCAGAGTTGGACTAATGATCATGAGTATTGACTGTGTGTTGCATTGTTTGTGTTTATGAATTGTTTGCAGCTTTAGTTATGGTTTGCACTAGGAACAACTTGGCTGCTCATGCAGGCCAAGATGGTCAGGGTAGAGGTGTTAGGCAGGAAGCTAGGGGCACCATGTTTGATGCTCTATACACTTTCACCTTGCAGATACTGGATCATATGGATCGGGAAAATGAGACACACTCTCTCTTGACATAGGCACTGAATGCCGTAGCTCAAGCCCAGGCCTAGAATCACGGGACCAATGGGCAAGACCTCGAGGATGTTGATCATTTGGATGAAGAGCCACAAGAGGCTAGGCATCAGGATCTTGAGCTAGTTGCCCAGAGGTGTTATGGCTTTCTTAGTGGAAATCTAGTTTGGAACCTTATTTCAGGTTCACATAGCAACAATATGCACGTTGGCAAAGTTTACTAAGTTTCGAGAAATTTAAGGCACCAAATAAGGTTTGGGGGTTAAATGGTAATTCCTCATCCTGAAATGTCGGGTTGAGTCCTAAGAGTTAAAAATGAGTTTTTAAATCCTAATTTCTACTTTTAACTCAAGTTCAATTCAAATAAACAAGATTTGACCAAGTTTGATTAAAGTTACCTAAAGGAGGGGACTTATTTATAACTTTCTAAATAGTTTGGTGGCTTCAGTTTTGAAAGAGTTTATAAGTTGGTAAAGGTGAGGAATGGCTGCCACCAAGGGTGTTTATGCCAAAGAGAGCTTGTTCCAAGTAGAATTTCAAGTTTTTGGAGCTTGGAACCGTGTTTGCCACATCCCCTATTTTTGATGCGAGGTAAGTTGTGATTTCTTGGTTATTTCTTGTTTAGGAAGTGATTAGATGCTTGGGTTTTAGTTAGAAGTTAGTAGATTTGTGTCTTATGTCTTTGTTTACTTGGAATTAGGTAGACTTCAAAGAACTTGGTTTTGATAGAAGGGTTGATTGATTCTTGCTTGTGGATTGAAACTAAGATAAGGGAGTTATGTTTTCAAGCTTGATCAAAGCTACTGGATATAGTTTGCTAAATGAAATCAAGTAGTTTTGGCAATAGCATTAGTTAGTGGTCTGGTTTTGATCAGCGTGGACTAGTGTGTTTAGCTTGATTGGAATGATGTTATAATGCATCATAGGAAGGCTTGTGATGGTTAGTTGTTGTCTCTGCAATGTGTATTACATGTATGTGAAGTTTGAAGGCTATCTATGCATGTTTGATATGTTTGGAAAGTGTCCCAAGTTCATAGTAGCAAAACAGGAAACTTTCTGGGCATTTCATAAGATTGGCAACACATTGCCAATCAATACCAATTTCCATGACACATCGCCAATACCATAAAAAGAGGCAGTACGTCGACAACCATGTCATCACGATAGCATTGACACCTAGTTATGTTTTCAGCATAACTTTTTGCTCGGGTGTTGAATTGAGGTGATTCCAGATTCCATGTGAAGCTAAGAGGGAGTATTATCACCTCCATGCCTTCACTACACCTAGAATGGCCCAAGTTTAAAGTTATTTCAACTCAAACTCAAGGTAAGTTTTAAAGGCAATATGTTCACAAATGGTACTGATAGCCGAAGTACTACATTCGGTAAGTTGAGTGTTACTCACAAGGAGTGCCTGTGGAGACCTCGGAAAGGATGAAGTCTGGCACCCCGAGTATACTACTTCGATGGCCAGCTAGCACCTTTGAGGATGATAGCTCTGACCTCAGAAAGATAGCGTGTTGCTTCCCTTAAGAAGCCGAACTACCTTTGGGCAGAAGGACCCGCCACTCTTGGTAGGGAAACCCCCCGAATAGGGAACTTCAGCGCTAGGAAATCCCTGGAACTACTAGCACGACCACGGAAGAAAGGTCCTCGCTCCGAGGGGCGTCCTCGAGTAAAGGACCTCGGGGGTATGGCAGAAGCATTTAAGGAGCCTCTGACATGTCGCCCGCACACGCTACATGCCACCCTCACATGCACTCTGACATGCCAGGACAGTCCATGTCCTATCATGTAGGACTATGACGGCCCCAGCCTGTGGCCTGAGGAGCCTACAAGCGGCTGGAGGCCCCCATGCTCAGAAGGTACAAATTACATCCGACCGAACATGTGTCACGATCTGAGCGGGCCACACCCTCCTATATATACCCAGGAAATGGAATCACCAGAGGGGGCTTTTTCTTTCGGACTCTCACGAAAAGAGATAATATGCTAGAACTTCTGACCCTTAATACTTCTTTTTGCCTCTAAAGAGCTAACTTGGGCATCGGAGGCTCCTTCCCGGAAAAAGACTCCAGGGACCTCCTAACCCCTGTTTTCTGAGTGTTTCAGGTAGATCCTCCTGGGAAACATACACTTTAGGCGTTCTCCCTCGTTGGAAGTCCCTCCCGGCAGCACCATGTCACACAGTGAAGATGCTGCAGGGCATCATTTGGCGTCGTCTGTGGGAAACCACCCTCAGGTCGCCGTCTTTGAAACTCGACGTTCTAAGGACAAAGGACTTCCGAAGTCCCCGTCCACGCTAGAGGCTCAATCGGCAACTGAACCAACTGCAGTAGGGACTTCCTCGCATGAGGATGAACATCCTCTAACTATTACTATGGGCTGCCTATGCAAATTCCAATGTTCCATTGTGGCTGAAATGACTCAACAGTTAGACCAAAGGTGGCCACAGCCAACCCCGGGACGGAGGCCCTCTTCACCATCACCCCAGCGTGAGAAGAGCCCCTGATCAATTCATTTGAGCTCAGGAAGTGGGGATCAACACGATGAATCCTCAACGGAAAACATGCCCCTCGGGGCGCGACCTATGGGAGAAGCGAGGCCAAAGCAACCCAAGACCCCTCGCCAAAGGAGTCCCTCACCTGAGGCAAAGTCACCATCTCCCCGGCGCCGAAGTCATTCCCAAAAAAAGAGACGTCAATTTCCGTTCCCAAAGGCCTATAAGCAACAGGAAGAAGAGCCTAGTGCCACCCTCATCATGGAGAAAATTTTAATGAAACTAGAAAGAGTGGAGAGGCAGGTAGCTCGGAAGCCCGTTTGGGCTAGGTCCTCAGAGTCTTTCAATGCAGATGAATCACCATTCACCCGAGCAGTGGTCGAGGCACCTATGCTGAGTGATTTTCGGGTACCTCGACTAGAGACTTATGATGGCCGAACTGACCCCCAAGCTCACCTGACCAAGTACAAGCGCAACATGGTGTTGCACGGTGCTAATGATGCTACCCTGTGCAAGTGCTTTGAGGTCACCCTTGCTGGGTCGGCCACAACATGGTACAACTCACTAGCTCCTGGAAACATCATGGAGTTCCAAGAATTGTCCACTGCCTTCACACAGCAGTTCATTGGGAGCCGCCCAACGGTGAAGATGCCAGTCCAAATGTTCAACTTAGCGCAGAAAAATGGGGAAACCATTCGCGACTACGTCGAAAGGTTCAACAGGGAAGCGCTAAGTATCCCAGACTTCAGGCCAGAGATACTAATCCTGGCCATGACACGAGGACATTGGAGAGACTCTCAGCTGTTCTATGAATTCTCCAAGGATCCCCCCGACACACTCGGTGAATTTTACCGGAGAGCGGAGCAGCACATGACCGCCGAAGAACTGAGAATGGGAGCCCCGAGGCCTGAACATGTTCACACCGAGGGACTAAGCCAGCAAACTCGCTACCCAGCTGAAACAGGGGGCATCCTCGGAAGTTTAAGGGAAGGAAGCCAATCACCTTCACTCCCCTGAACACCACGAGGATGAACATCCTGATGGCGATGGAAAGGCAAGGAACTCAGATTCAACGACCGAAGGCCATGACCTCAGACAACTAGAAGAACATGAAAAAGTTCTGCCAATTCCATTGGGACCATGGGCAGATACCGAGGACTACTTCCAGCTGAGGAAATACATAGAGATGCTAATAAAGCAAGGTCAGCTCCGGCGTTACTTGCGGATTGCTTCCCTGAAGGGAATGAGGGAAGAAGAGGGGAAGGGAGATGACGAAGAGTATGACTCCGACAGACATCGGAATCGAAGTCTGAAAAGGCATCCCTCGCCCCCGGCAGGAGTAATACAAATGACCACAATAGGGCTGCCGTTGGCGGAAAGAAATAAAAGGCCAGAGAGATTTCAGTGATGGAGTATGGGAATCCATCGAAGAAGCTATCTCGGAAGGATAGGTCCACTGTCATTTTCCCTCATGATGATCCATTGCTGATTATGGCAAGGATAGGAAGCTGAGACGTCAAGAGAATATTGCTTGATGATGGCTCAAACGCAGATGTCCTATTCTCACACCTACTACCGAGCTTGGGGTTATCAAGGAGCGACCTCAAGTCCGTCACATCTCCTATTTTTGGAGTAGGGCCCTCCGAACTCCCCGTCCTCGGGTGGGTAGATGTTCCTCTGATGCTGAAGGGAACTTCGGCAAATAACAAAAATGAGTAGTTTGCCTCCGTAATGGCAAGGTTCATCGTCATCGATGTCCCTTCGTCATATAACGCCATTCTTGGAAGGAAAATGCAAGGAAACCGCCACCTTCGCCCGGATGTGAAATACCTAACTGTCACATTTACCACCAAGGATGGACATGCTGACACCTTCTTCGACCAAGGGGAGGTGAGAAAGGTGTTCGTGAAGGCGAGAAAAGCCCGAGTGATGAGCTGTGCGCAGACTACAGAAACGAAGGCTCTGCCCACACAAGCGTCAAAAGAACAAGGAACAGAAGATCCTGAGAAAGTAGAAATGGAAGAAATAGAGCTTGTCCCAGGCCGAAGTACCCGAATAGGAAAAAAATTGGCCAAAGGCGACAAGGAAAAACTTATGTCTTTCCTACTAATGAATAAAGATCTGTTCGCCTACTCACCGAGAGACATGCCTGGGGTAGACCTTCGCGTAATACAACAGAGCCTTAAAGTGAGCCCAGAGGCAAAGCCTGTCCACCAAAAGAAGCGAAGCCCCTCGGCACACAAAAACAACTTCATCAAAACCGAAGTTCAGCACTTGGTAGATGCAGGCGTAATCAGGGAAGTCAAATACCCCGAATGGCTAAGCAATATGGTCATTGCCACAAAAGAAAGGAGCAACAAGCTCCGATTGTGCATCGACTTCTGAAATGTAAATGATGCTTGCCCTAAAGACTCGTATTCCCTCCCACCGATAGATCAGTTGGTAGTCTCAATCGCTGAATATGGACTCTTGAGCTTCCTCGATGCTTTCAGTGGGTATCATCAAGTCAGGATGAACCTCGAAGACGAGGAAAAAACCGCCTTTATCACCGAAGCCGGTATGTACTGTTATGTCAGAATGCCCTTCGGGCTTACCAATGCAGGAGCCATGTATCAGAGGTTGATGAACAAGGTCTTCAATGACCAAATAAGGAGAAACATGGAAGTCTACGTTGATGACATGATAGTCAAAAGCAAGTTGCCCGGCAGCCATATTGCTGATTTGGAGGAAACTTTCCACCAACTTAGAGCATTCGGAATTCATCTCAATCTCAAAAAGTGCGTCTTCGGCATAAGTTCGGGCAAGTTCCTCGAGTTTGTGGTGTCGGAAAGGGGTATCGATGCTAACCCGAAAAAAGTCAAAGCATTACTTGAATTTCGAACTCCTGTAACAACAAAAGATGTGCAAAGGCTTACAGGGAGAGTAACATCCCTTAGTAGGTTCATCTCTAGGTTTGGGGATCGCTACCGAGCATTCTTTAAGGTACTCACTAAGGCAGCGAAAAACAATGGCAACCTCGGAAACAATGACCATCCTTGGAACGAGGATTGCCAAAAGGCCTGGGAAGAGCTTAAAGTTTATCTGGCCCGGCTACCCACTCTTTGGCAACCTCAAGAAGGAGAACCCCTTGTGCTATACATCGCTGTTGCTGAAAAAGCACTAAGCTCGGTTCTTGTGAAGGAAGAATGAGCGGTACAATGGCCAGTATATTACGTAAGCAAGTCCTTGCACGGTGCCAAAATCAAGTATCCCCTACTGCAAAAAGCAATCTATGCCCTGGTACTAGCAAGCAGGAGACTGCGTCCATATTTCTAGGCGCACCCCATCATTATCCGAAGCAACCTACCTCTTCGGGATGTCATGAAGAGGGTAGACCATTCGGGAAGGCTTTCCAAGTGGTGCATAGAGCTTGGTGAGTATGACATTACTTATGAACCAAGGAAATCAATAAAAGCCCAAGCTCTGGCAGACTTCATGGCCGAAGTGCCTTTTGCTGAAGAAGATCAACCAGACCTCGGCAAAAATGAGCCAGAGTGGACTTTGTTTGTAGATGGGGCCTCCGGCTCCGGACACCAAGGAGCTGGGGTAGTCATTCGTGGCCCCGACAGCATGGAAGTAATGAAAGCCATCAAGTTCGAGTTTAATGTCACCAACAATGTGGCAGAGTACGAGGCCCTCAAAGCAGGATTGCGCCTTGCTAGAAAGATTGGTGTGAGAAACCTAAAGGCCCATAGTGATTCTCAGCTGGTGGTCCGACAGATGGCAGGGGATTATAGTGCAAAAGATCCAACTTTGGCAAAATACCATGAGCTCGTATCAAAGCTCATCCAGGAGTTCGACACAGTACATATCGAAAATGTACCTCGACGAAACAATGCTGAAGTAGACAGTCTGGCCAAATCAAAAAGATTCACCAAAGTACTAAGCCACCCGAGCATTGCGGTAATGAGCATAACAGCCTCGGAAGAAGGATGGGAAAATCCTATAAAGAGGTACCTTACAAGCTCGGAGCTTCCTGATGACCCTCGCGAAGTGGCAAAAGTGCGAACACGTTCCGGACGATATTTCTTAATAGGGGAAGAACTATACCGACAGGGATATGCAAGTCCTTTGCAAATGTGTGTTAGCAAAAAGGACACTTAGGTAATTCTTGAGGAAGTCCACGAGGGAATTTGCGGTGCCCACATCGGGACTGACACTTTGGCAGGAATAATACTCCGCCAAGGGTATTTTTGGCCCACATTAAGGAAGGATGCAAGACAGTTTGTCCAAAAAAGTGACAGTTGCTAGAGACACGCCAACGTTCAAAGGTTACCCTCGGAATTAATAACGTCGGCTCACTACCCCTGTCCCTTTGCAGTGTGGGGCATTGACCTCATCGGGCCACTTTCGATAGCACCTGGGGGAGTGAAATTCTGCGTAGTTGCAGTAGACTACTTCACCAAATGGGTGGAGGTAGAGCCCCTAGCAGCTATTTCGGCAAAGGATATACAAAAATTTGTCTGGAAAAGCATCATATGCAAATTTGGCATATCAAGGGTGATAGTTGCCGACAATGGTTCCCAGTTTATTGACAAATGGTTCCAGGAATTCATCGACGACGTCGGAATAAAAATGCACTTCGCCCCGGTAGCTCATCCCAAAGCAACAGACAAGTAGAGGTATCCAACAGAACCATCAAAGATGGTCTGAAAAAGAGATTGGGGGAAGCAAAGGGAAAATGGCCAGGAGAACTTCCTAGTGTGTTGCGGAGCTATCGGACGACACCCCGAAGGGCCACGGGTGAGACACCTTTTTCGCTCGTCTTCGGCACAGAGGCCAATATCCCTATCGAGGTAGTACGACCATCAGTTAGAATACAAGTGTTTGACGAAAGAGGAAACGACCTCAGGTTGAGAACTAAGCTCGACCTAGTTGACGAACACAGAGAAGTGGCCGAGCTCAGAAGAAAGGCCTTTTAGCAAAGGATGGCCATAAGTGCAAACCTGCGTGTTAGGCCAAAAGGAATAAGGAAAGGAGACCTCGTCCTCCGAAAGGTTGAGTTCGAACCCCGAAAACCGTCCCATGGGGTACTTCGGCCGAACTAGAAAGGGCCTTACTTGGTCCTAGACGAGGTCCGAAAGAAGTATACAAACTTGGCGACACTGAAGGGGGAGAACTGAAAAATACATGGCACTCAGATGCCTTAAAGAAATTCTATACTTAGAATTTTAGATGAGAAATTGTACAAGTTAGAAATTTTTTCTAAGTACAGATGTTTTCCCCTATTTGAGAGAACTCGCCGAACAAAGCTAAAACACGCACTCCCGAAAGTCACGTTTTCCTTCCGAAGTTGATTGGGTTATATGCCCAAAAAAGGTGAAGTCTATTGAGTATGGCCGACGAGGGCAGGCTAAAATTTTCCTAAAGGAACTTCACCAACAACGAACGTGTAATCGAAGGTTGGCCGATAAAAGGAGCAAAGTGTACCTTTCCGAAGTCCCTTGACCGAAAGTGGTCGGGACAACTGGGAAACAAAAAATTGCTCAAAAGACTTAACCAAATTATGAAGGAAAATTTATTGAAGAAGGTCTTGGTACAAGGATAAGGTTACAAGAAGAAAAATACAAAGAAAAAGAAGAACGGAAAGGCCTTAGAATATCTAAGGGACCCCGGCATCATGGGAAGCTCCGGCTCCTGTGTCTTTGGCCGCCGCCTTCGGTCTAGAAGAAGGGGAAAACGGCAGGTTGAGGAGCTTAATTTTTGACCAAGTCCACCAAGGCCCCTCGGGAATATCCAGGGCAGCCAAGAAGGAAAGGTCGAGGTCCAGATATTTCTTCAGAACTTGGTGACGAGCTAGGCAGAAGCCGTCCTGAAAGGCAACCTTGGTCACCTGAACGACCTTGTCTTTCTTGACGTCCAAGTCATTAACCTCGTTCTGGAGATCTACAACCTCCTTCTCCAGCTCCTTTATCTTCTTCTTCTTCTTTGAACCCTTCTTCATAGAGTCGACCTTGGCTTGAAGTTCAGCGTTGTCAGCAAGGGCCTTTGTCAGGAGAGGAGCTTCTTCTTCTTTCTCCTTCCGAATGGCCTCGTTGGCCAATGTCAAGCTCACAACCTTCTCGCCAAGGTTGGACATCTTCTTGGAGAAATCCTTCAAGAGCTCCTCTTGGCCCTTCAAGAATTCCTCCCGAAGCTTGGCAACCTCCTCCTTGGCTATCCGGCTTAACTCGGCATTTTTTACGACTGAGCTAGCACAGAAGACCCTAGCCTTCTCCAACTTAACTTCGGCCCAAGCTCGGACCGAAGACTGCTTTGCCGCCCAAGGTCAGAGGTATCCACTATACCCCAGAAGCTGCAAAAAAAAAGAGAGAAGGTACTTAATCAAATTTACACAAGGAAAGCCAAAACACTTAGACAAAAAAGTGGGAGGGAAAATGAAAAGGCCTGAAGAACTACCTGGGCAGCATGCTCAGACACCTTAGCGGCAAGGGCATCCTCGGTGGCACACTCATCGGCAACTGCCTTTAGAGGAAGCCTGAGTGAGCATGCCCCTCACCATTTGGGGAGCCATTTCCCGGCAATCCTCGGAGAACAGATTCATGTCCTCCATGAAAGACCAGAACGGCTCCCTTGGAACCTTGTCCTTCGGGACATGGAAATCCCGAAGAGCCCGCCTTCAGGCATGTTCAACCATCCAAGCTAAGGGCACTAGTTCCTCCACAAAAAAAGAAGCATACGTCTCGTCAGGCAAAACCCCTTGCCTATGAAAGCTATAAGATTGTGAGTACTAAAAAGGGGATAGAAGACAGACCTGGCGCAACCTCAGCAACATCGTCGTCGGAGTCCCGGATCTCCTCGACGTCGGCAGGGACATGTTTGCCTTTGTCCCTTCTGTGTCTTTCCAACACCTCAGTAGAGGGACCCCCTACCAAAGAGCCCAAAAGATCTGCCGATGTGGCGGGACTCAGAGAAGCAGCAACGGTAACCACCCCGGCAAGAACCTCGACTGTAGTTTCAGGCTCGGCGGGAGTTTCAGGCTTGGTGGAAGTTGCAATGTCACCGCCAACCTCCACCACATCATTCGGGGGTGGAAGAAGGGTGTCCTTCTGTGCCTTCTTGGCTGAAGACTGTCCACTCCCAGTAGTCTTGCGCCTCTTGGAGATGCCCTTCTTCGTTTGACCGAGGAAGAGGGACTTATAGTAGGTAGCAGACTCGTCGCCCATCTCTGAAAAAGAAGGAAAACATCAATGTAAGTCCACAAAGGTACTTATACTGAAAATTTTGAAAGCAAACTTACTTTCAAAAAAGGCTTTGTAAGTGAGCTCCCCCTGAAGGAGCTTCACTAGCCAGGACTCCTTCCCCTCGATGGCAGGAGCTGGCATGTCAAGATCCATCTTATGCTCCTTAACTACCCCCAACTCCTGAAGGACCTCCTCGGTCATGAGCTTCCACATGATAGGGAAGGGGTAGAGGGAGCGTTGAGGGACCTCGGCATCCCAGTCAGCGACAGCACGGATACGTTTGTCGAAGTCCCCAAACCTCGCCGCCAACTCGGGAGTTAGCAACTTCTTGGGATCCACAACATCCGTCTCCAGCTTTCCCTGAGCCCACTTTGTCGGAACATGTGACCAGGCCTCCGCCACCTTTAGGAAGAAGAACTTCCTTTGCCACGCTAGCCTGCTATCTTTGGTAGCGAAGGTGAACATGAATATTTAGCTCCCAAATCCCCGAGGTAGCATGAAATAAAAGCCACCATTCGGGACCAGATAGAACTTGTAGTACTGTATGAACAGGATAAAATGGGGTTCTACCCCGAAGACCCCGCACATGCAGAGAAAGGTGTTGAAATAGCAGTATGAGTTGGGAGGAATTTGATTCACGGCTATGCCATGAAATTGGCAGAAGTCGCAAATCATCTTCGTGGGGGAAAACCAAAGTCCGGCCTTCAGTTGGGCTTGGAAAACAGTAACCTCGTCATCCTGGTTCATAATGCTAAAGTGACCGAGGTAGGGTAACCTTGTGGTGGCGTAGGAGGGAAGGAAAAATTTGGTTGTCCACTTCTCTAATTTCTCAGAAGTGCAGCAGCAAGGGTAACACGTAAGAGGTTGCCAACTCTCAGGAACAGCCGAAGAAATGGTTGGCTAAAAAGAGACCTCGGAGAAAGGAAAAGCGACTTTGGGGAGCTAGAAAAAGTAAGAAAGCAAGAGAATGGTTTGAAGATGCCATCGTGAATGGTGGCCGGAAATCGCTCCGCCGTGAACGCTGCCGCAAGAAAAGAGGAGAAAGGATGAAAACAGATGAGAGCAAAACGAGAGCAAAGAGAAAGCAAGAGAAGACTATGACAGAGAAAGGTTTATATAGACCGAGGAAGGGTAACTGAATCGATGTCATAATTGCCCCGCGAAGGCAAACCGACGCCATAACTGTTCCTCGCACGTGAAAAGAGGCGGCTGGTCTAACTGACGTGACCATCCCCCAACCTGTGTGTGCCACGTGTCAACCACCGCGGCAAACTAGGCCACACTTTTTGACACCCCGAAAATCTGAGCACGTTGCTCCAGACTGACACGCCTGGTTACGAGACACAACGGTTCGCTAAACAGCTGAAAAAGTAAAGAGATTTGGCACCTCGAGGACATCAAAGGGCAGACAGTGACACCTGGTTGAACAGGGCAGGCCTTCGGGCAGCAAAGTGCCTTTTCCAAGAATGTCACGATTCCGAGTCCTGAGAAGCGTCCGCAGAAAGTCTGCAAGCCGAAGTTCTACTTTGGCTTCCTGAGGGGGGGCATGTGATAGCCAAATCATTGCATTCGGTAAGTTGAGTGTTACTCACAAGGAGTGCCTGTTGAGACCTCGAAAAGGTTGAAGTCTGGCGCCCCGAGCAAACGACTTTGGGGAGAAGGACCCGCCACTCTTGGCAGGGAAACCCCCCGAACAGGGAACTTCAGCGCTAGGAAATCCGCCGAACTACTAGCACGACCCCGAAAGAAAGGTCCTCGCTCCGAGGGGCGTCCTCGAGTAAGGGACCTCGGGGGTACGGTAGAAGCATTTAATGAGCCTCTGACATGTCGCCCGCACACACTACACGCCGCCATCACATGCGCTCTGACAAGCCGGGACAGTCCACGTCCTGTCATGTAGGACTATGACGGCCCCAACCTGTGGCTCGAAGAGCCTACAAGCGGCTGGAGGCCCCTACGCTCAGAAGGTACAAATTACATCCGACCGAACACGTGTCACGATCTGAGCGGGCCACACCCTCCTATATATACCCAGGAAATGGCATCACCAGGGGGGCTGTTTCTTTTGGACTCTCACGAAAAGAGATAACAGGCTAGAACTTTTGACCCTTAATACTTCTCTCCGCCTCCAAAGAGCTAACTTAGGAGTCGGAGGCTCTTCCCCTGAAAAGACTCCAGGGACCTCCTAACCCCTATTTTCTGAGTGTTTCAGGCAGATCCTCTTGGGAAACATACACTTTAGGCGTTCTACTTCGCTGGAGGTCCCTCCCGGCAGCACCATGTCACACAGCGAAGATGCTGCAGGGCATCAGGTACCATTAGTTGGGCGTAAGTTTTAGTACCATCAAAAGCCTAGTTAGGATTTCAAATTTGAGGCTTCAATTTAGAAACCTTAGTGCACCTATATTGGGTTCCAAATAACCTAGTAAGTGAACCCAACCATGATCATTACCACTCCACTAGTGTGAACCAAGTAATGGTGGATAGGGGAGCACCATGGATGAAGGCTTAATGCTCTTACTGCCTAGCCAAGCTATGCCTTGAGGCATAAGTGAAAGCCTAGTGCATCCTTGGTAAGTTAAATGGATGAAGGCTTAGTTCACAACTGACCTTGTCAAGTCTAAGGACTTGAGGCACTATGTGGAGGCCAAGTACACCTAGTGGATTTCTTACTACGCAAGCAAGGAGCATCCACCATGTTCACCTGCACAACAACTAAATGAAGGCTATGTTACTATGTCAGTCAGCAAGCTAATGCTTACTAGGGGCAATGTAGTGGCCAAAACTTACTAGGCACGGAGTGACGCCCTTGAGTAGGACTAGGATGAGGAGTGGTCCCAAGGGGCCTAGGTATATGCGTATATATTAGACCCTCAGGCTGTAAGTGTGTGCAGCAGAATTTATATCCTTGTATTGATGGGTTTCGGGAGTCAAAGAGCGCAGCGGAATTTAACCTAAACCCTCCAGGATCCAAGTGAAACGGGGTAAACCGGGTGTTCGAAAATTTTCATACCTAATTTTCGGTTGAGATCTCTCACTTAACTGTAGAGTCGAATCACAAAACCTGAACAGTTGACGTGTTCAGGCTCTCTATGGTATCCACACGAGCCTCTCGGGATCACCACCCTTCCACCATGTCCTGGTAGATGCGTTTCTCTTGCGCTCGCAGTGCTAGCTTGTGTCCTCCAAGGAATTGTAAAAGAAGAGTCTGGCCGTCCTTTTTGGAGGCTAGGGCAAGGAGACCTACGAATTTCTTACTTCAAAGATGTATTTATAATGAGACTCAATTTCCAGGCCTAATGGGTTTCAAAGCCCTAATCCAATTAGGATTTAATTTCAGGCTTAATAGTGGCTCAACTCTTTGGCCCATTATTAATATGAAATTAAATTGAAACCATAACCCAAATAATTAGCCCATGCACTCTAATGATCCAAATAGCTCTATGTG
The DNA here is from genome assembly GCA_005392925.1 of Aquilaria sinensis. Taxonomy (NCBI): domain Eukaryota; kingdom Viridiplantae; phylum Streptophyta; class Magnoliopsida; order Malvales; family Thymelaeaceae; genus Aquilaria; species Aquilaria sinensis. The sequence continues at coordinate 137,265 of SMDT01001206.1, forward strand.
TTCGACCCAATAGGCTCTTGCGATGTTGGCAATGATCATAAATCACATTTATGATCATAAGCAATGAGCGGTGTATAGTAACACATCATTGCTACCCAAGTGACAAGATTGTCAATGATTCGACTAAACCTTTATGATCATCACCGATATATGCCATTGTCCCTTTGTCCAAGATATCAAGACTAAGCACAAGACATGGAATGTGTCATTCTTGTATAGCCCAGTCTTTGGTTTCTTGATTACCGTTTAGACCAACTTAAACTGATGACATTGATATCGTATATCAACTCATCTGAGCATGGCCATACATTTTTCTAGGTCTTACTCTATCAAGGGGCCGGAATATATCACTCCTGTTACATAGGAGGGACAAATCCCATCTTGATCATACAAATCCCTCCGTGTGATATGTGACATACCTAATGACCTCCTTCAAGTTCACTCAGTTACGAGCAACAAAGGAAAGTATCAAAGTATGTGACTCACATGTAGGGAACCTTGATGATCTTAGGTCGAAGGACTACATATACCATGATCATTATGAGAATCACTTATGACACTCATATAACGATCCATGTAGTGTTCTCATGGTGGGTCGGTCCAGTACACAAGTTCTCCAACTTGTACCCATATGTAGACTACATATCTCATATTAGTCTCCACATATGCTAGTCATTATGTATTATTGCAACCCGCTCCACAATAATACTAGACCAGGGACATTTAAGAATATCATTATTCTAGGGTTACGATTATGTTTGTTAAGTTACGCAGGAACAAAACAACAAACATAATGGATGGATTAATGCCTTAATAAAATATCATGACTCAATGTGCAAAAATACAATCATCTCATGATTGGCTTTTGAGCACAACACTAACATGTATATGTTGAGTCCTCAGGATTTTTCTTGTAGGTTGAAGACCCGTTACTGAGAATCTTTGATTCTCACTACCTTATTTTTTGTTGTGCAGTTTTAGGTATCGTTGACCTAGTGACCGCTAAAGGTTGTTGAGCTAGGCTTGTGAGTAGGTATTTGGTTAATTGGTTGCTTGTTTGTTAAGTTATTGTACTAACTACTGTCATATTTTTAGCCTACAAAGGCTAGTGAAGCACAACGGAGAGCTTGTGAAGCTTGCCACTAGGATTTTGCTCTAAGGCGGAAGCCTGGTTCTGGATCTTAGTACAGTCATTCAGTGTATAGTTCTCATACAATAGTTTGCCTCCGATGGCCATGTTGAGTAGTTTATTCTAGAGTCGCTCTTGGGTAAGAGCATAGTTTACTCTTGTTAGGATGCTTGCCCATAATTGATTACGTGTAGTTAATTCCACTTAATTGCTTTGAATGCTTTGACAGTTTTGATATTTACTTTTATGAAAATATGCCATGGCAATGTTTCCAGTACCATTTCTTTATTTTATTAAATAAGTCAAAGTATAAACTCATGCATGATTGCATAGTAGGATTCAATAACTAGAAGCATAAAGGTTTTAATTAGTGCGCACATAATCAATTAGCCAATTGTGACTAGTGTGGTTCAAGTTCCCATAGGCTTCCTGGGCAGGCCCATAAGGGGTCATGTCATGAGGGGTGGCAATGGCTAGGACAGAGGGCTTGTTGTTACTGAGGCCCAGCATGAGGAGGGATCCTTGGTTCCTATGCTTAGGTGGACTTTGATGGCATGCGAAATGCTGATGATGCTGAGTTTTAGTTGAACTAAATGAATAAGATATTTTGGACCCTACTAACTAGTGACGACATTAAGCTGCTTCTGGAATCTTATTATCTTATTATCTTCTCAACGAGGAAAATGAGGGCAAGTCTGAGTATAGAGCCAAGCCATTGACCTGGCAGTATTTTTTGGAAAGGTTCTAAGGAGAATACATTAGTGATGCCACAAGGGACTTGAAATGTAGGGTTTCGGGAGCTAAACAAGCATAGCGAAATATAACCGAACCCTCCAAGATCCAAGTAAAACGTGGTAAACTAGGTGTTCAAAATTTTTATACCTAATTTGGTTGAGATCTTTCACCCAACTGTTGAGTGCAATGACAAAACTTGAACAGTTGATGTGTTCAAGCTCTCTATGGTATCCACATAAGCCTCTCGGGATCACTACGCCTCCACGATGTCCCGGCAGATTCATTTCTCTTACACCCACAGTGGTAGCTTGCATCCTCCAAGGAATGGCAATAGAAGAGTACAACTGGAACCTTTTGGGAAACTAGGGCAAAAGCTTCGAATTTCTCACTATATGATGTATTTATAGTGAGACTCAACTTCCAAGCCTAATGGGTTTCAAAGCCCTAATCCAATTACGTTTAATTTTGGGCTTAATAATGGCTTAACTTTTGGGCAAATTATTAATATAAAATTATCATGAAACCATAACCCAAAGAAATTAGTCGATGCACTCAAATAATCCAAATAGGCTTTATGTGTGCGACCCAATAGGCTCTTACCACATTGGCAATGATCATAAATGTGATTTATGATCAAAAGTAATGAGCGGTTTCTAGCAACACATCATTGCTACCCAAGTGACAAAATTGTAAGTCATTCGACTAAAGCTTTATGATCATTATCTGTATATGCCATTGTCCCTTTGTCCAAGATATCAAGACTAAGCACGAGACATGGAATGTGTCACTCTCATTAGCCCAATCTTTGGTTTCTTGACTATCGAGTAGACTAACTTAAACTAATGACATTGATATCATATATTCACTCATCAAAGCATAGCCATGCATTTTTTTAGTCTCACTCTATCAAGGGGCCCGAAGATATCACTCCTATTACATAGGAGGGACAAATCCTATCCTGATCATACAAAATCTACATCATATGTGACGTAACCAATGACCTCCTTGAAGTTCACTCACTTATGAGCAACAAAAGGAAGTATCAAAGTATGTGACTCACATGTAGGGGACCTTGATGACCTTAGGTCAAAAGACTACATATACCATTACCGCTATGAGAATCACTTATGACACTCATATAACAACCCATGTAGCGTTCTCATGGTGGGTCGATCCAGTACACAAGTTCTCCAACTTGTACCCATATGTAGACTACATATCTCATATTAGTCTTCGCATTTGCTAGTCGTTATGAATTATTGTAACCCACTCCACAATAATACTAGACCAGGGACATGTAAGAATACTATTATTCTAGGGTTGTAATTTTGTTTGATTATGTTACGCAGAAATAGAATAACAAACATAATTACTGGATTAATGCCTCAATAAAATATCATGTCTCGATGTCCAAAATACAATCATCTCTTGATTGGCTTTTGGACACAACACTAACCATCTCCCACTTGCACTAAAGCTAATCATCCATGTATCTAATACTGATAGACATAGAATGGTTATTATGCTTCTGCTGCGTAAGGGGTTTTGTCAGCGGATCAGCAATGTTGCGTAAGTCCTGCATATCCTCAAATCACCCCTCTCGATGATCTCCCTGATAAGATGATAGCATTGGAGTATGTGTTTGGATCACTGGTTAGATTAAGGTTCCTTAGACTGTGCGATTGCTCCATTGTTGTCACAATAAAGCTCTATTGGGTCGGTAATGCTTGGAACCTCTCCAGGTTCTGCATTGACTTCTTAATCCAAACTGCTTCCTTCGCAGCATCAAAGAGGGCAATGTGCTCATATTCTATTGTAGAGTCAGCTACTGTCTCTTGCTTTGAACTCTTCCAGCTCATAGAACCGCCACCAATACAAAACATATAACCAAATTGCGATCTGAAACCACCTTAATCGGATTGGAAGCTACCATCTTCGCCCCCAAAGACAAAGAATGCATCCTTAGTCCATCGTAAGTACTTAAGGATGCTCTTAATAGTTGTCCAGTGACTCTCACCAGGGTTCGATTGGTACCTGCTCGTGATGCCCAAGGCATACGAGACATCGAGATGAGTACATATCATGGCGTACATGATAGATCCAATTGCTAAGCCATATGGAATCTTACTCATGTGCTTTCTCTCCTCAGGTGTACTTGGACACTATGATCTAAAAAAAGTTATACCATGTGACATGGGCAATAATATTTTCTTGGAATCTTGCATGCTAAACTTTGACTTAGGCTGTCACACCCTATACAGACCCCGGCCTGTGCACTCTCTGTGCCATTCACCCTTTTTACCCCAAAAGTTATTTGGATACTCTTAAGTTTAGGTGTTATTAACTACCTATTATTTTAGCTATTTTTTGTTAGGTAGTTTTAAGTCTTATTTTCTTAAGCTGAGGCCTGGGAGGTGTCCCAGGAGGCTTTTGAGTTATTTAGAACAATATCCTACAGCTTAAGTAGGGCCCAACCACTAACTTGCAACACAAGGCAAGGCTGAAAATCAATAACTGGTAATACAAGCAAGGCATACACTTAATCAATTAAGTGTTAGGATGTGTGCTCATCAAGTGTGGTACTTTCATCAATGACAACCAAGAAACCCACATCTTTGTGGTTTTGAAAAAACAAGGTTTCCATACATATGTATATTCGGCCAAACAAAACATATCAAGAAATTTCTTACATGAAACATAACCATATGCTCATAAACTGAACATAACTTGGCACATAAGCATCCCACATATGTACATACAAAACCATGTACAACCAAGGCTGCATGTATACACAAATAGCCTAAGTACAAGCATCACTAGCTTGGAAACATACCAAGGATGCTACAAGTCCAAAATAGCCAAGGTTAAGTTTTACAAGCCATGTCCCTTACTCCCCAAGAAGATACCAAAGTGTGCACACACTGAAGCACCAACCCAATGACCATATTCATGGTCATGAAAGTGAACACCACAATCAGAGCCACAGTCCACACATCCATCCTGCACTTAGATGTGTCCCACAAACTACTCAAGCCTGCAAAACTTAGAGCATAAGTTTCAGCCTTAAACCATAAGACTTGTAATGCAAGTAATCAAGCCAAGATTGAGTTGGCACATACCTTGAGCAATATGTGTACTACCTAACACACAAACAAGCAACTCAAGAAACTACTCAAACTATTTATCCTTTCCTGAAACAAGAAATGTATATGGGCATGAGTGACAATCACTTAGTAGGATTCATAAAAAACCATACTTGGTGTATTTAGTTAAGTCCAAGACTTAACCTCCTAGCTTACTTGTCCTGTAAGAAAACATGGAAAACATAGAAACACAATATACACATATAATAACTGAAACATAATGAGCATAACTAAGCTATCTACAATTGGTTAGCACACACAGAGAAACAATCAAGCACACAAAACACACACACACACGACAAGATACATTTGGCCATATTTACTAGCATGTGTCCATGTGCACTTTTTGCACTTCCATCTTCACAACATCACTCCAATCCACTAGACCTCCAAATTCACTAGTAAGTTGGCCTCCCTCACTAGGAATTCTAACACATGCCCATAATTGATTATCTAACCAAATCATCAACCGAATCTCCTCAATAATGCCCATCATGTAACTAAGATCACATAGCACACCTTGACTATCACTTAGCTACTCATAATTACTTGTTCATGGAAAAATTACCAAGCAAGCAAGTAAAACATGAATCCTACCTTCTCAAATACAAGCTTGAGCTCTCAGGTCTGCTTGAACACTTCAAGACCGAGAATGAACTTCACTATTTCTTTCCCTTTCCTTGCTTACAAGCTTGATTACACCCTCAAGCTTTCATCCTTTCTCAAAAACATTAAGGACATGGCAGCAACATTCCAAAAACAACCATGAATGTCTTGGCTGCCCATATATATTCAAGACTAAGCTTCAAGAAAAGGAAGAAGGAAGTCACCTTAGGCCGAAATCAAGAAAGTCAAGCCTAATTCTTGCTTTCAATGCTTCAATTGCTTGTAAATGGTATCAATTCGGCAGCAAAACGGCAAGAAGACTTCAAGAACAACCCAAAGCCTTCAAAACTCGGTCAAGAACACAAATGAAAGCCTTGGTCGAAAATACTAGTTTAATTCCTTAATGGGAGACATGGCAGCTGGCCATGGACACATGTCCAACAAATTGGTATAATACTCCATTTAATCCCATGTTAACTTGCATGGTTCATTTCACGCCTCGAGTCTCCATGGCTTCGTTTTAGTCACCATAATGCATGATCATTTCGGCACAAATCTTGATTCATGGCTTACATTGCCAAGCCTTAATCAAATTGGCTAAAAATGGTCATTATCTCATGCATATTTTTGGCAATTACCAAGTTTAATTAAACCATATAAATAATGACATAAACCTTGGTGGAAGACAAACATGACCGGCCATCAGGTCACCAAAAACAATTTGGTCTAATTCTTCATTTCTCCTTGGACTTCTTTGCATGGCCAAAACTTCTAGTTTAAGTTTCATAGTTTCAATTTCATCACTAGTTCAAGTGTGCATTGTGGTCCTCCAACTTTATTTCATGCCAAAAACATCATAGCTTAGGTTTCCATATACACTTAAAACCCAAACTTTCTTAGATTTGCACTTACACCCTTATCCTCATATTCAATCAAGTCCCCATGTTTAATTGGTGATTTCTCTATATTCTTGGCCTAAGCCAAGTACTAAGGAATGGTCCTAATAATTCCTCCATCCTTAAAGAATTTGGTCCTCCAAATTCTTCACCAACTTAGAGTATAGCTGAGGGTACTTGGTGGCAATTTCCTATTCTACTTCCCAGGTTGCCTCTTCAAGAGTATGGTTACTCTATTGAACTTTAATCATAGAGATCCACCTGCTTCCTAATTTCCTGGTATCTCTTGCCAAGAACTGAATTGGCACTTCTTCATATTAAAGGTTTGGTGCCACAGTGACACTAATAGGTATCTCTATTTGCTTGGAATTGGGAGAATATTTCTTAAGTAAGCTCACATGAAACACATTATGTATGTTACCAAGTTCTGGTGGCAAATCCAGCTGCTAAGCAACATTTCCAACCTTGGCCAATATTTGATATGGCCCAACATATCTGGGTGCTAGTTTTCCTTTCTTTCCAGATCTAATTACTCCCTTTATGGGAGAAACCTTAAGCCACACCCAATCTCCTTCCTAGAATTCCAGGTCTCTTCTCCTTTTTAGGTTGGCATAGGCTTGTTGCCTATCATTTGCAGTTTTGATCCTAGCTTGGATCAATTTTATTTTCTCTGTAGTTTCCCTAATAATATCTGGCCCCAATTCCAATTTGTCCTCTGGCTGATGCCAGCAATGAGGAGTGATACATCTCCTACCGTACAAGGCTTCATAAGGAGCCATTCCTATCACTAAATGATAGCCATTATTATAGGAAAACTCTATTTGATGGGTTTCAGGAGCCAAACAGCGCAGCGGAATTTAACCGAAACCCTCCAGGATCCAAGTGAAACGGGGTAAACCGGGTGTTCAAAAATTTTCATACCTAATTTTCGGTTGAGATCTCTCACTCAACTGTAGAGTCTAATCACAAAACCTGAACGGTTGACGTGTTCAAGCTTTCTATGGTATCCACACGAGCCTCTCGGGATCACCACGCTTCCACCACGTCCCGGCAGATGCGTTTCTCTTGTACTCGCAGTGCTAGCTTGCGTCTTCTAAAGAATTGTAAGAGAAGAGTGTGGCCGTCCTTTTGGAGGCTAGGGCAAGGAGACCTGCAAATTTCTCACTTAAAAGATGTATTTATAGTGAGACTCAACTTCCAGGCCTAATGGGTTTCAAAGCCCTAATCCAATTAGGATTTAATTTTGGGCTTAATAATGGCTCAACTCTTTGGCCCATTATTAATACGAAATTAAAGTGAAACCAAAACCCAAATAATTAGCCCATGCACTCTAATGATCCAAATATCTCTATGTGTGTGACCCAATAGGCTCTTGCGATGTTAGCAATGATCATAAATCGCATTTATGATCATAAGTAATGAGCGGTGTCTAGCAACACATCATTGCTACCCAAGTGACAAGATTGTCGATGATTCGACCAAACCTTTATGATCATAACCGATATATGCCATTGTCCCTTTATCCAATATATAAAGACTAAGCACGAGACATGGAATGTGTCATTCTCGTATAGCCCAATCTTTGGTTTCTTGATTACCTAGTAGACCAACTTAAACTGATGACATTGATATCGTATATCAACTCATCTGAGCATGGCCATGCATTTTTCTAAGTCTTACTCTATCAAGGGGCCCGAAGATATCACTCCCGTTACATAGGAGGGACAAATCCCATCTTGATCATACAAATCCCTCCGCATGATATGTGACATACCCAATGACCTCCTTCAAGTTCACTCAGTTACGAGCAACAAAGGAAAGTATCAAAGTATGTGACTCACATGTAGGGAACCTTGATGATCTTAGGTCGAAGGACTACATATACCATGATCACTATGAGAATCACTTATGACACTCATATAACGATCCATGTAGTGTTCTCATGGTGGGTCGGTCCAGTACACAAGTTCTCCAACTTGTACCCATATGTAGACTACATATCTCATATTAGTCTCCACATATGCTAGTCGTTATGTATTATTGCAACCCGCTCCACAATAATACTAGACTAGGGACGTTTAAGAATATCATTATTCTAGGGTTACAATTATGTTTATTACGTTACGCAGAAACAAAACAACAAACATAATTGCTGGATTAATGCCTTAATAAAATATCATGACTCAATGTGCAAAAATACAATCATCTCATGATTGGCCTTTTGGGCACAACACTAACAATCTCCCACTTGCACTAAAAGCCAATCATCCATGTATCTAATACCGATGGACCTAGAATGGCTATCATGCTTTTGCTGCGTAAGGGGCTTTGTCAGTGGATCAGCAATGTTGCTGTCTGTCGAAGTCCTGCATATCCTTACATCACCCCTCTCGATGATCTCCCTGATGAGATGATAGCGTCGGAGTATGTGTTTGGATCGCTGGTGAGATCGAGGTTCCTTAGCCTGTGCGATTGCTCCATTGTTGTCACAATAGAGCTCTATCGGGTCGGCAATGCTTGGAACCACTCCAAGTTCAGTGATGAACTTCTTGATCCAAACTGCCTCCTTCGCAGCATCAGAGGCGGCAATGTACTCAGATTCTATTGTAGAGTCAGCTACTGTCTCTTGCTTTGAACTCTTCCAGCTCACAGCACCACCACCAATACAAAACACATAACCAGATTGCGATCTAAAATCATCCTTATCGGATTGGAAGCTTGCATCGGTGTAACCCCTTACAATGAGCTCATCTTCACCTCCAAAGACCAAGAATGCATCCTTAGTCCTTCGTAAGTACTTAAGGATGTTCTTAACAGCTGTCCAGTGACTCTCACCGGGGTTCGATTGGTACCTACTTGTCATGCTCAAAGCATATGAGACATCGGGACGAGTACATATCATGGCATACATGATAGATCCAATTGCTGAGGCATATGGAATCTTACTCATGCGCTCTCTCTCCTCGGGTGTACTCGGACACTGAGATCTAGAAAGAGTGATACCATGTGACATGGGCAAGAATCCTTTCTTGGAATCTTGCATGCTAAACCTCTTTAGCACCTTGTCAATATATGTACTTTGACTTAGGCCAAGAAGCTTTCTAGATCTATCTCTATAGATCCTGATGCCTAACACATAGGCTGCTTCACCCAAGTCCTTCATAGAGAAACATTTCCCCAGCCAAGTCTTCACAGACTGTAGCTCAGGAATGTCATTCCCGATGAGTAGTATGTCATCTACATACAACACCAAGAAGACAATAGCGCTCCCACTAACCTTCTTGTAGACACAAGGTTCATCTTCATTTTTGATAAAACCAAACTCTTTGATTGCTTCATCAAAATGAAGATTCCAACTTCGAGAAGCTTGCTTCAGTCCATAAATGGACCTTTGCAACTTGCACACTTTATTGGCATTCTCAGGAGTGACAAAACCCTCAGGTTGTGTCATGTACACATCCTCAAGTAGCTTTCCATTTAGGAATGCAGTTTTGACATCCATTTGCCATATCTCATAATCATAGTGTGCAGCAATAGCAAACAAAATTTGGATGGATTTAAGCATAGCAACTGGTGAAAAAGTTTCATCATAGTCAATACCATGAATTTGCTTGAAACCTTTTGCAACCAATCGTCCCTTAAAGGTAATCACATTACCATCCATGTCAGTTTTCTTCTTGAAAACCCATTTGCACCCTATGGGTTTTACCCCTTCAGGTGGGTCAACCAAAGTCCATACTTGGTTTTCATACATGGATTCCATCTCGGATTTCATGGCCACTAGCCACTTCTCAGAGTCAGGCCCCGACATAGCTTGTTGGTAGGTTGTGGGCTCATCCTGATCCATGAGCATCACATCACCAGTGTGAGTCATGAGAAATCCATATCTCTCAGGCTCACGCCGAATCCTACCAGACCTACGTGGGCTCTGTGCTACAGGAACAGACTCTTGAACCACAACATCTTGTGGTGTCTGTTCAGGTTCCATTTCAGGTTCGATGTCTCCTTGTTGTTCTTGAATTTCTTCAAGTTCTACTTTCCTCCCACTAGTTCCTTTAGAGATAAACTCTTTCTCTAAAAAGACACCAGTTCGAGCAACAAACACTTTTTGCTCAGAAGGATTGTAGAAATAGTAACCCTTTGTTTCTTTGGGATACCCAACAAAAAGGCATTTTTGAGATTTGGGCCCTAGTTTGTCAGAGGATTGACATTTCACATAAGCATCACAGCCCCAAATCTTCATAAAAGACAAATTGGGACGCCTCCCACTCCATATCTCATATGGTGTCTTTTGAACCGATTTAGATGGAACTCGGTTTAGTGTAAAAGCGGCTGTCTCTAGAGCATGTCCCCAAAAGGAGTTTGGAAGGTCAGCTTGACTCATCATAGAGCGAACCATGTCTAACAGAGTTCGATTTCTCCTTTCAGATACACCATTCCATTGAGGTGTACCTGGTGGAGTGAGTTGTGATACTATACCACACTCCTTCAGATAGTCAAGGAATTCTCGATCCAAGTACTCTCCACCTCGATCTGATCGAAGCACTTTGATACTCTTCCCGAGTTGATTCTCTACTTCATTCTTGAATTCTTTGAACTTTTCAAAGGATTCTGACTTGTGTCTCATAAGATACACATAGCCATATCTGCTGAAGTCATCAGTGAAAGTAATGAAGTATTGGAAACCTCCTCTAGCTTGTGTAGACATAGGGCCACATACATCACTATGTATGAGTCCTAGTAAGTCATTAGCCCTTTCACTTTGCCCTGTGAATGGGGCTTTGGTCATCTTGCCCAACAAACATGACTCACATGTCTCATATGATTCAAAATCAAATGAGTCCAAGAGTCCATCCTTATGGAGCTTGGATATGCGGGTCTCATTTATATGGCCCAAGCGACAGTGCCAGAGATAGGTCGGGTTTGAATCATTTAATCTGACCTTCTTGGTATTCACATTATAGATTGGATCTTCGAGGTCTAGAACATACAACCCATTGCTAAGTTGAGCACTACCATAAAAGATTTCATTCAAATAAATAGAACAACATTTGTCCTTTATTATAAATGAAAAACCTTTCTTGTCCAAACAAGAAACAGAAATCAAATTTCTACTAATAGTAGGCACAAAGTAGCAGTTGTCTAATTCTAAAACTAATCCACTAGGTAAAGTGAGAACATAAGTCCCTACGGCTAAGGCAGCAACCCTTGCTCCATTTCCAACACGTAGGTCCACTTCACCTCGGGCCAATCTTCTACTTCTACTTAGATCCTGCACATTTGCACAAATGTGAGATCCACATCCAGTATCCAATACCCAAGATGAGGAAGTAGAAAAGTTAGCCTCTATAACAAAAATACCTGAAGTGGAAGTCTTACTTCCCTTTTCCTTAGCAAGTTCTTCAAGATAGAGCTTGCAGTTGCGCTTCCAGTGTCCAGGTTGCTTACAATGGAAGCACTCCCCTTCCTTTGCCACACCACCCTTTGGTTTCAATGTAGCTGAAGAAGAATTAGCATTGGACTTTCCATTAACTTTATCCTTCTTCTTGTTGGCTTTTCCCTTTCCCTTGCCCTTTTGAACCATCAAAATGGGCTTAGCCTTCTTAAGGTTTTGCTCAGCAGTTCTCAACATGTTGAGCAATTCAGGGAGGGACTTGTCAAGGTCGTTCATGTTATAGTTCATGACGAACTGACTGTAGCTTTCAGGCAACGATTGCAAGACTACATCAATAGCCAACTCTTTCTGAAGAGCAAATCCCAAATTCTCAAGATTCTCAATGTACCCAATCATCTTGAGCACATGAGGACCCACGGGACTTCCCTCAGACATCTTGCACTGAAACAATGCCTTAGAGGTCTCAAACCTCTCATGCCTAGCTTGCTCTTGGAAAAGCATTTTGAGATGTTCGATCATATCGAACGCCCCCATGTTCTCATGTTGCTTCTGAAGCTCAGATTCCATGGTAATAAGCATGAGGCATGCAACATCCAAAGCATCATCAGAATGCCTCTTGTGAGCATCCCTTTCAGCTCTTGGAGCAGTGGCAGCAGGCTCATTCGGAATGGGCTGCTCTAGGACATAAGCCTTTCTCTCTTGTTTGAGGACTATCCTCAAGTTTCGGTACCATTTGAGAAAGTTGGTCCCATTCAGTTTTTCCTTCTCAAGGATCGATCGCAACGAAAGTGTCGATGTGTTTTGTGCCATGGTTATCTACAACAGTAAATATGCAGTGTAAGAGTCATGTATTTTAATTCATTTAATAAGGACTTTTATTAAACGATACTCCCACTATTTTCCTCAAAATAATAACCCTCGATATTATTTCGGAACACCTCGGCGCTAAGGTATTCTAGTGGGCCAAGATCCATATTTGACCACAACCTGAGTCAGCTTTGGCTTTTCTCTCAAGTTACAGCTATTTAGGTAGGCAACTCCTTGCCAATTGCATCTTATGCAACTCTTGGATAGTTGGGTGAACAACACTTGTCCAAGCTCATCTCATGAGCTTAAGCCCAACTCTATGCCTCTAAGTCCCTAATCCTATTAGGATGACTTAGTTAAGTCAGACCCAAAGTTAGCAATTTGGATATCACTATTATCCCATCGCGCCTTACCAAGATGAACATAGGTGCTTTGCTTTGGCAAACCCACCTAATGTTGATCAAAGTCTTGACGAGTGCCAACATTTGGAAGGCATCACATTTAATGACTTAATATTTGTTTGAGGGATTTTTTTCATTTTGATCTCACCAATTTGTTATCTCCGGTTGTCTTATACATGCATCACATACAAATATAAAACATGCATCTCATGCGTACAAGAAAGTAAACGTGACATGGTTATAGCCCAAACTATGCGATATTCTCAAGCCAATGAGAATATCATAAAAGCCTAAGAAAAGAAAAGAGTCTTCACAAGCTCCTTATCTTCCTTTCTTGGCTGCCCTTTTGTTGTCATCTCCTTGGACATGCCTCCTTGGATGATCCTTAGACATACAACCTTGGATGATCCCATAATGCACTATTACATCAATAATAGAAACCTCGAGTTACATTCGAGGGGAGTAAGGTGAGAAGAGAATGTACAATGAGAGTGATAAGAAAAGGCACGACTCGCAGGCCGTATTTACAAGTACAACCAATCAAGGGCTATAACCATGCACCATGCTTCAAACACCAATCAGCATATCATGTCAAATCTCATTCAACAAAGATGCATGCCAATTTTTGCGTGCGTTGATTAACCAGTTTTTATTTATGTGGCGCTTCGCATATGGCGGTCCCGCTGGCCTGTCAGTGGGCGGTGGTTCCGCTGACCGGTCAGCGGACGAGGTCAAGGGGAGCCGCCCTTGCGGGGGGCGTGGGGGGCAGCGCCCCCCTGCGCAAAAAATTTTCTTACAATTGCTTTAGGCCACCCTTGCGGGGGGTTCCTCATTGCCCCTTAGCGCAAAAAATTGTCTTACAATGCAGTGCCCGAAATCTTCTATTTCGAGCAAGTAGGCACCCGAGACTCCTCCATTCGAGCCACCAAAAATACCTTACTTTCGGTGCCCGAACAGGCCGAATCCGAACCAAGCTAGGGTTTTTGCAACTATTGCAAGAATCCTAATCCATATAGGTATCTCATACCATTCAATTTTGGGTTAATCTCATTAACCAATTAGTGTCGTTTCTTCATATATGTCATATGTTCATTACGAGTTCCGGTTTCATGCATCATGAATCAATCTAATTAATCATGGCCGAAAAGCAACCGAACACATAACATCATGCGATTCAACATCAATCCCGATTTAGGGTTTCACCAGTAGCTCTGATACCACTGATGGGTTTCGGGAGCCAAACAGTGCAGTGGAATTTAACCGAAACCCTCTAGGATCCAAGTGAAACGGGGTAAACCGGGTGTTTGAAAATTTTCATACCTAATTTTCGGTTGAGATCTCTCACTCAGCTGTAGAGTTGAATCAAAAAACCTGAACAGTTGACATGTTGAGGCTCTCTATGGTATCCATACGAGCCTCTCGGGATCACCACGCTTCCACCACGTCCGACAGATGTGTTTCTCTTGCGCTCGCAGTGCTAGCTTGCGTCCTCCAAGGAATTGCAAGAGAAGAGTGTGGCTGTCCTTTTTGGAGGCTAGGGCAAGGAGACCTGCGAATTTCTCACTTAAAAGTTGTATTTATAGTGAAACTCAACTTCCAGGCCTAATGGGTTTCAAAGCCCTAATCCAATTAGGATTTAATTTCGGGCTTAATAATGGCTCAACTCTTGGGCCCATTATTAATACGAAATTAAAGTGAAACCATAACCCAAATAATTAGCCCATGCACTCTAATGATCCAAATAGCTCTATGTGTGCGACCCAATAGGCTCTTGCCATGTTGGCAATGATCATAAATCACATTTATGATCATAAGCAATGAGCGGTGTCTAGCAACACATCATTGCTACCCAAGTGACAAGATTGTCGATGATTCGACTAAACCTTTATGATCATCACCGATATATGCCATTGTCCCTTTGTCCAAGATATCAAGACTAAGCACGAGACATGGAATGTGTCACTCTCGTATAGCCCAATCTTTGGTTTCTTGATTACCGAGTAGACCAACTTAAACTGATGACATTGATATCGTATATCAACTCATCTGAGCATGGCCATGCATTTTTCTAAGTCTTACTCTATCAAGGGGCCCGAAGATATCACTCCCGTTACATAGGAGGGACAAATCCCATCTGGATCATACAAATCCCACTGCATGATATGTGACAAACCCAATGACCTCCTTCAAGTTCACTCAGTTATGAGCAACAAAAGAAAGTATCAAAGTATGTGACTCACATGTAGGGAACCTTGATGATCTTAGGTCGAAGGACTACATATACCATGATCACTATAACAATCACTTATGACACTCATATAACGATCCACGTAGTGTTCTCATGGTGGGTTGGTCCAGTACACAAGTTCTCCAACTTGTACCCATATGTAGACTACATACCTCATATTAGTCTCCACATATGCTAGTCATTATGTATTATTGCAACCCGCTCCACAATAATACTAGACTAGGGACATTTAAGAATATCATTATTCTAGGGTTACAATTATGTTTATTACGTTACGCAGAAACAAAACAACAAATATAATTGCTGGATTAATGCCTCAATAAAATATCATGACTCAAAGTGCAAAATACAATCATCTCATGATTGGCCTTTTGGGCACAACACTAACACTATTAGTGGTAGATGTACATCCCACTCACCCTGGAAGTCAATTACATAGCACCTCAACATGTCTTCCAGAGTTTGTATAGTTCTCTCTGTCTATCCATCCATTTGTGGATGGTAGGCAGGACTAAACTTGAGCTTAGTGCCCAATGCCTGATGTAGGGACTTCCAAAACGTAGAAACAAACCCAGGATCCTTATCTGACACTATGTCATCAGGTATTCCATGTAATCTCACTATCTCTCTTATATAGAGTTGTGCTAGTTTATACAAAGAATCAGTAAGATTCATGGGAAGGAAATGAGCTGTGCCTTGGTCAGTCTATCTACAATGACCCATATGGCATCATGCTTCCTTCTTGTTAGTGGCATTCCCACCACAAAAACCATTGTTATGGATCCCCATTTTCTCTCACGTATGGGCAAGCTTTGCAGCTTCCTTCCTAGTTTCTGGTGTTCCACCTTTACTTGTTGGCACACTTTACAACTAGCTACATGTGTGCTAATATCCTTCTTCATGTATGGCCACCAAAAATATACTCTAAGAGTGTGATACATCTTTGTGGCCCCTGGATGCATGCTCAACTTACTAGAGTGAGCCTCTTCCAAGATTTGAATCCTCAGGTTGTCCTTTTCAGGTACATATAGCCTATTCTGGAAGTATAACATCCCTTCTTTAAAAGAAAAACCTTGGTACAGTTCTCCCTTTTTCTATCTAGATATCAGTTCCATATTCTCATCACCAGCTTGAGCTTGTTTAATAAGCTCCTTCCATTCAGGTGTAATGGTGAGTACATTCAGTTGCTCACTTTCCTTAGCAAGCCATTGACTTGCCAAGCAAGTAAGGCTCAGGCTTTCGGCCTAATGATCAGTTTCACCACCTTTGAGCACTCATGTGTAGCTTCTGCTTAAAGCATCTGCCACTACATTGGCCTTCCCAGCTGTGTATTTAATTACATAGTCAAAATCCTTCAAATATTCCAACCACCTCCTTTGTCTCATATTCAAATCCTTCTGAGTAAAAAGGTATTTGAGACTTTTGTGGTCTGTAAAAACTTGGAATCTACTACCAAGAAGATAGTGTCTCTATTGCTTGAGGGCAAACACCACTGCTGCCAATTCCAGGTCATGCACTGGATATTTCTTTTCATGTGATCTTAGTTGTCTGGATCCAAAAGCAATGGTCTGCTTTTCCTGCATTAGGACACATCCTAGTCCTACATGAGATGCATCAGTATATACTTCATATTCCTTTTCAGGGTCAGGTAGCACTAATATAGGAGCTGTGGTCAATCTCCTCTTAAGCTCTTGGAAGCTCTCTTCACATTTTGTTTCCCAGACAAACTTCTGGTTCTTTCTGGTTAATTGAGTCATGGAGGCTGCAAAAGCAGAAAATTTTGGCACAAATCTCCTGTAATAACCAGCCAACCCAAGGAAACTCCTAACTTCCCTCACATTCTGGGGCTACTTCCAATCCAGGATTCACCTTACCTTTTCAGGATGCAGGGCCAACCCTTGATCATTTATTACATGACCCAAAAACCCAATTTCTTAAGTCCAGAATTTGCACTTACTCAGCTTTCCATAAAGCTTATGTTCTTGGAGCAAGCTAAGCACTACTCTTAGGTGTTCTTTATGAGTTGCCTCATCCTTGGAATATACCAAGATATCATCAATGAACACCACCACAAAGTGGTCTAGGTGTGTTCTGAACACCCTCTACATTAAGTCCATAAAGAATGCAGGTGCATTAGTAAGCCCAAATGGCATTACTGTATACTCAAAGTGTTCATACCTAGTCCTGAAAGCAGTCTTAGGTATGTCCTCTTCTCTAACCCCTAACTGGAAATATTCAGATCTCAGATCTATTTTGGAGAACACCCTTGCTCCCTTCAACTAATCAAACAGATCTTCTATTCTTGGGAGGGGGTATTTGTTCTTTATGGTTAATGCATTCAGTTTTCTGTAGTCAATACAGAGTCTAAGGGTTCCATCCTTCTTCTTTACAAACAACATAGGTGCCGCCCAAGAAGACCCATTGGGTCTGATGAACCCTTTCTCAAGTAGTTCATCTAACTGTTTTCTCAACTCTACCATTTCGGGTAGGGTCATCCTATATGAAGCAGTAAACACTGGTGCTGCTCCTAGTACCAGCTTAATTTCAAACTCCACCTCCCTCATGGGTGGTAATCCAGGTAGGTCAGTAGGAAAAACCCCTAGAAAATCCTGGGCTATAGGTATCTGCCTAAGTTCATTAGCTATTTCCTGGTCATTCAGTTCTAGGCATTCATAGTCACTTTCTAGAGCCATTTGTTTTAATACCTCAATTTGAGAATCCATAGCTAACTCTAGTGACTTATCTAGGTCATATGGTATACTACCAGGCATTATTAATTGTCTAATCTGACAATCAATAACTATTTTATTTTCTCCTAACCAGTTCATGCCTAGAATCACATCATAATCTTATGTGTCTAACACTATGAGATCTGCTCTCAGATTTAGCTTGTCTATCTGGATTTCACAATTTTCAACCATATGGTATGTGAATAAAACTTCATTGCCAATAGTTTTAACCAAGTACATGCTTGATGTGTGTTTTACTTCTAAATTCATGGCCTTAACCAAGCTATTAGAAATCACAGACAATGAAGCTCCAGTATCGAACAATGTAGATACTAAATAGCCATTAAGGTAGATAGTACCTTTTAAGGCTCTCCTGCTAGTCCTTTGCTCACTAGTCTCCCTGTCTCCAGTAGTCTCTGGTGCTCCCTGCACCTTTCTGGATGATTCTAGCTGAAATACTCTACCTGGAGGTGCATTAGGCCTTCTCTGCTCCTAAGAGGGCCTTTGTGCCTGCCTCCCTCGTTGATTGGGCAGATTGGTCCTTAATTGGGGCATGGGTATCTGCTACTCACCTTGCCCTCTAGGATTAAGCCTTCCCAGTAATTTCCTCTCACCTCATCTCTTTGGGCAATCTCTTACCCAATGATCTAGTGCCCCACACTTGTGGCAACTAGTAGCAGTTTTGAAGCATGGCTTATTGCCATGGAATTTCTCACAAGTGTGGCATTGTGGACCATACTATTGTGGCCCCTTCTCTTTCTTGCTTCCTTTTCTTCCTCCACTGCCTCTACCTCTTCTCTAGGTCTTTTCTGTGTTCCTTTCTGGTAACCATTTCCACTACCAGCTCTACTCCTGGCTTGTTCCTTGAATTCCTACTCCAGTGCAATGGCACTTTGCATCACAGAATAGTAGTCCCTGGTCCCTATTGCTCTAAGAATCTGCCTCAGCTCAGGCCTCAAGCCTCTCAAAAATGTCTTGGTGCTCAATTCTTCCTGTCCCTCATACTGTGGGGCATATCTGATCAGACTACTAAATCTTTGTTCATATTCCAGAACAGTGAGATCCCCTTGCTCTACCTGATCAAACTCCACTTGCTTCTGATCTTTCTGAGGCTCATTGACATATTGCTGGTGGAAAACCTGCAGAGAATCTGCCCTTCTCATGGATCTCCTTCTAACTGGTGGTCTCCTCTGATTTATGTCCTGATATGCCCTCTGCACTGCCCTCCACCATAACTCTGCATTTCCCTCTAGCCTGAAGGTAGCTAGAAGTGCTTTCTGAGTAGATGATACATCCATTCTCTCAAAAATCTTTTCTAACTAATACACCAAAAATTCTGCTTCATTAGGGTCACAGTCGCCCCTGAATACTGGAGGTTTTAATGCCAGGAACCCCTCCAGCTGGCCCTCCTTAAGTCCACCCCTTCTGGACCTCTATTCTCTGATTTCTGTACTGCTGCGTCTGTCTCTGGAGATTCTCCCTCTTGTCGCACTTTCAGTAGGAGGCTCAGTCCTCCCCAAGTAAATGTAAGCATCTAATTCTTCAATGTCTGGGCTTTCCTCATCCTCTTCCTCTGTCCTGGGTTCTTGCCTAACCTCTGATCTCATCCTTCTGGCCCTGGAATGTCTTCTCTACTCATCACCATCTTCTTCTTCCTAATTACCTCCAACATTACTATGCTGATCATGATTCACTGGCTCTTTGCCAGACCTTCTCCTTCCTCTTCTACCTTCTGCTTCAAAGTTCTCTCCTGGTCCTATCTGCATCTGCTCTGGGTTTTCATGTATTGGAGGTTGGCCATTAGCCAAGAATCTCATTCCCTCCACAATCTGTGCCATAGTTAACTGCAGTGACTCCATCATTGCTTCTATCCTGTCTGGCCTATCCCTGCTGGGTCCAGGTGGTCCAGGTACAGGTAATGTAAATCTTACATTTGTCTCTTTGGCCATATTATGCTCAATAGTAGCTGTCTGTATCTCAGGCACCTCTGTATGCATGCCATCTCTAGGATGGGCTATTACATCCTCTGCTTGCTTTAGGGATTCTCTTTCCTTGCCTCTTGTTCTCATCCTGCACTTTAAAATGCAGCTATTCATATATATCCAATAATACAAGTCTTATATAATCCTATATGGGAACAAGTCTAGGCTAATCTTTCAACTTCTAAACCTTAGGCTCTGATACCAAACAAAGCTGTCACACCCCACACAGACCCCGGCCTATGCACTCTCTGCGCCACTCACCCTTTTTACCCCAAGAGTTATTTGGATACTCTTAAGTTCAGGTGTTATTAAATACCTATTATTTTAGCTGCTATTTGTTAGGTAGTTTTAAGTCTTATTTTCTTAAGCTGAGGGCTAGGAGGTGTCCCAGGAGGCTTATGAGTTATTTAGAACAATATCCTCCAGCTTAAGTAGGGCCCAACCACTAACTTGCAACACAAGGCAAGGCTGAAAATCAATAACTGGCAATACAAGCAAGGCATACACTTAATCAATTAACTGTCTAGGATGTGTGCTCATCAAGTGTGCTACTTTCATCAATGACAACCAAGAAACCCACATCTTTGTAGTTTTGAAAAATCAAGGTTTCCATGCACATGTAAATTCGGCCAAACAAAATATATCAAGAAATTTCTTACATGAAACATAACCATATGCTCATAAACTTAACATAACTTGGCACATAAGCATCCCATATATGTACATACAAAACCATGTACAATCAAGGCTGCATATATACACAAAATAGCCTAAGTACAAGCATCACTAGCTTGGAAACATACCAAGGATGCTATAAGTCCAAAATAGCCAAGGTTAAGTTTTACAAGCCATGTACCCTTACTCCCCAAGAAGATACCTAAGTGTGCAATACAACAGCACACATTGAAGCACCAACCCAATGACCATATTCATGGTCATGAAAGTGAACACCACAATCAGAGCCATAATCCACACATCCATCCTGCACCTAGACGTGTCCCACAAACTACTCAAGCCTGCAAAACTTAGAGCATAAGTTTCGGCCTTAAACCATAAGACTTGTAATGCAAGTAATCAAGCCAAGATTCAGTTGGCACATACCTTGAGCAATATGTGTACTACCTAGCACACAAACAAGCAACTCAAGAAACTACTCAAGCTGTTTATCCTTTCCTGAAACAAGAAATGCCTATGGGCATGAGTGACAATCACTCAGTAGCATTCACAAACAACCATACTTGGTTTATTTAGTCAAGTCCAAGACTTAACCTCCTAGCTTACTTGTCCTGCAAGAAAACATGGAAAAGACAAAAACACAATATACACATATAATAACTGAAACATAATGAGCATAACTAAGCTATCTACAATTGGTTAGCACACACAGAGAAACAATCAAGCACACAAAACTCACACACATACCACAAGATACATTCGGCCATATTTACTAGCATGTGTCCATGTGCACTTTTTGCACTTCCATCTTCACAACATCATTCCCAATCCACTAGAGCTCCAAATTCACTAGTAAGTTGGCCTCCCTCACTAGGAATTCTAACACATGCCCATAATTGATTAGCTAACCAAATCATCAACCGAATCTCTTCAATAATCCCCATCAAGTAACGAAGATCACATAGCACACCTTGACTATCACTTAGCTACTCATAATTACTTGTTCATGGAAAAATTACCAAGCAAGCCAGTAAAACATGAATCCTACCTTCTCAAACACAAGCTTGAGCTCTCGGGTTTGCTTGAACACTTCAAGACCGAGAATGAACTTCACTACTTCCTTCCCTTTCCTTGCTTCCAAGCTTGATTACACCCTCAAGCTTTCATCCTTTCTCCAAAACATTAAGGACATGGCAGCAACATTCCAAAAACAACCATGAATGTCTCGGCTGCCCATATATATTCAAGACTAAGCTTCAAGAAAAGGAAGAAGGAAGTCACCTTAGGCCGAAATCAAGAAGGACAAGCCTAATTCTTGCTTTCAATGCTTCACTTGCTTGTAAATTCTAGTTTAATTCCTCAATGGGAGACATGGCAGCCGGCCATGGACACATGTCCAACAAAATGGTATAATATTTCATTTAATCCCATGTTAACTTTCATGGTTCATTTCACCCCTCAAGTCTTCATGGCTTTATTTTAGTCACCCTAATGCATGATCATTTCAGCAAAAATGTTGATTCATGGCTTACATTGCCAGGCTTTAATCAAATTGGCTAAAAATGGTCATTATCCCATGCATATTTTTGGCAATTACCAAGTTTAATTAAACCATACAAATAATGATATAAACCTTGGTGGAAGACAAATTTGATCGGCCATCAGGTCACCATAAACAATTTGGTCTAATTCTTCATTTCTCCTTGCACTTCTTTGCATGGCCGAAACTTCTAGTTTAAGTTTCATAGTTTCAATTTCATCACTAGTTCAAGTGTGCATTGTGGTCCTCCAACTTTATTTCATGCCAGAAACATCATAGCTTAGGTTTCCATATACACTTAAAACCCAAGCTTTCTTTGATTTGCACTTACACCCTTATCCTCATTTTCAATCAAGTCCCTCATGTTTAATT
The DNA here is from genome assembly GCA_005392925.1 of Aquilaria sinensis. Lineage (NCBI taxonomy): Eukaryota > Viridiplantae > Streptophyta > Magnoliopsida > Malvales > Thymelaeaceae > Aquilaria > Aquilaria sinensis. Next base: position 159,923 of record SMDT01001206.1, read on the forward strand.
GGTTCTATATATTCTTGGCCTAAGCCAAGTACTAAGGAATGGTCCTAACATAGGCCGAGCAATTTTCTAAATCTATCTATTGTTAGTTTTGTGCCCAAAAGCCAATCATGAGATGATTGTTTTTTTGCGCATTAAGCCATGATATTTTATTAAGGTATTAATCCAGCAACTATGGTTGTTGTTTTGTTTCTACATAACGTAATAAACATAATTGTAACCCTAGAATAATGATTCTCAAATGTCCCTGGTATAGTATTATTGTGGAGCGGGTTACAATAATACATAATGACTAGCATATGTGGAGACTAAGATTAGATATGTAGTCTACATATGGCTACAAGTTGGAGAACTTGTGTACTGGACCGACCCACCATGAGAACGCTGCTTAGATCGTTATATGAGTGTCATAAATGATTCTCATAGTGATCAAGGTATATGTAGCCCTTTGAACTAAGGTCATCAAGGTTCCTTACATGTGAGTCACATACTTTGATACTTCCCTTGGTTGCTCAAAACTGAGTGAACTTGAAATAGGTCATTAGGTGTGTCATATATCATGCGGAGGGATTTGAATGATCAAGATGGGATTTGTCCCTCTTATGTAATGGGACTGATATCTTTGGGCCCCTTGATAGAGTGAGACTTAGAAAGTGCATGGCCATACTCAGATGAGTTGATATACGATATCAATGTCATCAATTTCAATTAGTCTACTTAGTAATCAAGAAGCCAAAGATTAGGCAATACAAGAGTAACACATTCCATGTCTCATGCCCAGTCTCGATATCTTGGACAAAGGGACAGTGGCATATATGGGTAATGATCATAAAGGCTTTGTCAAATCACTAACATTCTTCTCACTTGGGCAGCAATGATGTGTTTCTAGACACCCCTCATTGCTTATGTTCATAAATGTGATTTATGATCATTGCCAACATGGTAAGAGCCTATTGGGTCGCACACATAGAGCTATTTGGATTATTAGAGTGCATGGGCTAATTATTTGGGTTATGGTTTCATGATAATTTTGTGTTAATAATCGGCCCAAAAGTTGAGCCATTATTAAGCCCAAAATTAAAGCCTAATTGGATTAGGGGTTTGAAACCCATTAGGCCTGTAAGTTGAGTCTCACTATAAATACAACTTTTAGTGATAAATTCACAGCCTTGCCTTAGCCTCCCAAAAGAGACAGCCGCACTCTTCTCTTGCTATCACTTAGAGGACAGAAGCTATCACTGTGAGTGCAAGAAAAATGCATCTACCGGGATGTGGTGGAAGCGTGGTGATCCTGAGAGGCTCGTGTAGATACCATAGAGAGCTTGAACATGTTAACTGTTCAGGTATTTGTGATTTGACTCTGCAGTTGCGTGAGAGATCTTAACCGAAATTAGGTATGAAAATTTTTGAACACCTGGTTTACCCCATTTCACTTGGATCCTAGAGGGTTTCAGTTAAATTTCGCTGTGCTTGTCTGGCTCCCGAATCCCTACATCTCTATAAATCCTAATGCCTAACACATAGGCTACTTCACCCAAGTCCTTCAAAGAGAAACATTTCACGAGCCAAGTCTTTACACACTGCAGCTCAGGAATGTCAATCCTAATGAGTAGTATGTCATCTACGTACAACACCAAGAAAACAATAGCGCTCCTACTAACCTTCTTATAGACACAAAGTTCATCTTCATTTTTAATAAAACCAAACTCTTTAATTGCTTCATCAAAATAAAGATTCCAACTCCAAGAAGCTTGCTTCAGTCCATAAATGGACCTTTGCTACTTGCAGACTTTAATGGCATTCTCAGGAGTGACAAAACCCTCAGGCTGTGTCATGTACACATCCTCAAGTAGCTTTCCATTTAGGAACACAATTTTGACATTTGTTTTCCCATGTTTCATAATCATTGTGTGCAGCAATAGCCAATAAGAGTCAGATCGATTTAAGCATGGTAACTGGTGAGAAAGTTGTTGGGTTTCGGGAGCCAAACAGCGCAGCAGAATTTAACCGAAACCCTCCAGGATCCAAGTGAAATGGGGTAAACCGGGTGTTCAAAAATTTTCATACCTAATTTTCGGTTGAGATCTCTCACTCAACTGTAGAGTTGAATCACAAACTTGAACAGTTGATGTGTTCAAGCTCTCTATGGTATCCACACGAGCCTCTCAGGATCACCACGCCTCCACCACGTCCCGGCAGATACGTTTCTCTTGCGCTCGCAGTGCTAGCTTGCGTCCTCCAAGGAATTGCAAGAGAAGAGTGCGGCTGTCTTTTTGGGAGGCTAGGGCAAGGAGACCAACGAATTTCTCACTAGAAGTTGTATTTATAGTGATACACAACTTCCAGGCCTAATGGGTTTCAAAGCCCTAATCCAATTAGGCTTTAATTTTGGGCTTAATAATGGCTCAACTCTTGGGCCCATTATTAATATGAAATTAAAGTGAAACCATATCTCAAATAATTAGCCCATGCACTCTAATGATCCAAATAGCTCTATGTGTGCGACCCAATAGGCTCTTGCCATGTTGGCAATGATCATAAATCACATTTATGATCATAAGCAATGAGCGGTGTCTAGCAACACATCATTACTACCCAAGTGACAAGATTGTCGATGATTCAACTAAACCTTTATGATCATCAACGATATATGCCATTGTCCCTTTGTCCAAGATACCAAGACTAAGCACGAGACATGGAATATGTCACTCTCGTATAGCCCAATCTTTGGTTTCTTGATTACCGAGTAGACCAACTTAAACTGATGATATTGATATCATATATCAACTCATCCAAGCTTGCCCATGCATTTTCTAAGTTCCACTCTATCAAGGGGCCCGAAGATATCACTCCCGTTACATAGGAGGGACAAATCCCATCTTGATCATACAAATCCCTCCGCATGATATGTGACATACCCAATGACCTCCTTCAAGTTCACTTAGTTACGAGCAACAAAGGAAAGTATCAAAGTATGTGACTCACATGTAGGGAACCTTGATGATCTTAGGTCGAAAGACTACATATACCATGATCACTATGAGAATCACTTATGACACTCATATAACGATCCATGTAGTGTTCTCATGGTGGGCGGTCCAATACACAAGTTCTCCAACTTGTATCCATATGTAGACTACATATCTCATATTAGTCTCCACATATGCTAGTCGTTATGTATTATTGCAACCCGGTCCACAATAATACTAGACCAGGGACGTTTAAGAATATCATTATTCTAGGGTTACAATTATGTTTGTTAAGTTATGCAGAAACAAAACAACAAACATAACTGTTGGATTAATGCCTTAATAAAATATCATGAATCAATGTGCGAAAATATAATCATCTCATGATTGGATTTTGGGCACAACACTAACAAAAGTCTCATCATAATCAATACCATGAATTTGCTTGAAACCTTTTGTAACCAATCCTCCCTTAAAGGTAATCACATTACCATCCATGTTGGTTTTCATCTTGAAAACCCATTTGCACCTATAGGTTTTGCCCCTTTAGGTGGATCAACCAAATTCCATATTTGGTTTTCATATATAGATTCCATCTTGGACTTCATGGCCACTAGCCACTTCTCAGAGTCAATCCCCGACATAGCTTGTTGGTAGGTTGTGGGCTCATCCTAATCCATGAGCATCACAACACCAATGTGAGTCACAAGAAATACATATCTCTCGGGTTCATAACGAATCCTACCAGACCTATGTGGGCTCTGTGCTATAGGAATAGACTCTTGAACCACAACATCTTGTGGTGTCTGTTCAAGTTCCAGTTTAGGTTCGATGCCCCCCTGTTGTTTTTTAATATCTTCAAGTTCTACTTTCCTGCCATAGGTTCCTTTAAAGATAAACTTATTTTCTAGAAAGACACTAGCTCAAGCAACAAACACTTTTTGCTCAGAAGGATTGTAGAAATAGTAACCCTTTGTTTCTTTGTGATACCCAATAAAGAGGCATTTATAAGATTAAGGGCCTAGCTTGTTAGAGGATTGATGTTTTACATAAGCACCATAGCCCCACATCTTCATAAAAGATAGACTAGGACACCTCCCACTCCATATCTCATATGGCATTTTTTGAAGCGATTTAAAAGGAACTCAATTTAGTGTAAAAGTGGCTATCTCTAGAGCATGTCCCTAAAACAAGTTTGGAAGGTCAGCTTGACTCATCATAGATTGAACCATTCTAACAGAGTTTGATTTCTCTTTTTAGATACACCATTCCATTGAGGTGTACCAGGTGGAGTGAGTTGTGATACTATACCACACTCTTTCAGGTGGTCAAGGAATTCCCGATCCAAGTATTCTCCACCTCAATCTAATCAAAGTACTTTAATACTCTTCCCTAGTTGATTCTCTACTTCATTCTTGAATTCTTTAAACTTTTCAAAAATATTCTGACTTGTGTCTCATGAGATACACATAGCCATATCTACTAAAGTCATCAATAAAGGTAATGAAGTATTGGAAACCTCCTCTAGCATGTGTAGACATAGGGCCACATACATCAGTATGTATGAGTCGTAGTAAGTCAATAGCCCTTCCACTTTGCCCTGTGAATGGGGCTTTGGTCATCTTGCCCAATAAACATGACTCACATGTCTCATATGATTCAAAATCAAATGAGTTCAAGAGTCCATCCTTATAGTGCTTGGATATGCAAGTCTCATTTATATGGCCCAGATGATAGTGCCAAAGATAGGTCGAGTTCAAATCATTCAGTCTGACCTTCTTGGTATTCACATTATAGATTGGATTTTTGAGTTCTAGAACATACAAACCATTGCGAAGTTGAGCACGACCATAAAAGATTCAATCAAATAAATAGGACAACATTTGTCCTTTATTATAAATGAAAAGTCTTTCTTGTCCAAACAAGAAATAGAAATCAAATTTCTACTAATAGTAGGCACAAAGTAGCAGTTGTCTAATTCTAAAACTAATCCATTAGGCAAAGTGAGAACATAAGTCTCTATGGCTAAGGCAGCAACCTTACTCCATTTCCAACATGTAGGTCTACTTCACCTTGGGCCAATCTTTTACTCCGACTTAGATCCTGCAAATTTGTACAAATGTGAGATCCACATCCAGTAACCAATACCTAGGATGAGGAAGTAGAAAAGTTAACCTCTATAACAAGAATACCTGAAGTGAAAGTCTTACTTCCTTTCTCTTTAGCAAGTTCTTCAAGATAGAGCATGCAGTTACACTTCAGTGTCCAGGTTGCTTACAATGAAGCACTCCCCTTCCTTTGCCACACCACCAGATGGTTTTAGTGTAGCTGAAGAAGAATTAGCATTGGACTTTTCTTTAGCTTTATCCTTTTTCTTGTTAGCTTTTCCCTTTCTCTTGCCCTTTTAAACCACCATAATGGGCTAGCCTTCTTAAGCTTTTGCTCAGCAGTTCTCAACAAGTTGAACAATTCAAGGAGGAACTTGTCAAGGTCGTTCATATTAAAGTTCATGATGAATTGACTGTAGCTTTCCGGCAACGATTGCAGGACTACATCAACAACCAACTCTATCTGAAGAGCAAATCCCAAACTCTCAACATTCTCAATGTACCCAATCATCTTGAACACATGAGGCCCTACGGGACTTCTCTCAGACATTTTGCACTAAAACAATGCCTTAGAGGCCTCAAACCTCTCATGCCTAGCTTGCTCTTGGAAAAGTATTTTGAGATGTTCAATCATATTGAATGCCCCCATGTTCTCATGTTGCTTCTGAAGCTCAGATTCCATGGTAATAAGCATGAGGTAAGCAACATCCAAAGTAACATCAGAATGCCTCTTGTGAGCCTCCCTTTCAACTCTTGGAGCAGTGGCAGCAGGGTCATTCAGAAAGGGTTGTTCTTGGACATAAGCCTTCTCTCTTGCTTAAGGACTATCCACAAATTTCAGTACCATTTGAGAAAGTTTATTCCATTCATTTTTTCCTTCTCAAGGATCGATTGCAACAAAAGTGTCGATATGTTTTGTGCCATGGTTATCTACAATAGTAAATATGTAGTGTAAGAGTCATGCATTTTAATTCCTTTAATAAGGTCTTTTATTAAATGATACTCCTACTATTTTACTCAAAATAATAACCCTCGATATTATTTCAAAACACCTCGGTGCTAAGGTATTTTAGGGGGCCAAGATCCATATTTCATCACAACCTGAGTCATCTTTGGCTTTTTTTTCAAGGTATAGTTATTTAGGTAGGCAACTCCTTGCCAATTGCATCTCATGCAACTCATGGATAAATGAGTGAACAAGACTTGTCCAAGCTCATCTCATAAACTTAAGCCCAACGTTATGCCTTTAAGTTCCTAATCCTATTGGGATAACTTAGTTAAGTCAGACCCAAAGTTAGCAATTCGGATATCACTATTATCCCAGCGCACCTTACCAAGATGAACATAGGTGCTTTGCTTTGGCAAACCCACCTAATGTTGATCAAAATCTTGATGAGTGCCAACACTTGGAAGGTATTACATTTAACGACTTAATATTTGGTTTGAAGGATTTTTCCGTTTGATGTCACCAATTATTATCGCCAGTTGTCTTATACATGCATCACATGCAAATATTAAACATGCATCTCATGCTAACAACAAACTAAACGTTACATGGTTATAGCCCAAACTATGCGATATTTGCAAGCCAATGAGAATATCATGAAAGCCCAACAAAAAAAAAGGCTCTTCACAAGCTCCTTCTCCTCCTTGCTAGGTTGCCTTTTGGTTGTCACCTCCTTGCACACACCACCTTGGATGATCCCATAATGTACAATTACATCAATAATAGAAACCTTGAGTTACATTTGTGAGGCGTAAGGTGAGAAGAAAATTTACCATGAGAGCAACAAGAAAAGGCATGACTTGCAGGCTGTATTTACAAGTACAACCAAAAAGGGCTATAACCATGGGCCACGCTTCAACCACTAATCAACATATCCTGTCAAATCTCATTCAACAAAAATACATGCTAGGTAACGTGGATTGATTAAACAATTTTTATTAATTTGACGCTTCACATATGGCAGTCCTATTAGCCGGTCAATGGGTAGTGGTCCCACTAACTAGTTAGCGAGTGGGGTAAAGGGAAGCCGCCCTTGCAAGGGGTTGTGAGGGGGCAATGCCCCCCAGCGCAAAAATTTTCTTACAATTATATTGCCGTAGATCTTCTATTTTGAGCAACTAAGCACCTAAGACCACCTCCATTCGAGCGACCAAAAGTACTTTACTCTTGGTGCCTGAATAGCCCTAATCTGATCCATGCTAAGATTTTGCAACTATTGTAAGAATCCTACTCCGTATAGGTATCTCATACCAATCAATCTAGGGTTAATCTTACTAACCAATTCATGTCATTTCTTCATATATCTCATATATTCATTACGAGTTCTGGTTTCATGCATCATGAATCAATTTAACCAATCATGATCGAAAGCAACCGAACATACAATATGTCATGCGATTTGACAGTTAAACCCAAGTTAGGGTTTTAGTAATACCTCGAATACCACTATAGAGTATCGGGACCTAAACAAGTGCAGCGGAATATAACCAAACCCTCCAGGATCTAAGTAAAACGGGGTAAACGGGGTGTTCAAAAATTTTATATCTAATTTGGTTGACATTTTTCACCCAACTGTTGAGTCGAATAGCAAAACTTGAATAGTTGATGTGTTCAAGCTCTCTATGGTATCCACACGAGCCTTTCGGGATCACCACGCCTCTGCCATGTCCCGACAGATACGTTTTTCTTGCACCTGCAATGCTAGCTTGTGTCCTCCAAAGAATGGCAAGTGAAGAGTGCGGTTGTAACCATTTGGGAGACAAGGGCAAAAGCTATGAATTTTTCACTCTATGATCTTTTTATAGTGAGACTCAACTTCCAAGCCTAATAGATTTCAAAGCCCTAATGTAATTACGTTTAATTTCCAACTTAATAATGGTCAACTTTTGGGCCAATTATTAATACAAAATTATCATAAAACCATAACCCAAATAAATTAGCCCATGCACTCAAATAATCGAAATAGGCTTTATGTGTGTGACCCAATAGGCTCTTACCACGTTGGCAATGATCCTAAATCACATTTATGATCATAAGCAATGAGCGGTGTCTAGCAACACATCATTGCTACCCAAGTGAAAAAATTATGGTGATTCTACTAAACCTTTATGATCATTATCCGTATATGACATTGTCCCTTTGTCCAAGATATCAAGACTAAGCACAAAACATGGAATCTTTCACTCTTGCATAGCCCAATCTTTGGTTTCTTGATTACCGAGTAGACTAACTTAAACTGATGACATTGATATCATACATCAACTCATCTAAGCATGGCTATGCATTTTTTTAGTCTCACTTTATCAAGGGGCCCAAAGATATCACTCCCGTTATATAGGAGAGACAAATCCCATCTTGATCATACAAAACCCTCTGCATGATATGTGATGTACCCAATGACCTCCTTAAAGTTCACTTAGTTATGAGCAACAAAGGGAAGTATAAAAGTATGTGACTCATATGTAGGGAACCTTGATGAGCTTAGGTCAAAGGACTACATATACTGTGATCACTATGAGAATCACTTATGACACTCATATAACGATCCATGTAGCATTCTCATGGTGGGTCAGTCTAGTATACAAGTTCTCCAACTTGTAGCCATATGTAGACTACATATCTCATATTAGTCTTCGCATATGCTAGTCATTGCGTATTATTGGAACCCACTCCATAATAATACTAGACTAGAGACATTTAAGAACACTATTATTCTAGGGTTGTAATTATGTTTGATTAGGTTACACAGAAATAGAATAACAAATATAATTACTGGATTAATTGCTCAATAAAATATCATGTCCCAACATTCAAAATATAATCATCTCGGGATTGGCTTTTCGGCACAACTCTAACAAGAAGAGGCAAGAGTTTGAGAGACTCACCTAGCGTGAGATGACTGTGACTAAGTACTCCAAGATGTTTAGTGCATTAGCACCATATACGCCACACTTCGTTTGTCGAGAGTAAACAAAGAAAGCTTGGTTTGTGGAGGGGCTTAGGCCCCATTTGCTAAAATTTATGGTTATTGCAGATTTTAGTACTTACTTTCAGGCAATGCAAAAGGCATAACAGTTAGAGAGATTGATAAACCCTACTAATGTCAAGGGTATGTATGAGAGAGGAGAGCCCTTGGGAACCAAGGCCCAGGGCAAGAGGCCAACTACCCTTGAGGCGGGACGCGATGGCAACAAGGCTAAGAAAGCCAAGTCTGGGGAAGGCCCGTGCAAGACTTGTTGTAAGTTGCATGGCAAGAAGTCATGCCTTCGCTTGGGAGGACAACAATAGCTTAGTAATTGCCCGATGGGCTACTGGACAACTGGGGAATTAGACCATTGGACCCGAGATTGCCGCTGAGCATGTTGTGCTGGGCAGGGAATGGCCTAAAGGCCTATGCCCAGGCCAGGGCAAGGAGGATGCGATGAAGCGAGAGCACCATGGATAGAAGAAGCACAGCATGGAACTAGAAGAGGAGGACATAGACCTGGACCACCTCAGCAATGATTGTTCACCCTAGCACATCGAGACAGGCATCCAGTGGCATAAGATACTTTTATGTTATGTTAAATAATGCTAGTGTTAGAGTATTATTCGATATTGGTGCATCACTATCTATTATCTATACTAGATTGGTAGATGTATTGGGTTTAGTTATAATCGAGGTACCAGAGATAAGGATCATTAAGACAACAAGCCCTTATCTAGCTTTCATCAAAGAAAAAGTGTTGCATTGTCCTTTTGACATAGGTCACCACAAATTTTACTATGACTTCTAGGTGATGTCACTAGGAAGGCATGACTTGGTACTCAGTATGGATTGGTTAGGATGACACTAGGTTAACATTGACTATGCGATTCAATCCATCACCCTTAAGGCTGAAGGGGGGGAGGTGGTGAGTTGTGATAGTGGGTTGGCAACTAGTGTCAAGTCCACCTCATTGAGAATGATTCATTTGGTTGCTGTTGTGGATGAGTAGGAGTATTATGGCCTAAATGGTGATGAAGTGGCAGAGGAATAGAAGGACATACCAATTGTCAATATGTTCCCATAATTTTTTTCTGTTGACTTACCAAGGCTACCATCTAGGAAAGAAATGGAATTTTCTATTCACTTATTACCCAGGGCACGGCCCATATCAATTCCTCCATATAGGATGTCTAGTCCTGAAATGGATGAGTTGAAGGAATAGCTAGAGGAGCTATTAAGGAATAGCTTCATTAGGCCTAGTGTATCACCATGGGGTGCCCTAGTGTTATTGTTAAAAAGAAATATGGTACTCTTAGGTTGGTGACTGATTACCGAAAGTTAAATCAAGCAATGGTAAAGAACAAGTACCCTCTTCTGAGAATTGATGAACTCCTTGATAGGCTCAAAGGAGCCAAAAAATTCTCAAAAATTGATCTAAGAAATGGATACTTCTAGATCAGGGTCAAGGAGAAAGACATACACAAAATCACTTTTCAAATGTGGTATGGGCACTTTAAGTATAGGGTGATGCCGTTTGGGGTGAGCAATGCCCCTACAGTGTTTATGAAGGCAATGAATAGGATATTCATGCCTTATTTGGATAAATTTTTGGAAGTTTTCATTGATGACATACTCATATACTCCCAGACTCCTGCTGAACATAATGAACATCTTAAGATGGTCTTGCATGTGCTAAAGGATAATCGGTACTATGCAAAATTATCTAAGTGTCAGTTTTGGGCAAAGGAGATACCCTTCCTTGGTCATGTGATCAGTGAAAAAGGGACAAGTTTAGACCAAGTGAAGGTACAAGCAGTGATGGAGTGGAAACAACCCACCAACCCCATCGAGGTGAGGAGCTTTCTTAGTCTAGCGGGCCATTACCAGAGATTCATTGAGGGATTCTCGCCAATAGCTAAGCCATTAACTACCTTGACAAAGAAGACACATTAGACTCTAGAAATAGGATGCTAGACAACTGCTGCATAACACAATAAGCACCATCACTAAAAATATCAAATCTGCTCCTAAAATCACCAAACTTTTCAGATCACAACTAGATACATGGACGTTAAAATACCTAAAATTTAAGATCAAAACTCAAATGGAAAAGGTTATTTTGAATGTGATATTTCTGCTGGACCTGAAATGGTAGAATTGAGGGGAGTAAGTTTCATTGTAAAACTTGGCAAGGGAAACACTTGGTTTCCTAATGAAATGTGACCCTCATTAAAACCTGCATCCAAAGACACTAAAACAAAAAAACATAATGCATATATACAAGATATAGCAACCAAATGAAGCAGCCACTCATAACCAACAAACACATGAAATGCGGCAGCAACATAAACCATAGGTTAGTCCATAAAACATGCAATAAACTTAAGTAAATCACTATTGCAGCCCTCCTCAAGCTAATGCTTGATCTTAGGAGGATTTTCACACTAGTCAGTACTAACTTTGGCCTCTAGAAATCCTCATTTCACTACTATCATTATGCACTTCATAGTAGGTCACAAAACCTTCAATAAGTGAACTCCCTTCACTATGCTTGGTTTATCAAGCTCATGGCTCTCTCCCAAGCTTAGGCCTAGCTCCATGGATGCTTGAGAATACAGTAAACAATCCATGAGAGCAAGAGAACCCTTATGAAGATGAGTAGGGGAAATTTGAAGCTTGATCCTTGAAGTATTCAAACAATAACTCTAGTTTGCTTGCAATTGCTTCCTTTTGCCTTCAATTTTAATCTTGGTGGTATGGTGGCTACGGAAGAGCTATGGAAGAAGTATGGAGGAGGATGGTGGATAGTTGGGTTGAATATGAGAGAAGAAAAATTGAATTTGGCTCCTTAAATTAGCTTTAGGACATTAAACATCCTTATTGGCCTTATTCATGCTTTATGTCATTTTCTTTGCCATAATCATGATTTCTTTGTCCTAAACTTATTGGTCTACATTTTGGCCACCTTTCTGACTATTTATCAAGCCATAGCCACCACCCCCATGGTCAGATAACCCCACAATTCCGCCATTTGACTTAAGTCAAAAGCTTAAACACCTTAAGGTTTAAACAAAGACATTTAGGTCCTTAATGCCTTTAGTGTTTCCTTTGTCCAACTTGTCTTCCATGAGCAATTTGGGCCTCCAATAGCACTTTTATACCATTCGTATCATTCCCATAACTCTCCAAGGCTCTTTCTTGAGAGTTTTGCAATTAAGTACCCAAATTTCCAAAACCTTACAAAAAGGTCCATTGGTTACTTGAAAAACAAGCAATCCTTAAGGCTTTTCTTAGGGCCAACTTACTAACTTAGAACACTTTTAAGAAGTTATTCACTTTACCCTTTACCCTTCATACTTTAATCACTATGAAGAGAATTGCACAATATAATGGTTTTTTGACCATTATGCCACACTTATAATTCTTCCATTTTTGTAAGGTGGTAACAATTCTCCCCCGCTCCCTTAAAAATTTTGGTCCTCCAAAATGGCCTTTAGCTGCAGGTATTCTATAGGATACCTTTCCATAAGGCCTTTTTCAGTTTCCAAGTTGCTTCACTTTCAGAGTAGTGTGACCACTGAACTTTAGCCATGGGAATGGGCTTGTTTCTAAACCTTCTAGACCCCTAGTGAAGATAGATATAAGTTTCTCTTCATTTGTCAAGTTAGGTTCCAACTATATGTCTTCCACTATAATAGCATGCTTTGTGCGCAACAGACACTTCTTAAGCATACTGATGTGAAAAACATTATGGACACTTGACATGCTTGAAGGTAAGGCTAACCTTTATACTACCTTGCTAACTTTGTCCAAGATCTCATAAGGACCTGTATATCTTGTAGCTAACTTGCTTCTTCTACCAAATCTGGCAGCGCCTTTGGCTGATGCAACTTTCAGCCAAACATTGTCACCAACATCAAACTCCAAGTCTCTCATTCTTTTATTCACATAGGCTGTGGTTATTTCATTCACTACCTTTAATCTTTCTTGAATCTATTTGATCTTGGCAGTAGTTTCCCCAATAATTTTGGGACCTAACCCTAGCCTATCTGAGGCTTCCACCCAACTTTCGGGTGTCATGCACCTTCTTCCATATAATGCTTCATAAGGTGCCATGCCAATGGTGCTATGATAACTGTTATTATAAGAGAGTTCTACCAATGCCAAGTGTTGGTCCCTTTCACCTTTGAAATCCAACACACAACTCCTGAGAATGTCTTCCAAAATCTGGATTACCCGTTTAGATTACTCATCACTCTAAGGGTGATAAGCAATACTCAAGTGGATTTTGGTACCTGGTGCGTTGTCAAAAGCACTCCAAAATTGAGCTGTAAATCTTGGATCTTTATCAGATACAATGCAATTTGGTATTCCATGTAGCCTTACAATCTCTTGGATATACATCTGAGCGAACTTCTCCAGAGAATCTGAGTTTCATAGGTAAGAAGTGGGCACATTTGGCTAGTCTATCAACAATGACACATATTGTATCATGCCTTAATCTGGTCATAGGCAACCTAGCTAAAAAGTCTGTGGTTATGTAGCCCCACTTCTTCACTGGTATAAGTAGAGCTTGTAGGATACAAGCTGGCTTCTAGTGCTCGACTTTTAGCCTCTGGCATGTGCCAAATTTGGAGACATAAGTAACTATGTCTCTCTTCATGTTTAGCCACTAGAAGTCAGTCTTCAATCAACCTCTTCTTGAGCTCCTGGAAACTCTTTTCACATTTCTCAACCCACTTAAATCTTTGACCTTTCTTGGTTAGATCAGTAAGAACTAACGCAATCATGAAAATGCCAAATATAAATCTTCTATAGTATCCAGCTAATCCTAGGATCCTTTTGATTTCCTTTACAGCCTTTGGTCTTTCCCATTCTTGACCACCTTGACCTTTTTCAGGGCCTGCCTTAAGGCCTTGTGCATCTATGATGTGTCCTTGGAAAGGCACTTCCCTTATCCGAAATTCACACTTAGATAACTTGGCATAAAGCTGATGTTTTAACAAAGTCTTTAAGACAATCTTCAGATGATGTTCATGTTCATGTTCATTCTTGGAATACACTATGATGTCATCAATTAACACAACCATAAATTTGTCTAGATGTGGTCAGAACACCCTGTTCATCAGGTCCATGAAAGCAGCTGGAGCATTAGTCAAACCAAATGGCATGACTATTTACTCATAATGCCCATATCTAGTTCTGAATACAGTCTTAAGAATGTCCTTTTCCTTTACTCTCAACTAGAAGTATCCAAATCTCAAACCTATCTTAGAGAAGATCATAGCTCCCTTGAGTTGATCAAATAGATCCTCAATCCTAGGGAGTGGATACTCGTTCTTGATAGTCACTACATTGAGCTTCCTATAGTCAATGCATAGTCTTAATGATCCATCCTTCTTTTTGATAAAGGGAACTAGAGCTCCCTATGGTGAAACACTAGGCCATATGAGCCCTCTTCAAGAAATTCATCAAGTTGTTTCTTGAGCTTATTCATCTCTGTGATAGGCATTCTATAAGGAGGTATGGATATTGGACTAGCTCATGGTTGCAACTTGATCTCAAACTCAATCTCCCTTGGTGGAGGAATACCTGGCAGGTCTTTAGGAAAGACTTGTGGAAGGTCTCTCACTACAGGTATTCTGCCTACTTCCTCATCATAGTGCAATTCATTCAATGCATAACAATAATCATCCTCAGAAATCATAGGTATCTCATCAAGTACCTCTACTTCCATGCCATGCATTTCATACACTAATTCCTTAGAATTTACTAATGCATAGACTTCATCATCGGGCAATGTGATTTCTCTTTTAGCATAATCAATTTTTATGTTATACATAGCAAGCCAATTCATGCCCAGCTCTATATTATACTTAGGAATATCCAACACTAGCAAATCAGTCATAACCTTAGCCTTTCCTACTACTAGCTCACAATCCTTAGCTAGGTCATTAGTGAGAAGACATTGACTACCTGCTGTTTTCACTAAGGATATCCTAGGAATGATTTTAATAGGCAATTTCATGACATCAACAACTTTCCTAGCCACTATAGACACAGATGCACTAGTATCAAATTGAACATTAACATGCACACCATTAAGGTAAATGTTACCTCTTAATGCTCCCCCTCGCTGTGCTATATGTGGCGTTTCCACTTGGAACACTTTGCTAGCTCTTTGCATTGGAAGCCTTTGCACTAGAGGAACTGGTCTCTAATGTCCCTCCCTGGGTGCTACCTCTCTAGGTCCTGCTCCAGTAGGTCTCACCGAACGTTGGTCTTCTGGCCTTCTTCCTTGCACATGTGGGCAATCTTTGATCCAATGATCCATTGCACCACACCTTAGGCAAGCTTTAGTATCAAAATAGCAAGGTTTCTTTCCAAGAAGCTTCTTGCATTTATGGCACCTTAGGCCAGGGGACTTCCCCTTAACCTTGCCCTCACCACTAGAATGGGAATTCTTGGCAATTCCCTTGCCATGTGGTGGCTTCTTCTGCTTGCTTCCTGAGTGACTACTTTCCTTTGGTCCACTAGAAAAATGCCTAGTCTCATATTCCTCTTGATCTACTAATAGAGCTTTTTGCACTGCTTCATAGAATGTGACTGTTCCAAAAGGTCATACATCCTTTCTGATGTCTGACCTTAGGCCTTTCACAAATCATTTTCCCTTTAACTTCTCTAGTCTATGATATTAAGGAGCATACCTCACCAATTGATTGAATTTATGCTCATACTTTAGGACACTGAGGTTGTCCTGCCTCAGAGCATCAGATTTAGCTTGCTTCATATCTTAGATAGCATCACTGATGTACTGCTCCTGAAACAGCTGAGTGAACTCTGGCCAGCTCATCTCAATATCTCTTCCTGGCCTTCTGCCCTTCTAGACAGCATACCTATCTCTGGTGTTTCTCCACCACATCTCTACAGTGTCTATAAAGTTGTAACTAGCTAGTGACACCTTATTGGTGGAGAACTAAGTGCCATGCTCTCAAACATCTTTTCTATAAAGATTAACCACTCCTCAGCTCTTTCTGGCCCTGCTTTTCCATCAAACTATGGAGGCCTTAGTCCTTGGAACCTCTCCAGCAGTCTAACCTCATCTAGGCCTTCTAGATCCTCTGCTCTCTATCTCCTGGACCTGTAAAACTTCTTAACATGGTGATGTTCTCTATGTCTTCTCCTTTTCCTTCTCTCATGATCTTCATCAATCTCATTCTAGTGGAAGAATGGTCATAGATTGAGGGCTTGGTCCTAGACACCTGACCAATCTAAGATTTTACTCTTTTGCCTTTAGGATTTCTCTTATCATCATCTTCCACCTCATCAACTTCATCATTTCTATTTCTTATTCTTCCAAAAGAAACATGTTTAGATGTGTTCCTAGCTTCCTCTTCAAGTTGCTACTGTAGATCCTGAACTACTTCTGCTGGTGCTACTTGGACTCTTTGTTGCTGTGCTTGTATTAGCCTTAATAAGTTTTCATTGATTAGAGCTAAGTTTCTCTGAAGCTTTAACCAAACCTAAGGCACTTCAGGGTTTAGTGCCCACTATTTGCCTTAATTCACTCTATTCTGTCCATTTCTTTGTTGCCCAAATTTAGTAAGAGCCCTAGGGGTGCTTCCCCTCTCCTTGTGGAAACCATATTTACTTCCTGTTAATGATTCATCATCGAGCACATATAAAGATCATATGTATTTTAATGGTACTTGACACTAGCAACCGACCACACTAAGTTCATCTATGTAGCTAGCATGCAATGCAACTATCTGCTATCTACATGTGTAAACCATACTCTAATACCAACATTTATTACCCACACTAGGGTAGTCCAGTTATTGTGCCAAAATTATTCATTTAAAACTCCCAGGGTTAGTATGTTCTGTAGGACATTAGAGTAATACCCTTAGTGTGCATACCCAAGTGGCCCTCTTGGGCACTATGTAAATTCATGCATATTGGTCCAACCATTACACACATATTTACATTTTATGCACACCATGGCAGCAAGGAAGGAAAATACTAGCACAAGCCTTAATATTAGCTACTACAGATTAGGCAATCTTATTAATTGTAAGTGACCAGCCACTACACCTGAAACTTCTTCCAAGAAACTCTATTAATATAGCCATGTAACACCATGTTTGCTTTGCTTCATTATCAATTAGAGTCTTTAACCAAACCAAGGAATTTAGTTTTACATGAATAGCCCACCTATGGACCATGTTATGGATTTTTTTACTTGGTTACAAAATTCTGAACAAATGAACAGTAACTTAGCCAACTTTGCAATGTCATACCTTTGGCTACAGTACTCCAAATTTAGAAATTAAAAATCCTAGTTCAACCTCTAGATGTGCTCTAGGTGTGGTCAAAATTTTATAGCAAGATTTAATCTACACAAGGAGATATATAACTTTGGGTGCATAGTCAAAATTCTAGTCACTTTATGACCATTTTGCCCATACAAAATTTCATAAGTATACAAGCACTTCCTTCACAAGGGGTAAGCCCTCCAAGGCTATCCCATACCTATCCAGTACACATAAGAATTACACACTTTTGCATCTAGCAACTTTAAAATAGAATTTACAAGTAAGCAGGTTATCTTTCACACTCAGGTAGCTTTGCACCACATGACATACATAGCCAAAACATTACTCAAATGTTCACTTACTTGTCTCCTTTTACATACACTACATGTACATGCATACATGCACTACATAATGGTCTTAACCAAGCTAAATATGCACCCTAAGTTACAGGAGTGCTTGAGACACAATGGACTCTAGAAACAAGATGCTAGACAACTTTTACATAACACAATAAGTACCATCACTAAAAATGAAACTGCGCTCCTAAAATCACTAAAATTTCCATATCAGAACTAAATACATCAAAACTAAAATACATAAAATTTTAGATCAAAATTCAAATGACAAGGCTTAGTTTGAATGTGATCTTTTTGCTGGACCAGAAATGGTATAATTAAGGGAAGTAAGTTTCGTTGTGAAACTTAGTAAGGGAAACACTTGGTTTCTTAAGGAAATGTGAGCCTCATTAAAACCTCTAGCCAAAGACAAAAAAACAAAAAAAAACAAAAACACATTGCATATATACAAGATATAGCAACTAAATGTAGCAGCCATTCACAAGCAACAAACACATGAAATGCGCCAGCAACATAAACCATAGGTTAGTCCATAAAACATGTAATAAACTTAAGTAAATTGGTATAGCAGCCTTCCTCAAGCTAATGCATGGTGTTAGGAGGATTTTAACACTAGTTAGTACTAACTTTGGCCTCTAGAAACCCTCACTTAACTACCATCATTATGCACTTCACAGTAGGTCACAAAATCTTTAATAAGTGCACTCCCCTTACTAAGCTTGGTTGATCAAGCTCATGGCTCTCTTCCACACTTAGCCCTAGCTCCATGGATGATTGAAAATATAGTAAACAATCCATGAGAGCAAGAGAACCCTTACCAAGATGAGTAGGCCAAATTTGAAGCTTGATCCTTGAAGTATTCAAGCAATAGCTCTAGTTTGCTTCCAGTTGCTTCCTTTTGCCTTCAATTTCAATCTTGGAGGTTTGGTGCCTACGGAGGAGCTATGGAAGAGGTGTGGAGAAAGGTGGTGGTTGGTTCAGTCGAATATGAAAGAAGAAAAAATGGGTTTAGCTTCTTAAATTAGCTTTAGGACACTAAACATCCTTATTAGCCTTAATAATCCTTTATGTCATTTTCATTGCCCATAAGCATGATTTCTTTGTCCTAAACTTATTAGTCCACATTTTTCCCACCTTTTTTACTATTTATCAAGCCATAGCCGCCTCCCCCATGGTGGGATAACCCCACAATTCCATCCTTTGACTTAAGTCAAAAGCTTGAACACCTTAAGGTTTATACTAAGACATTTAGGTCCTTAATGCCTTTAGTGTTTCCTTTGTCCACACTTGTCTTCAATGAGGAATTTGGTCCTCCAACAACACTTTCATACCATTCATATCCTTGCCATAACTATCAAAGGCTCTTTCTTGAGGCTTTTGCAATTAAGTACCAAAATTTCAAAAACCTTACAAAAAGGTCCATAGGTTACTTGAAAAATAGGCAATCCTTAAGGCTTTTCTTAGGGACCAAGTTTCCAACTTAGAACACTTTTAAGGAGGCCTTCATTATACCTTTTAGCCTTTTATACTTCAATCACAATGAAGAGAATTACACTATATAATTGTTTTTTTTACCATCATGCCACACTTGTAATTCTTCCATTTTTGTGAAGTGGTAATAGTTAAAAGGCAAAGCAAATAGCTATTGTGTTGCTAGAGTATTTACTTGCCATGAGCATAGTTTTCATCCATGGTTTGGCATGATATATTACTTGTGCTCGCATGAGCATTAAAATGTTTTCTTATGTGGTCACACATATTTTATTCATGTTTTCTTTAAATCCTACCAAACCACTATCTTAGTTTAATAAAATCAGGTGTTTTATTAGAACTAACTAAATGTTTTTCTTAACTCTCAAGTAAATACTAAATACTAGGCCAGTGGCTAGGATTTAGATAGCATATCTCGACAAAAGATCCTAGAAATGAGGAATGATCCTGGCCTAGTTAAGAGTTTGGATTAGGCAACAAAATAATTTAGTCTAATTAAGAAATTAATTACGTATTTATTAGGACGTTTCCTCACACAAAGGGCTATGGCTTTGGAGTAGGAGTTTTGGGGCCAAGTTAAGAATGGTCCAGGTGGTGCTTGTGGGGTGAAAAGGCCATCCAAGAAAAAATGTTGAGAGGATATAGTGGCACCGGAAGCTAGGAGGGAGAGCAACAAATAAGAAAGGCCTACTCAATATGGGCCTTAACACAAGAGTTGTGGTAAGTACCATGCCCAAAAGCCTTGCTATAGATTGACTGAGGGTTGCTTGAAATATGGAGCCTAGTATCACTAGGTAAGAAATTGCCCATCAAAAAGCAATAATAGAGGTTGATGGGAAGGTTTGGCAATAGATGGTCACATGGGCAACTGCCCATAAAAAGGCAAAATATACCTCCACTTAAAAAGGACCAAGGACTTAGCATGCCCTTATACAGGAATAGGCAAAACCAAGCCCCTAGAAGAGTTTTCTAGCTTAAGACCTCAAGAAGGACACATGAGGCTAATGAACTGGATTTTGAGGAGGTAGAGCTAGGCTAACCAAGGATGACTAAAAAGGCACTCAAAGGTACCATTTCATTTAATGGTTATGAAGTATCTATTTTATTTAATATTGGTGCCTCCTTGTTTGTGATATCTTCTAAGCTTGCTAAAGCTATGAACTTAGAAGTAAGCAGTATGAATGAAATGTACCTAGTTAGAATTGTTGGGAATGAAATCATGCTCACATGCCATGTAGTAAAAGATTGCATGCTTAGCCTTGGTGAACTAGAGCTTAAGGTTAATTTGATTGTCTTAGAGACTAGTGGCTATAACATCATACTATATATGAAATGGCTTAGTGACAATAGGGTAGTTATAGACTACTAGTCCAGGCAACTTTACTTGCCTGGTTGTGAGCCACATGTTGTGGAAAGCTCACCTGATCTTACACTTAAGAGGCAAATGAAGGTGGTGGAGCACAAACCCATTGTAGTTAAGGGTGAATACTTGGGATTAAATGGGAATAAGGTAGTCTGTGAGTTAGGCAGGATTCCCATAATACAAGAGTTTTTTGAAGTGTTCCCCACAAATCTCCCAGGACTCCCTCCTACAAGAGATGTTGAGTTTGAGATTAGGTTAGTACCAAGAGTTACTCCTGTGTGCATTATTACCTACAGGATGGCTATTGCTAAAATGGTTGACTTAAAAAAGTAGATGGATGAGCTGCTACAGAAGGGTTTCATCAGGCCCAGTACATCCCCTTAAGAGGCACCTGTACTTTTTGTAAAGAAGAAAGATGGAACCCTCAAGTTGTACATAGACTACAAGAAGCTCAATGCATTAACCGTTAATAACAAATGCCCCCTCCAAGGGATAGAAGATTTGTTTGATCAGTTGAAGGGAGCTAGGGTGTTCTCGAAGATAGACCTGAGATCTGGCTACTTCAACTTAAGACTCAAGAATGAGGACATACCTAAAATAGCTTTTAGAACTAGGTATGGCCACTTTGAGTACACAGTGATGCCATTTGGGCTCACAAATGCACCAGCCTTCTTCATGGACCTTATGCAGAAAGTGTTCAAGGCTTACTTGGACCACTTTGTAGTTATATTTACAGATGATATCTAGATGTACTCAATGGATGAAGAAGCCTATAAGGAAGACCAGAGACTAGCACTTGGCTTGCTAAAGGAGCATAGGTTGTATGACAAGCTAAGTAAGTGCCAATTCTGGGCCAAGAAAGTTAGATTCCTAGGTCATGTGATAAATAAGCATGGTTTAGCTATTCATCTTGAGAAGATTAAGGCTATCTTAGAATGGAAGCAACCTCAGAATGTGAGGGAAGTTAGGAGCTTCCTTTGGGCAGCTGGTTATTACAGAAGATTTGTGACTAAATTCTCTATAATAACAACTTCACTAACTCAATTGACAAGGAAATATCAAATGTATGAGTGCAACGAAGAATGTAAGGTTAGCTTCAAAGAGCTCAAGAAGAGACTGACCACAGCCCCGACACTAGTTTTACTAGACCTTGCTAACGAGTATGAAGTATACACAGATGCCTTTCAAGCAGGGCTGGGCTGTGTCTTAATGCAAGGAAAGCAGGCAATTGCTTATGGGTTAAGGTAGTTAAGGCCTCATGAGAAGAATTATCCAGTTCATGATTTGGAGTTAGCAAGAATGATCTTTGCTCTCAAATAGTGGAGACACTACTTGCTAGGAAGTAGGTTTCAAGTCTTCATAGACCATAACAGTTTGAAATATCTGTTTACACAAAAGGACTTAAAGATGAGGCAAAGAATATCGCTAGAGTACTTGAAGGATTTTGAGTCTATCAGTATACTACTAGAAAAGCTAATGTGGTAGATGATGCCCTGAGCAGAAAGTACATAGGGGTACTCAGAGCCACTAAAGAGCAGAATGAAGTAAAAGTGCTTAGTCTGACCAAGTTAGCTGGAGAGTAGGGGCAATGGGAAATGGACCAAGTGAGGGTTCTAACTATTAGGTCAAAGTGGAAAGACATGATAAAGGAAGCATAGTTTCAAGATGAAGAGCTTCTTAAGATTTGTGGGTAGAAACAAAGGAAGATTGTCTAATGATTTTCCTTTAGGCATGGATTGCTATACTTCCAAGATAGGATTTATGTGGCAAGTAAGGATCGCCTTAGGCAACAAATCCTAGAGGAATCCCACCCTAGCATGATAAGTATGCATCCTGGAGCTCAAAAGATGTACAAGGATTTGAGATCCCATTTCTAGTGGCCCAACATGATGCTGGAGATAGGTGCCTATGCAGCTAAGTGTATGACTTGCCAATAAGTGAAGGTAGAGTACCAAAGGCCTGAGGGTAAGCTTCAAAGCTTGCCCATACTAGAAAGGAAATGGGCTTCCATATCTATGAACTTTGTAGTAAGAATACCACTAACCAGAAGAAATCACAACGCTATCTGGGTCATAGTGGATAAATTGACCAAGGTAGCCTACTTCTTGCCTATGACCCTCACAGATTCCTTGGATAAGTTGGCTATGCTCTATATTAACGAGATAGTGAGGTTACATGGTGTACCGAATGATATTATCTTAGACAGAGACCCTAGATTTGTTTCTAAGTTCTTGAGGTCCTTGCACCATGCTTTATGTACTAAGATGAGGTTTAGCTCAACATACCATCCAAAGACAGATGGGCAAACTGAGAGAACTATTCAAGTGTTAGAAGAAATGCTGAGGTGTTGTGTCATAGATTTCCAAGGGGATTGGGACCAACACCTATGACTAGTGGAGTTTTCCTACAGCAATACCCATCATTCAATGATTGGCATGACACCTTATGAAGCATTATATGGTAGGAGGTGCAAAACTTCACATTGTTGGCATGTGCCTGGAGATAAGTTGTAGATAGGCCTAGAACTTATAAGACAAACTACTTGGAAGATTAAGCTAATCCAAGAAAATATTAGAGCTACCAACAATAGGTAAGATTCTTATGCAAATTAGAAGAAGAGAAGGGATCTTGAGTTCCAAGAAGGAGATTGGGTGTGGTTGAAGATATCTCCCATGAAGGGAGTGATGAGGTTTGGAAAGAGGGGTAAGTTGGCCCCAAGGTATATAGGACCATACCAGATAGTGGCAAGGATTGGAAATGCAGCCTACAAGTTAAACCTACCTCCTGAACTAGTACATGTGCATGACACCTTCCATGCAAGCTTGTTGAAGAAGTGTGTCTTTAATCCTAGGCAAGTGACCCATGTTACTAGTGTTCTTATAGCTTCAAATCTCACATATAAAGAATAAAAAATTTGGGTATTGGCAAAGGACACTAGGAAGCTTATAAGAGTAAATGGATACCTGTGGTTAAAGTCCAATGGATTGACCATTATGAGGAAGAGGCCACACGGGAAGTTGAAACTTAAATGATAAGGATATACCCTAGTGTGTTCCCTTTGCTTCTAGGAAATTTGGAGGGCCAAATTTCTAAGAAGGGGAGGTTGTACTGCCCTCAAAGCCTAAGTGTTTAAGCCATCGGCTCTATGGATTTAGGGCTATCAAGTATAGGAAGCATGGGAATTTATCTCTTTAAGCTTAGGAAATGAAGTTTTCAGGGTAGCTTGAAGGTGGCTTAGGTGTGTGAACCATTTAGATGCATTTGTTGTTTGGCCGAGATGTTAGGACCATCCCTTAGTACTTGGCTTAGGCCAAGAATTTAGAAAAACACCAATTTAAAACATGAGGGACTTGATTGAAAATGAGGATAAGGGTGTAAGTGTAAACCTAAGAAAGTTTGGGTTCTAAGTGTGCATGGAAATTTAGACCATGATGTTTTTGGCATGAAATAAAGTTGGAGGACTACAATGTGCACTTGAACTAGTGATGCAAATGAAACTATGAAACTTAAATTAGCAATTTCGGTCATGCAAATAAGTGCAAGGAGAAATGAGGAATTAGACCAATTCCTTTTTTACTCTGATGGCCGGTTATGATTATGCTTTCCACCAAGATTTATACCATTATTTATATGGTTAATTAAGCTTGGTAAAATGCCGAAAATATGCATGAGCTAATAACCATTTATAGCCATTTTGATTAAAGCTTGGCAATGTAGGCCATGAGCTAAGATTAATGCCGAAATGAACATGTATTCTAGTGACTAAAGTGAAGCCATGGAGACTTGAGGGGTGAAGTGATCCATGCAAAATAGTTTAGGACCAAGAGTGACATTAAGCCAAAAGAAGGTCATGTGCCCATAACCGGTTAAACATGATTCCACTTAGCAAACAAGGAAATTAATTTCGGCCAAAAGCTTTCATTTGTGTCCATGACCGAGTTTAGAAGGCTTGAGTTGTTCTTGAAGTGTTCTTGACGTTTTGATGCCAAATTAAGGTGAAAGTGAAGCTTGATTATGAAACCAAGCTTGGAATCCTCAATTTCAGAGGTACGCGACCTAGAGTTCAAGTTTGGAGCTTGAAAATTGGAGAACAAGGTTCAGCCGAGAGCTTTCGCGCTGAAATTTGAGGTAAGGCTCATGATTCACTTGAAATTCTTGGTAGATGTCCATGATCAAGTGATTAGAATGGCTAAGTGATGGCCTTGTTATGCTAGGCAACCTTGGATTGGAAGCTTAGAGACATACTCAACCGAGAGCTCAAGCTTGTGTTTGAGAAGGTAGGGTTTCACGGTTTACTTGGATTCTTGGTTATATTCCATGATCAAGTAAATAAAGTAACTAAATGATGGTTGAAATTTTCTATGCGATCTTAGTTGCTTGAAGGGCATATTGAGAAGCTTTCGGGCTTGTATTATTTGGCTAGCTAGTCAAGGTAATGGCATGTGTTAGAATTCCTAGTGAGGGAGGCCAACTTGCTAGTGAATTCGGAGCTCTAGTGGAATGGCAGTAAAGTTGTGAAGATGGAAGTGCAAAAAGTGCACATGGACACATGCTAGTGAATATGGCCGAATGCATCTTGTGGTGTGTGTGTGTGTTTTGTGTGCTTTGGTTGTCTATTTGTGCATGCTAACCCATATATTGTTGGTTTATGGTGATTATATGTCTCGGCCTCTTTGTGTTTTCCTTGTTTTCATGTCTTTCTTGCAGGACAAGTAAGCTTGTGGAGGTTAAGTCATGGACTTAACTAAATAGACCTTACATGGTCGTTTATGAATCCCGACTGAGTAGTTGTTACTCATTGCCCTTACATTTTTGTTTCAGGAAAGGATATACAGCTTGAGTAGTTTGCTTGAGTTGCTAGTTTGTGTGCTAGTTAGTACACTTATTGCTCAATCTTGGCTTGATTACTTGCATTACAAGTCTTATGGTTTAAGGCCGAAACTTATATTCTAAGTTTTGCAGGCTTGTGTAGTTGTGGGACCAGTCTAGGTGCATGATGGATGTGTGGACTATGGCTCTAATTGTAATGTTCCCTTTCATGACCATGAACATGGTCATTGGGTTGGTGCTTCAGTGTGTGCTGTTGTATTGCACACGTAGGTATCTTCTTGGGAAGTAAGGGTGCATGGCTTGTAAAACTTAACCTTGGCTATTTTGGACTTGTAGCATCCTTGGTATGTTTCCAAGCTAGTGATGCTTGTACTTAGGCTATTTTGTGTGTATATGTAGCCTTGTTTGTACATGGTTTTGTATGTACATATGTTGGATGCTTATGTGCCAAGTTATGTTAAGTTATGAGCATATGGTTATGTTTCATGAAGATACCTCTTGAGATACTTTGTTTGGCCGAATATACATGTGCATGGAAACCTTGATTTTCAAACTACAAAGATGTGGCCTTCTTGGTTGTCATTCATGAAAGTAGCACACTTGATGAGCACACATCCTAAACACTTAACAGATTAAGTGTATGCCTTGCTTGTATTGCAAGTTATTGATTTAAAGCCTTGCCTTATGTTGCAAGTTAGTGGTTGGGTGCTACTGAAGCTGCAGGTTATTGTTCTAAATAACTCATAAGCCTCCTGGGACACCTCCCAGCCCTCAGCTTAAGAAAATAATACTTAAAACTACCTAACAAATAGCAGCTAAAATAATAGGTAGTTAATAACACCTAAACTTAAGAGTATCCAAATAACTCTTGGGTAAATTGGTGAGTGGCACTGAGAGTGCAAGGCTGGGGCCTGTGTGGGGTGTGACACGAGAAGTAAAGATGCAAATGATGATTTTTGGAGAAGGGGGACTCAATTAAAAGTATATTTGGGTGACTAAATTACAGGAATTTCTTATGTGAAGCCTTCATTGATTCATGCATGGAAGCGACCTTACTATGGATAGAATTAGACCACTCTTATTACCACTTGTCTAAGTCCATTTAATGCATGCTTTCACTAAGCTATCTTCTTCCTAATTTCGTTGTTTCCACCATGGATGAAGGCTTGAGTTTGTGTTCTTAGTGATTTCATGCATCTCCAAGTACAATCTGAAAGCTAGATAAAGTGGAAACTTAAAGGTATTAATGGATTTATGGGCCATAAAAGCCAAGGAAGTTGATTCTAGCTACAAAGAGCTAAGGAAGGGTGTGAATCAAGCTCTTGAAGCTTTGGGCAACAAAGTTGCTAGTGAAAGGTAAGGATTCTATGTAATCACTAAGTTTCCATAGTTGGACTATGTTGATTTAGTGTTAACTTAGCACTTAGGTGATGGTGTGTTTGCCAAAGGTCCCTAAGAGGCTCTAAGAGCTATGGTTGTTTTGGAAACAAAGTAATTGTGCCAATTATCTAAGTTATGGCAAGCAGTGGGACCTAGAATTGAATTGGCCAACTCAATTCTATGGTTTGTGAGCTCTCAGATAATATAGGATTTAACTAAAAGGTTAACCGAAATGAAATTTTGATTAAGGACATGTTTGCCAGGCCCTATAGGCTATGAATTGAAGCTAGTGTTCATGTTGGATGTGTATTATGTGCTTCTATGATTGGTTGTGCTTGCTGACCCAGCTTAGATTGCTTATATTGTTATGTATATGCTTGTTTGTTGTCTTAGTGTATTCTTTGTAGGAACTTGGAATATGTTGCAATTAAGTGCTAGCTTAACTTATGTATAGGCCTTGAAGGCCATATAGAGTCCTTATTGAGTGTAAAACTCATGCCCTGTCTCTTATGTTATAGCAAAAGGCTTGCTTGAGAAGCAATGAGACTAAGTGTAGTGTTTGTACTCTTTTGGGTTTAGGCAAGGCAATGAAATAACTTATGATAATTGCTAAATATTCCAAGCTTCAAGTCTTACTTGTGTGGCAACCTATTACCCACTCACAAGTAATCCAGCTGTGGTGCCAAAATTGTGCATTTAAACTCCCAGGATTGTTGTGTCGTATAAGTCATCAGAACAACACCCCTAATGTACATATTCTAGTGACCCTTTTGAGCAATATGTAAATACATGCATATTGGTCTAACCATAACACACATATTCACATTGATGCACACTATGGCAGCTAAGAAGGAAAATACTAGCACAAGTCTTAGTTTTGGCTTCCACACATTAAGCATTCATACTAGGTTCGAAAATTCCAGCCACTGCACCCAATCTTCCTCCAATAAAATGTATTAATCTAGCCATGTAACCCCATGTTTTTTCTTGCTCCATTATGAAGTAGAGACTTATGGCAAACCAAGGAATTTGGTTTTACATCAATAGCCCACCTATGGACCAAGTTATAGATTTTTGAAGTTGTTACAAAATTCTGACCAAATGAATAATAACTTAGCCAACTTTGCAACATCATATCTTTGGCTACAAGGCTCCAAATTCAAAAATTATATATCCCAATTCAAACTTTAGATGTGCTCTAGGTGTGGTCAAAATTTCATACCAACATTCTTTTAACACAGGGAGATATAGAACTTTGAGTGTAGAGTCGAAATTCTACTCACTTTATGACCATTTCACCCATACAAAATTTCATAAGTGTGCAAACACTTCATTCACAAAGGGTAACCCCTCCAAGGCTATCCCATGCAAGTCCAATATACATAGGAATTACATGCTCTTCCATCTAGCAACTTTATGTGGCCAAAATAGAATTTACAAGTAAGCAACCTATCATTCACACTTAGGTAGCTTTGCACTACATCACATATATAGCCAAAACATTACTCACATGTTCACATACTTGTCTTATTTTACATACACTACATGTACATGCATACATGCACTAAAAAGTGGTCTTAACTCAGTAAATATGCACCCTAAGTTATAGGAATGCCAGAGACACAATGGACTCCAAAAACAAGATGCTAGACAGCTGCTGCATAACACAATAAGCCCCATCACTAAAACACCAAACGTGCTCCTAAAATCACCAAACTGTCCAGATTACAATAAGACATATGGAAGTTTAAGTAGCTAAAAATTCAAAGCAAAACTCAAACCACAATGGTTATTTTGAAGGTGATCTTTCAGCTAGACCTGAAATGGTAGAATTGAAGGGAATAAGTTTCATTGAGAAACTTAGTAAAGGTAGCACTTGGATTGAATAGGCAATGTAACCATCATCAAAAGCTGTTTCCAAAGACACTAAAACACAAAACCATAATGCATAGATACAAGATTTAGCAACCAAATGCAGCAGCCATTCATAACCATGAAACACATGAAATGCGGCAGCAACATATACCATAGGTTAGTCCATAAAACATGCAATAAACTTAAATAAATCACTATGGCAGCCCTCCTCAAGCTAATGCTTGGCCTTATGAGGATTTTGAAACTAGTTAGTACTAACTTTGGGCTCTAGAAACCCTCATTTCACTGTCATCTTTGTGCACTTCAGACTAGGTCACAAAACCTTCAATAAGTGAAGTCTCCTCACTAAGCTTGGTTCATCAAGCTCATGGCTCTCTTCCAAGCTTAGCCCTAGCTCCATGGTTTCTTAAAAATATAGAAAACAACCCATGAGAGCAAGAGAACCCTTACCAAAGTGGGTAGGCCGAAAATCAAGCTTGATCCCCTAAAGTATCCAAGCAATAGCTCTAGTTTGCTTCCAATTGTTTCCTTTTGCCTTCAATTTCAATCAATTGCAAGTTTGAAGGTGTGGTGGCTATGGAGCATGTGTGGCTGTGTTCTTAGGCTGGAGGAGGCAAAAAATGGGAGAGAGATAAGTGAGTTGGCCACTTAAATGGGCTTAAATAAGCTTAAGGGCACAAAGCACACTTAACAAGCTTAACCTTGCTTTATGTCATTTTCCTTCTCACTAATTATGGTTTCTTTGTCTTAACCTCATTGGTCCACATGTGCCCAACATTGTTGACCCATTTACAAGTCATAACCAGCAACCCCTATGTGGGATAATGCCACAACTTTACCCTTTGACTTAAGTCAAAAGCTTGAACACCTTAAGGTTTACACTAAGACATTTAGGTTCTTAATGCGTTTAGTGTTTCCTTTGTCCAAACTTGTTTTCCATGAGTAATTTGGTCCTCCAATAGAACTTTGAAACCATCCATATCCTTCTCAAAACTCTCCAAATCTCTTTTGTGAATGTTTTTGCAATTGAGTACCTGAGTTTTCAAAATCGTACAAAAAAGTCCATATGTTGCTTGACAAACAAGCAATCCTTAAGGCTTTTCTTAAGGGTCAAGTTACCAATTTGGAATACTTTTAAGGAGGTATTCATTATACCTTTACCCCTCACACTTCAATCACTATGAAGAGAATTACACAATATAATGGTGTTTAGGCATTATGTCACATTTGTAATTCTCTCATTTTTGTGAGGTGGTAACACAAGCTAATGTACAGAATCCATTGCTTGCAAGCTTTATAAGCTATGTAGATGTAGGAATCAAGCCATAGTGTTGATAGTAGTGCTTAGGATGTGTATGATTTATGTTTGGTCCTAAATATGTGAAGTTGTATGTGTGTTAGCTCTTTCGAGTCCAATGAGGACTAAGGTGGCTAATGGTAGGCCTACTGAGACATGTGTATGCCCATGTGCATGTAAAACTTGTGTTTTCAAAACTTGAGCTGGTGGTTTTCATTGCCATGCATATAAAGGAAGAATAAATGATGTTTATGTGTCCTAAGCATGATTTTATCTAGGCGCTTATCTTAGTTAATGAGCATGTGTTTTTTATTGTGTATGTGAGATAGATGTTGTTAAGCACCCTAGGGGCATGCCATATGTTCCCTGGCGGTGCCCAAGGAGCGCCCCAGTGCCCCTACCTTGTGTGTCATAGCACTTGCTACGCTAAACCTCCGTGTGCCCTAGTAGGCGCCTAGGCTACCTTGCCCATGTGCCCAAGAACATGCTGGACACTTAGAAATTTTTGGCATTGTACTAAATCTGATAGTGTAAATTTTATACCTTTGCCATTCATTTTGGATTCTAAGCCCAACAAATGGGCTATGGGCTATTATACGCATGACATAGCATGTCCTAGGAATGTCTCAAGAAGCCTACTCTGGCTATGACTAGGAACTCCACCTAGTTAGGGATTAAACTATTTCTTAGCTACGATTTTTGTGTGATATGGCCTAAACACTATAAATAGACCATGTTATGTACTTTCTAGAAACCAAGTTATCAACAAACGTTGTTTCTCTTAGCACTCTTTCTTAGGTTCATTGTGAACTTGCTTGGCATATAGCAACTCTAGCTCTTATGTGTCCACAACCTACATTACTCATTTCTAGTCAAAGGTTAATTAGGGGTATAATTAATTTATTCAGCTTAGAAAGTATTTTTGGAGCTTGAGATCATTTTGGGTGCATTTTTTAGTCAAGCCACCAACGAGTTCCCATCAAATGGCCCCCTGAAGGCCCCTAATACTTCCCTTAGATTTTTTTCATGGGAGCAACTGAAAGGATTCACAACAAGCATAAAAAAATGTCAAGTCAATGCCATCAAGGCTTGGAAAACCATCAAGGCAAAAACGCACACCATCACTCCTATGCTTCTAGGTCATGGGCTTGTGAGATTCATGAGGGGCATCCCAACCTTTTTTTTTTTATTGCTAGTAGCTAGCATCAAGACACCCCTCAACCTTGACAATCTTAGAGGTAAAGGATGAAGGGAGGAGGAATCACCAATTGGGATCCTCCACAAGGCCCAAAAATGTGCATGACCCCTTGCTGTCATATATTGAAGCCTTCAGGCAACAATGATCCATTGGCAAAACTCTTCCTTCGCTTTAACAGCTGCCAAGCATATCCTATGTTTGCAAAAGAAGCAAATCAGTTACTAAGCTTGAAATAAGGCTAAAAGGGGACCATGGTTGGCCTTCTTTACATTGTAAACTGGAGTCAACCTTGGCCAATCTACAACAGGTAATGATCAAATTGTTATGCGTATGTGAGTTGGGGCAAGTTGCAAGGTCAAGATGTGGTAGAACTTGTAGATTTGGGTCATTAGTGGGTAAAAAGGAAATCAAAGCACAACTTGAAGCTAGGTGATAAAGACAATGAGGAGCTCCTAGCTCTCATCTAGGGTGTCATTCCTTTTAACGTCAGTGCAAACATCCAAAGGCCAATACCATCTTTTACATGCCACCTTTATAACTATTCAAAAAAGGGATGTGCAAATATTTTCAATCTCCCCCAAGTTAGGCCAAATTGGCTCTTTTTCCATGACTCATTTGGCAGGGGCATCCATGGCAACAATAGATTGTTTGATGGTAGTGTTAGTATTGTGCCCAAAAAGCCAATCATGAGATGATTGTATTTTTGCACATTGAGTCATGATATTTTATTGAGGCATTAATCCAGCAATTATGTTTGTTGTTTTGTTTCTGCGTAACGTAATAAGCATAATTGTAACCCTAGAATAATGATATTCTTAAACGTCCCTAGTCTAGTATTATTGTGGAGCGGGTTGCAATAATACATAATGACTAGCATATGTGGAGACTAATATGAGATATCTAGTCTACATATGGGTACAAGTTGGAGAACTTGTGTACTGGACCGACCCACCATGAGAACACTACATGGATCGTTATATGAGTGTCATAAGTGATTCTCATAGTGATCATGGTATATGTAGTCCTTCGACCTAAGATCATCAAGGTTCCCTACATGTGAGTCACATACTTTGATACTTTCCTTTGTTGCTCGTAACTGAGTGAACTTGAAGGAGGTCATTGGGTATGTCACATATCATGCGGAGGGATTTGTATGATCAAGATGGGATTTGTCCCTCCTATGTAACGGGAGTGATATCTTCGGGCCCCTTGATAGAGTGAGACTTAGAGAATGCATGGCCATGCTCGGATGAGTTGATATATGAAGTCAATGTCATTAGTTTAAGTTGGTCTACTCAGTAATCAAGAAACCAAAGATTGGGCTATACGAGAGTGACACATTCCATGTCTCGTGCTTAGTCTTGATATCTTGGACAAAGGGACAATGGCATATATCGGTGATGATCATAAAGGTTTAGTCGATTCACCGACAATCTTGTCACTTGGGTAGCAATGATGTGTTGCTAGACACCGCTCATTGCTTATGATCATAAATGTGATTTATGATCATTGCCAACATGGCAAGAGCCTATTGGGTCGCACACATAGAGCTATTTGGATCATTAGAGTGCATGGGCTAATTATTTGGGTTATGGTTTCACTTTAATTTCGTATTAATAATGGGCCCAAGAGTTGAGCCATTATTAAGCCCGAAATTAAATCCTAATTGGATTAGGGCTTTGAAACCCATTAGGCCTGGAAGTTGAGTTTCACTATAAATACAACTTTTAAGTGAGAAATTCGCAGGTCTCCTTGCCCTAGCCTCCAAAAAGGACAGCCACACTCTTCTCTTGCAATTCCTTGGAGGACGCAAGCTAGCACTGCGAGCGCAAGAGAAACACATCTGTCGGGACGTGGTGGAAGCGTGGTGATCCCGAGAGGCTCGTGTGGATACCATAGAGAGCCTGAACACGTCAACTGTTCAGGTTTTGTGATTCAACTCTACAGTTGAGTGAGAGATCTCAACCGAAAATTAGGTATGAAAATTTTCAAACACCCGGTTTACCCCGTTTCACTTGGATCCTAGAGGGTTTCGGTTAAATTCCACTGCACTGTTTGGCTCCCGAAACCCATCAGTGGTATCAGAGCTACTGGTGAAACCCTAAATCGGGATTGAGTGTTGAATCGCATGATGCTATGTGTTCGGTTGCTTTTCGGCCATGATTAATTAGATTGATTCAAGATGCATGAAACTGGAATTCGTAATGAACATATGAGATATATGAAGAAACGACACAAATTGGTTAATGAGATTAATCTCAAATTGAATGGTATGAGATACCTATATGGATTAGGATTCTTGCAATAGTTGCAGAAACCCTAGCTTGGTTCGGATTCAGCCTGTTCAGGCACTGAAAGTAAGGTATTTTTGGTGGCTCGAATAGAGGAGTCTCGGGTGCCTACTTTCTCAAAATACAAGATTTCGGGCTAAGCAATTGTAAGAAAATTTTTTGCGCAGGGGGGCGCTGCCCCCCACGCCCCCCGCAAGGGCGGCTCCCCTTGACCTCGTCCGCTGACCGGTCAGCGGAACCACCGCCCACTGACAGGCCAGCGGGACCGCCATATGCGAAGCGCCACATAAATAAAAACTGGTTAATCAACACGCGAAAATTGGCATGCATCTTTGTTGAATGAGATTTGACATGATATGCTGATTGGTGTTTGAAGCATGGTGCATGGTTATAGCCCTTGATTGGTTGTACTTGTAAATACGGCCTGCGAGTCGTGCCTTTTCTTATCACTCTCATTGTACATTCTCTTCTCACCTTACTCCCCTCGAATGTAACTCGAGGTTTCTATTATTGATGTAATAGTGCATTATGGGATCATCCAAGGTTGTATGTCCAAGGATCATCCAAGGAGGCATGTCCAAGGAGATGACAACAAAAGGGCAACCAAGAAAGGAAGAGAAGGAGCTTGTGAAGACTCTTTTCTTTTCTTAGGCTTTTATGATATTCTCATTGGCTTGAGAATATCGCATAGTTTGGGCTATAACCATGTCACGTTTACTTTCTTGTAAGCATGAGATGCATGTTTTATATTTGTATGTGATGCATGTATAAAACAACCGGAGATAACAAATTGGTGAGATCAAAAGAAAAAATCCCTCAAACAAATATTAAGTCATTAAATGTGATGCCTTCCAAATGTTGGCACTCGTCAAGACTTTGATCAACATTAGGTGGGTTTGCCAAAGCAAAGCACCTATGTTCATCTTGGTAAGGCGCGATGGGATAATAGTGATATCCAAACTGCTAACTTTGGGTTCGACTTAACTAAGTCATCCTAATAGGATTAGGGACTTAGAGGCATAGAGTTGGGCTTAAGTTCATGAGATGAGCTTGGACAAGTGTTGTTCACCCAACTATCCAAGAGTTGCATAAGATGCAATTGGCAAGGAGTTGCCTACCTAAATAGCTGTAACTTGAGAGAAAAGCCAAAGCTGACTCAGGTTGTGGTCAAATATGGATCTTGGCCCACTAGAATACCTTAGCGCCGAGGTGTTCCGAAATAATATCGAGGGTTATTATTTTGAGGAAAATAGTGGGAGTATCGTTTAATAAAAGTCCTTATTAAATGAATTAAAATACATGACTCTTACACTGCATATTTACTGTTGTAGATAACCATGGCACAAAACACATCGACACTTTCGTTGCGATCGATCCTTGAGAAGGAAAAACTGAATGGGACCAACTTTCTCAAATGGTACCGAAACTTGAGGATAGTCCTCAAGCAAGAGAGAAAGGCTTATGTCCTAGAGCAGCCCATTCCGAATGAGCCTGCTGCCACTGCTCCAAGAGCTGAAAGGGATGCTCACAAGAGGCATTCTGATGATGCTTTGGATGTTGCATGCCTCATGCTTATTACCATGGAATCTGAGCTTCAGAAGCAACATGAGAACATGGGGGCGTTCGATATGATCGAACATCTCAAAATGCTTTTCCAAGAGCAAGCTAGGCATGAGAGGTTTGAGACCTCTAAGGCATTGTTTCAGTGCAAGATGTCTGAGGGAAGTCCCGTGGGTCCTCATGTGCTCAAGATGATTGGGTACATTGAGAATCTTGAGAATTTGGGATTTGCTCTTCAGAAAGAGTTGGCTATCGATGTAGTCTTGCAATCGTTGCCTGAAAGCTACAGTCAGTTCGTCATGAACTATAACATGAACGACCTTGACAAGTCCCTTCCTGAATTACTCAACATGTTGAGAACTGCTGAGCAAAACCTTAAGAAGGCTAAGCCCATTTTTATGGTTCAAAAGGGCAAGGGAAAGGGAAAAGCCAACAAGAAGAAGGATAAAAGTTAATGGAAAGTCCAATGCTAGTTCTTCTTCAGCTGCACTGAAACCAAAGGGTGGTGTGGCAAAGGAAGGGGAGTGCTTCCATTGTAATTGTAAGCAACCTGGACACTGGAAGCGCAATTGCAAGCTCTATCTTGAAGAACTTGCTAAGGAAAAGGGAAGTAAGACTTCCACTTCAGGTATT
Source organism: Aquilaria sinensis (assembly GCA_005392925.1). Lineage (NCBI taxonomy): Eukaryota > Viridiplantae > Streptophyta > Magnoliopsida > Malvales > Thymelaeaceae > Aquilaria > Aquilaria sinensis. The sequence continues at coordinate 195,560 of SMDT01001206.1, forward strand.
TTTGTTATAGAGGCTAACTTTTCTACTTCCTCATCTTGGGTATTGGATACTGGATGTGGATCTCACATTTGTGCAAATGTGCAGGATCTAAGTAGAAGTAGAAGATTGGCCCGAGGTGAAGTGGACCTACGTGTTGGAAATGGAGCAAGGGTTGCTGCCTTAGCCGTAGGGACTTATGTTCTCACTTTACCTAGTGGATTAGTTTTAGAATTAGACAACTGCTACTTTGTGCCTACTATTAGTAGAAATTTGATTTCTGTTTCTTGTTTGGACAAGAAAGGTTTTTCATTTATAATAAAGGACAAATGTTGTTCTATTTATTTGAATGAAATCTTTTATGGTAGTGCTCAACTTAGCAATGGGTTGTATGTTCTAGACCTCGAAGATCCAATCTATAATGTGAATACCAAGAAGGTCAGATTAAATGATTCAAACCCGACCTATCTCTGGCACTGTCGCTTGGGCCATATAAATGAGACCCGCATATCCAAGCTCCATAAGGATGGACTCTTGGACTCATTTGATTTTGAATCATATGAGACATGTGAGTCATGTTTGTTGGGCAAGATGACCAAAGCCCCATTCACAGGGCAAAGTGAAAGGGCTAATGACTTACTAGGACTCATACATAGTGATGTATGTGGCCCTATGTCTACACAAGCTAGAGGAGGTTTCCAATACTTCATTACTTTCACTGATGACTTCAGCAGATATGGCTATGTGTATCTTATGAGACACAAGTCAGAATCCTTTGAAAAGTTCAAAGAATTCAAGAATGAAGTAGAGAATCAACTCGGGAAGAGTATCAAAGTGCTTCGATCAGATCGAGGTGGAGAGTACTTGGATCGAGAATTCCTTGACTATCTGAAGGAGTGTGGTATAGTATCACAACTCACTCCACCAGGTACACCTCAATGGAATGGTGTATCTGAAAGGAGAAATCGAACTCTGTTAGACATGGTTCGCTCCATGATGAGTCAAGCTGACCTTCCAAACTCCTTTTGGGGACATGCTCTAGAGACAGCCGCTTTTACACTAAACCGAGTTCCATCTAAATCGGTTCAAAAGACACCATATGAGATATGGAGTGGGAGGCGTCCCAATTTGTCTTTTATGAAGATTTGGGGCTGTGACGCTTATGTGAAACGTCAATCCTCTGACAAACTAGGGCCCAAATCTCAAAAATGCCTTTTTGTTGGGTATCCCAAAGAAACAAAGGGTTACTATTTCTACAATCCTTCTGAGCAAAAAGTGTTTGTTGCTCGAACTGGTGTCTTTTTAGAGAAAGAGTTTATCTCTAAAGGAACTAGTGGGAGGAAAGTAGAACTTGAAGAAATTCAAGAACAACAAGGAGACATCGAACCTGAAATGGAACCTGAACAGACACCACAAGATGTTGTGGTTCAAGAGTCTGTTCCTGTAGCACAGAGCCCACGTAGGTCTGGTAGGATTCGGCGTGAGCCTGAGAGATATGGATTTCTTGTGACTCACACTGGTGATGTGATGCTCATGGATCAGGATGAGCCCACAACCTACCAACAAGCTATGTCGGGGCCTGACTCTGAGAAGTGGCTAGTGGCCATGAAATCCGAGATGGAATCCATGTATGAAAACCAAGTATGGACTTTGGTTGACCCACCTGAAGGGGTAAAACCCATAGGGTGCAAATGGGTTTTCAAGAAGAAAACTGACATGGATGGTAATGTGATTACCTTTAAGGGACGATTGGTTGCAAAAGGTTTCAAGCAAATTCATGGTATTGACTATGATGAAACTTTTTCACCAGTTGCTATGCTTAAATCCATCCGAATTTTGTTTGCTATTGCTGCACACTATGATTATGAGATATGGCAAATGGATGTCAAAACTGCATTCCTAAATGGAAAGCTACTTGAGGATGTGTACATGACACAACCTGAGGGTTTTGTCACTCCTGAGAATGCCAATAAAGTGTGCAAGTTGCAAAGGTCCATTTATGGACTGAAGCAAGCTTCTCGAAGTTGGAATCTTCGTTTTGATGATGCAATCAAAGAGTTTGGTTTTATCAAAAATGAAGATGAACCTTGTGTCTACAAGAAGGTTAGTGGGAGCGCTATTGTCTTCTTGGTGTTGTATGTAGATGACATACTACTCATCGGGAATGACATTCCTGAGCTACAGTCTGTGAAGACTTGGCTAGGGAAATGTTTCTCTATGAAGGACTTGGGTGAAGCAGCCTATGTGTTAGGCATCAGGATCTATAGAGATAGATCTAGAAAGCTTCTTGGCCTAAGTCAAAGTACATATATTGACAAGGTGCTAAAGAGGTTTAGCATGCAAGATTCCAAGAAAGGATTCTTGCCCATGTCACATGGTATCACTCTTTCTAGATCTCAGTGTCCGAGTACACCCGAGGAGAGAGAGCGCATGAGTAAGATTCCATATGCCTCAGCAATTGGATCTATCATGTATGCCATGATATGTACTCATCCCGATGTCTCATATGCTTTGAGCATGACGAGTAGGTACCAATCGAACCCCGGTGAGAGTCACTGGACAGCTGTTAAGAACATCCTTAAGTACTTACGAAGGACTAAGGATGCATTCTTGGTCTTTGGAGGTGAAGATGAGCTCGTTGTAAGGGGTTACACCGATGCAAGCTTCCAATCCGATAAGGATGATTTTAGATCGCAATCTGGTTATGTGTTTTGTATTGGTGGTGGTGCTGTGAGCTGGAAGAGTTCAAAGCAAGAGACAGTAGCTGACTCTACAACAGAATCTGAGTACATTGCCGCCTCTGATGCTGCGAAGGAGGCAGTTTGGATCAAGAAGTTCATCACTGAACTTGGAGTGGTTCCAAGCATTGCCGACCCGATAGAGCTCTATTGTGACAACAATGGAGCAATCGCACAGGCTAAGGAACCTCGATCTCACCAGCGATCCAAACACATACTCCGACGCTATCATCTCATCAGGGAGATCATCAAGAGGGGTGATGTAAGGATATGCAGGACTTCGACAGACAGCAACATTGCTGATCCACTGACAAAGCCCCTTACGCAGCAGAAGCATGATAGCCATTCTAGGTCCATCGGTATTAGATACATGGATGATTGGCTTTTAGTGCAAGTGGGAGATTGTTAGTGTTGTGCCCAAAAAGCCAATCATGAGATGATTGTATTTTTTGCACATTGAGTCATGATATTTTATTAAGGCATTAATCCAGCAATTATGTTTGTTGTTTTGTTTCTGCGTAACGTAATAAACATAATTGTAACCCTAGAATAATGATATTCTTAAACGTCCCTGGTCTAGTATTATTGTGGAGTGGGTTGCAATAATACATAATGACTAGCATATGTGGAGACTAATATGAGATATGTAGTCTACATATGGGTACAAGTTGGAGAACTTGTGTACTGGACCGACCCACCATGAGAACACTACATGGATCGTTATATGAGTGTCATAAGTGATTCTCATAGTGATCATGGTATATGTAGTCCTTCGACCTAAGATCATCAAGGTTCCCTACATGTGAGTCACATACTTTGATACTTTCCTTTGTTGCTCGTAACTGAGTGAACTTGAAGGAGGTCATTGGGTATGTCACATATCATGCGGAGGGATTTGTATGATCAAGATGGGATTTGTCCCTCCTATGTAACGGGAGTGATATCTTCGGGCCCCTTGATAGAGTGAGACTTAGAAAATGCATGGCCATGCTCGGATGAGTTGATATACGATATCAATGTCATCAGTTTAAGTTGGTCTACTCGGTAATCAAGAAACCAAAGATTGGGCTATACGAGAGTGACACATTCCATGTCTCGTGCTTAGTCTTGATATCTTGGACAAAGGGACAATGGCATATATCGGTGATGATCATAAAGGTTTAGTCGAATCATCGACAATCTTGTCACTTGGGTAGCAATGATGTGTTGCTAGACACCGCTCATTGCTTATGATCATAAATGTGATTTATGATCATTGCCAACGTGGTAAGAGCCTATTGGGTCGCACACATAGAGCTATTTGGATCATTAGAGTGCATGGGCTAATTATTTGGGTTATGGTTTCACTTTAATTTCATATTAATAATGGGCCCAAGAGTTGAGCCATTATTAAGCCCGAAATTAAATCCTAATTGGATTAGGGCTTTGAAACCCATTAGGCCTGGAAGTTGAGTCTCACTATAAATACAACTTTTAGTGAGAAATTCGCAGGTCTCCTTGCCCTAGCCTCCCAAAAGGACAGCCGCACTCTTCTCTTGCAATTCCTTGGAGGACGCAAGCTAGCACTGCGTGCGCAAGAGAAACGCATCTGCCGGGACGTGGTGGAAGCGTGGTGATCCCGAGAGGCTCGTGTGGATACCATAGAGAGCCTGAACACGTCAACTGTTCAGGTTTTGTGATTCGACTCTACAGTTGAGTGAGAGATCTCAACCGAAAATTAGGTATGAAATTTTCGAACACCCGGTTTACCCCGTTTCACTTGGATCCTGGAGGGTTTCGGTTAAATTCCGCTGCGCTGTTTGGCTCCCGAAACCCAACAGGTAGCAACAGCCCTTCCTAGCTAAATCTAAGGGTAGCCATCTAACCCAAGGAAAAAATACAAAGTGAAATGACACTAGAAAGGGTGATCAAATGCTGCAGAAGCAATTATGCAAAAAAAAAAAAAACAAAGAAACAAAAACAATTTAAAATACAACCAAGAAAATGAAATGTGAGAAGCCTTATGTACCTAACAAATTGCTACTAGATTGACAACGACAAAGTTGCCTATTGATAAAATCCCGAGGAAAAGGTCACAAATGGAATGCTGGAAATTACATAAGAAATATAGGTATAGCAAAAAGCAAGAGCAATTTCATAGCAAAGTAGGGAAGATGAGTGGTAAATGGGGAGATGGTAAAAACTCTAGACTTTTATAGATCACAGGAGGCCTCTTCAACTCCCCCTGTCAAAAATAATAGTTATCATGATTCTCTAGGTGAGCCAATAGCAATATACCATGTGGGCCTTGAAACCAATTAACGTCACGCACCTAGCCATATCTCTAACACATATTAATTAGGTTTTATTTCATCTTCCAGTAGACTGTTTAATGGTGATGTGTGTCTACTACATGGTATAGTTGCCCTTAACCTCCCTACATGAGGCAGCTTCTTGCCTTTCACAAGACATTGTTACAGCTCCACTCTCAAAGAGGTGTCATATTACTAATAGTGGTGTCGTTCCAAGAGGCAACTTTTTTCCTCTCGTTGAAGAGGTATCATTGCATCCTCACAAACAACGTTGTACTACCAACAAAAACACACCATTCGAAAACCAAATATGGAGCCCATAACCCACATTTTTTATGAAGTAGGACGTATTGATACCATGTGGATCTCTTGGATACAGGCCCAAAACACATGAATGGACCTGCTAGGACCAAATCCCCAATTATGCAAAATACCTGGCTAGAGCCTTTATGGGCCAACAAGCCGACCCACATTTAGATAAGGCAGAAACTTCCAATTGATAATAGAATCCCACCTGTACATAAGTTTGTCTCCTACACGATCTCCTCCTAAAATTATAAAAATGAACCCCTACAGCAATCCTAAAGTATGTAACACTTTTTGCATCCTTAGCACCTTTCTCATTTCCTTTCTACGAGCTAACTGGCTGTTTAGACCAGGGACGTTTGCCTGCTCTATCTAGCATTATTTAAAACAACCTGAGGTTTATTTGTGTGGCAAGTTGGTATTTGAAAAACAGTTTGCTCGGTCAGATCATAAAAATAATAATCAAGTCCAACGCTTTTATCTCGAACATTTTCTTGGCATATGAAAGGCGGCACCTCCAGTAGTTGGTGGTTTATTTTTTTTATAGTTTCAATTTAATTAATTCTTCTCGGAAAGCTATGGTTCCTTAACAGATCTTCTTTTAGAATATGAAATTGGATTTGACACATTCCATTCGTGAATCTAGATTTTGATTTTGTGAATTGAATTGATTGTAAGATTTTGTCAATGTTCTAGTATTATTCAATTATAAAGGATTACATATTGAGGAATCTTTTATATTTGTAAAAATATATGCGCGTTCACATTGACGGCAAAAACAGCAAAAGAAATCAAAACATTGATGCGTCAAAAGTAGGTCAGACTAGCCACTCAACTCGGAAAACTACAGAAGTCCTTCCTATCAACCTCATTTTGTCAATACAACTTCATGTTGATTGAAAAAAGGCAAGTAGACTCTCTTTTTCTCCAACACTTTCCCAAAATTAAAGTATATACCAACCAACAATTACAATTAATAATTGAATATATTTTAACCACAGAACCTAGAAACCTACTATTTAATTTCACAATTGATTAATTTGATAATCATTAGCAATTCATCGGCACCATAAGTACTGAAAGGATGATTAGTTCTCACCCCCACAACATCATAACCTTTATTCCTCAAAATACGTGAACCCAACTTTGCATTGTTGATGTTGTTGATCATCTCTTGGCTTTTATCGATGAACAATTATTGGTAAGATTCCTCAGCCTTCATGGAGCTCCTCTATCAAGGTGGACCCATCGTCATCTACGTCATGTACTAAGAATATAGGTGGATTCTGATAGTCGAAGTGCTATCGCCCCGAACACCTAAGGACCCCGGGAAAAAGGGAGCCAAACACCTGAGGCATGCGACCTCGGTAGCCCGCCAATACCAACCTCAGGAAACTACCGTATCGCCTCCATCGGGAGGGCGACCGAACTATCTTCGAGGAGAAGTGCTAGCCACCTTCTGCAGGTGAAAGCCCCCTGAAGGGACCAATTTCGGCGCCCGTAAATACCGCGAAGTACCGGTGTGACTCCAGGAGAAGGCCCTTCACTCCGAAGGGAGACTTCAACCAAGGGGACCTCGGAGGTACGGCAGGAGCCATCAAGGAGTCTCTGACCTTTCCGCCTGAACACCCTACACGCTGCCCTCATACGCACTCTGGCACGCCGCCCCTACCTACGTCCTGTCATGTAAGGCTGTGCCTGACGCAGCTTGTGGCCTGAGGAGCCTGCAGGCGGCTAGGGGATCCCACGCCTAGAAATACGAATACTATCCGTCCATACACGTGTTATGATCTGAAGGGTTCACCCCTTCCTATATATGCCGGGGGAATGGTCTCAGACAAGGGGGATCTCTCTCTTCTCTCCGCCTAAATACTCTGAGGCAAGGGGCTTCCCTCTCCTCTCCTCTCAGCCCTCAAAAAGAGAACAGGACAGGCGAGAACCCCTTGTGCTTGCTACTCTTTCTCCACCTCTGCTAAGCACTGACTTGGGCGTCAGAGGCTCCTCCTCGGAAAAAGATTCCGGGGACCTCTTAACCCCTATTTTCCAAGTGTTTCAGGCAGGCCCTCCTACCATGAGACAAAGACGCTGCCGGCCATCCCGGGTGATCCACACAGAGCACCCTCTCCCTGGGTTCATCTGCACCTCCGGAAGTCCCTACTGCAGTCTCCACGGTACACAGTGCAGACCCTGATGGTCCCCATCGCCATCAGATTCATTTACAACGTATGAGGGTCTATGGACCCCATTTTTTCTAGAAATTTGTTGATAAAATTTGTTAAGTAATTGGATCCCTTAAATTTTTTAATGAACTCCCATAATTTTTATGATATCTATTAAAAAAATAATATGCTCCTATTATTTCAAAGAAGATAGAAAATGTGTCAATTTTTTCTCTACATTGACCATTAAAATAATGAAAAAAGTCCTATCTTGGCCCTTTAACTTTCATACATTTTTATATCTTGGGCTTGAACTTCTTTTGTCACTCCTTTTGTCTAATTCAAACATAAGAAAAATTGTGAAGGTAATTAGACAAAAGGTAAAGTTAATAAGCTAATTGGAATATATATATATATAAGGGCAAAAATGAGACTTGTGTTTCTTATATTCTCGTATTCTCCATAATTTATATATTTTTCTAGTCATTCAACTAACCATAGGGGAAAAAATGTTAAATTAGAGAATGTTTCAAAATTTCTTCTACAAAATATTTTATCATCTTTACATTATAGTACATGCAATTTTATAAAATTCATTATTTAATATTGGAATTTACTAGTTATATGTGTGTACGGACCCTTTACAGTAATCGTCGATCCGCTGCTAACTAAGAACACCTTCAGATTTGTTATCACCCATCGGAATTGATGCCTTTTTTTGTTTGCTCCACGAACTCCTTGAAATTATGTATCCGTTGGCTTCTGAAGCCACCAACTATTCATTTGTAGTCTCACGCCAAGTGAAAAATATTCCAATTTCCATTTTACCCAACTTGAAGCGAAGAAGAACGAGTAAACCAAAACAGGCCCATTTTTCATGCAAATAAGAAGAGCTTATGTTTTGAACTTCTCCACCAACGAATGTCCCAATTGTAATCTTTAAATTTTTTTGTTCCCGACATAAATGGGGAAACCTTTTACATACCATTGAGTCATTGATTTGATGAATACTAGGGGATTTGGCCCACTTTTTAAAACTAACTAGTTTACATACCCGGCGTTGCCCCGGGTTTCAAATGATATTAAATTTTCAAAAGGCATAAATATTTAAAAAGTTATGAAAATATTGTTATAATGTATTACAATAAGACCAACAATTCAAAAAAGGTGTATCAATCATCTGAGATCCGATTTGAACATATTTTTAATTTAAAATGATATACCATTAAATGTTTAACATATTATCATTTTAAAAAGTGTTCCCTTTCCTAAAAGTAGCAGTAATATTTTTATCAATAAGTTGCCTTACTTTGTCAACATTGATATAATTATTGATTTTAACAAATGTGGTAATTCAGGACAATTTTTTTTAAGGCAAAGAATTTTATTAAAAAATAAGAAGAATACAAAATGTTCAGGCAAAAAGCTAGAACAAACATGAGACTAAATTAAAATAAAAAATATAATCTTCCAAAAATCCCTTGCCCCCACTTCTTAAGTCCCTGCTTCTTCACCCATAAAAAAATTTACGCCAAATTAAGTTTTATTTTCTAAAAAAAAATTAAAATTTGAGCCCAATTTGGACAAGACAACTAAACCCAAAAACTTGTGGAAGAAAAATGAACAAATAATGCAAAGCCTGAACTAAGCAATAAATGAACAAAAAAATTTATTAACTGGGCCCAAACGATCTTAAAAATCTAAATTTTGAGATACAAGGTTCTTGGGGAAAGTGAATAAAAGGAATTTAGGATTGGATCAACGAAAGAGGTTCATTATGGGCAATTGAATGAATCAATAATATAGATTAACCGAACAACCAAGCCGAATGTAATTGTAATCATTTAAAAAAATTATCAGCCCAATTGGGCTGAGACAAATAAGGTCAAAATTGTAGAGAAAAAATGTACACGTTAACCAACCCTAGCCCAATCAGATATAATAGAGAAAAAAGCACCGTATATGATGATATTGTTGATTATATATTTGTTCTTGAAATACTCTATTTTTTTTAACTGACAAATTATGTTACTTTAAAATAATAGCTATTGCCCAAAATAATGGTTAAATTGCCAAGCATCTAAATTGTAACTCCTAAAATGGTGTATTAATATTTTTCAAGTTTGAGGACTTAAATGTCACAAGGGTAAAAATAGAAGACTCTGGGCCATGATAATAACATTGTCATTGGGAGGACCTGTGTGGTGGAAATGTAAAACATTTATCCACATTTGAATATAGTGGGTTTTATAGTAACTACAATATAATTTACTTAATAAGGGTGGATTTGTAATTTCCTAGCCCACTTACAGAGCTCGACTTATCTCACTTTCACTTCTCACTTCTCACATCTCGCTTAGAAAAGTTGCTCTCCCTAGTCCGTGTATCTTTCACTTCACTCTAAACGGTTGGGCACTCTAGCCATCTCTGGCAGATGGATTCATGGGGCCATTGCGCCAATGCCAAATTCAGCCTTCGTTCCCTATAGTTTTCCCTGATTACTCTTGATTTCACTAGTCCATTTCATCCTAATTTCATCCTAATCCTCGTTGTTTGATACATCAGGGCATTAAAACGAGACCACAAGAGGATCCATATAAAACTCAACCACTTTTTTGAGGATCCTATTAGTTTTTCAGTTGTTATTTCATTTCACGATGGTTCGTGTTCTATTCCTTCTGATTTAAAAAAAAATTCAACTCTGAAACGTTGTGTTCGTTATATATGCTCATGCGCACACAGATCCAAAGAGGATCCGCATATATCTCCTTCATGTAAATCTTACTCTCCCATGTTTTCATTTGCTTTTTGTGAACCTGTTTATCTATCTCCCTGTGTTTAATTGTTTGTATCTCTTTGTTGTATAATCTATTTGAACATTGATATGTTTTCCCTTTCGTAAATGCTGAACAAAGTTGGTGTATCTTTCTTTTATGAATGGTCATCCGTTTGTGATGTTTGAGGTTTATGCCCTTATCTTTCTCCCCATTTTTTTCAATCCGAATATTTATTCACTATTATTTTCAAAGTGGTTTCCCAAGACTACTAGTTTGGACATGATAAAATTTTTTATCCCCTGACCTTCAAAATCATTCATAGTTTAAGTAGGGCCTGTTAATGTTTTCAATTAGGCTCAATCAAGCTTGATTGACTTTCCCCTTTAAGTTTAGGGCTATTGAGTTAGGCCAACGTCATTAGTTGGGGTCGTATGTAAAAAAAAATTCTTAATCCAATTGTGCCCTACAGTTAAAAATTGCTACTAACTAACCAAAGTTTACTCATGTCTTGGGGTTGAAAATTATTATTCCAACTCCCATATGCGTATTTCATGTTTTTTTTATAACTCCCATATGCTTATTTCATGTTAGAATTTTAGTTTATAGTATATACTGTTGCTAATTAGTCAACTTTATCATTTTTCTGCATGTATAATTGGGGACCGTAATATCTGTGACATATTGTCCTTTTCCCCTCAAACATTCAAATAAGTGGCTCAAACTCTCAACTGTATACCTACACATTTCCTAATTATTGATATGGAAAGAGCACGATTTTCCTTCTAAATTTGTTTAATAACAGTCTAAACCTTTTTCATCACTTTGTAAAAAAGGATTTACTTTTAACTCTTATAAGTTTATTTTATTGCTTAGCTTTATCTAATTGCTATATTTTTCCATTTCATGTAGTCTTTTTACATACTTTGGTTTCTCTCTAAATCATTCAGATAATTAACTACACATGCATTTTCTCTGCGCACTAAACCATTTTATTATTAAGGCTCGACTAAGCGGGCATATTCAACTACTATATGCTGCTAAGCCTGTACTGACCCTACAATTCTATTTGTTTGGTATATTTCTTGTGTTCATGTTATTTCATGTTAGGCATATCTAGATATAGAGTATGTAAATATTAGGCCAATTGCATCAAATTTAAATAAATAAGGTAAACAAACTAACCTTGTGATGACCTGTTAGGTATACCCTCAAATGATTTCATATGAACCTGCAATAGAAGTGGATTGCATGCTAGTTTTTTAGATTATATGCCAAAAAACTCTATTCTAATAATGATTCATTGGTATGAATGGTAAACACTTGCTTGTATATGCACCCACAAATATGGTTACCTGGTAAAAAGAATAGTAATTTAACTGCGTTAGTGGCTATCAAAGCATAACTGGATATGTATTGTGTTATTTTGTATTAGAATTAGGAGTAGAGTTCGAAATAGGAGTTTACAATATGAGAGATTTGGAATAAATTGAAGGAGGGCATAGGAATGGGACGACGATCTTACTTGTTGAGCGTAAAAGCCAAAGCAAGGTTCCAGGCCGGTAGGGAAACCCCCTAATGCAAAACAATCTTCTCCTACGTTGCCAGTCTTATGGATGTTAAATAACATAGTGAAATCATCCTTGTTGATGGTGTTAGATTTTGCCTCCAACTACAAGATTTTGATATATATTGTTAGTTCCACAAGAAAACAATGAATGTATTGAATAATCAAATAGATATTTGAATTTCGTGGCTACCTAGTTTGACCCTAAATGAATAAATTTTCTGCTTAAGAGCTTTTTTTTCCAATCTTTTATGTTACAGAGTTTTCCTCTCATTCTCCAGACATTGCTTAAGAATGGTATTCACTTGAAGAATTGCAAAATAGCTATCCGACACAAAGTCTATTTTCTTTTTTTCTTCCTTTTCACAAAACTGAAATGTGTGCTTTTGTATTGTATTCGTAGCCATTTATAGTGTGCCAATGCTCCATAAAAGCATATTTATGGAAATTTTGACATTTTGTTTCCTCAAAAAAATATAAAAAATAATGGAAGTGTTGGGTCTCGGGAGCCAAACAGCATAGCGGAATTTAACCAAAACCCTCCAGCATCCAAGCGAAACGGGGTAAACCAGGTGTTCAAAAATTTTCATACCTAATTTTCGGTTGAGATCTCTCACCCAACTATAGAGTCGAATCACAAAACCTAAATAGTTGACGTGTTCAAGCTCTTTATGGTATCAACACGAGCCTCTCAGGATCACCACGCTTCCACCACGTCCCGGCAGATGCGTTTCTCTTGCGCTCCCAATGCTAGCTTGCATCCTCCAAGGAATTGCAAGAGAAGAGTGCGGCTGTCCTTTTGGAAGGCTAGGGCAAGAAGCTACGAATTTCTCACTAAAAGTTGTATTTATAGTGAGACTCAACTTCCAGGCCTAATGGGTTTTAAAGCCCTAATCCAATTCGGCTTCAATTTCGGGCTTAATAATGGCTCAACTTTTGGGCCCATTATTAATACGAAATTATTGTGAAACCATAACCCAAATAATTAGCCCATGCACTCTAATGATCCTAATAGCTCTATGTACGTGACCCAATACGCTCTTACCATGTTAGCAATGATCATAAATCACATTTATGATCATAAGCAATGAGCGGTGTCTAGCAACACATCATTGCTACCCAAGTGATAAGATTATCGGTGATTCGACTAAACCTTTATGATCATCATTGATATATGCCATTGTCCTTTTGTCCAAGATATCAAGACTAAGCACGAGACATGGAATGTATCAATCTTGTATAGCCCAATCTTTGGTTTCTTGATTACCGAGTAGACCAACTTAAACTGATGACATTGATATCGTATATCAACTCATCCGAGTATGGCCATGCATTTTCTAAGTCTTACTCTATCAAGGGGCCCAAAGATATCACTCCCGTTACATAGGAAGGACAAATACCATCTTGATCATACAAATCCCTCCGCATGATATGTGACATACCCAATGACCTCCTTCAAGTTCACTCAGTTACAAGTAACAAAGGAAAGTATCAAAGTATGTGACTCACATGTAGGGAACCTTGATGACCTTAGGTCAAAGGACTACATATACCATGATCACTATGAGAATCACTTATGACACTCATATAACGATCCATGTAGTGTTCTCATGGTGGGTCGGTCCAGTACACAAGTTCTCCAACTTGTACCCATATGTAGACTACATATTTCATATTAGTCTCCACATATGCTAGTCGTTATATATTGTTGCAACTTGCTCCACAATAATACTAGACCAGGGACGTTTGAAAATATCATTATTCTAGGGTTACAATTATGTTTATTACATTACGCAGAAATAAAACAACAAACATAATTGCTGGATTAATGCCTTAATAAAATATCATGACTCAATGTGCAAAAAATACAATGATCTCATGATTGGCTTTTGGGCACAACACTAACAGGAAGATGGCATTAATTATGAGATTTCCATTACTTAGGTCAAATGCATATTTGGAAAGGCAAAATGATGCATTTTATCACTTGGGACCATTAGGCATTGGAAGGGCAAAAATGTAAAACGTGATGTAAAATTATATGAAAACTTACCAAAATTAAATTTTTTGACACATGTCCTTATAGTATTTAGCCTGTTAAGTGAAAAATCATTTTTATCCTGAAGTGTATCCTGCTTTTAAAATATATATTAGATGGCTTGTTTGATTCATAAAAACAATGAGTGACCGTTTTAGGTCTAAGTCACTGACAAGAGTTTTTTTTTAATTTTTGTCTGACATTTATAATTATTGTTAATCCACCATATTTTCCACATATATCTATGACACTAGTTGTTCAACTTTGCCTATGTATTGCCTAGATCGTTTTGAAGCATATAAATTGGGACAATTAAAAATCCTAAAATACTTTCGCCTACTTAAATTTGTTCTAATTAACGATTTTGAACAAAATATTGACCTCTAATAAGTTGACAAATTGTATGAATTGAATCAAGAATAGACTTTGTGATTCAATCCCATGTAAACTAACCTAAAAGATCAAGTCAAAGAGATGATTAATCGAATCATAACAAAAGCACTGTAAATTGTACGACTCAGGTAACCATAAGATTTATAAAATAAAATATTCGTTGGCCTAAGAAATAGTGATTCAATACCTAGTAAAAATGTCATGCACGTACAATTTATCATGCCCAACATAGGCCCTAGCTCATTCAATAGCCCTTAAACCCAAGAAACATGGTGTAGGAGTTCATACAATTCTATTGGGCAAAGAACTTTGTATAAAATTTCTAAGTGTCCTATAAGCACTTGGACACATGGGCATAGCACTTAGGTGCTTCTAGTACACATGGGAGGGGCACGAGGGCACGCTTGGACACTGCTATGACACATAGGCATGCGCCCAAGACACATACAACATAAAGCTTGTTATTCAATCAAAGTGTCCATGCTTTTCTGAAACAACTAAGTACCTAGATGGATATCAAGCTAAAATCATCATGGCAAACATTCATTCAACAAATATATGCATGGCAACTAAAACACTAGCTCAAGTTTTGAAGCACAAGTTTACATGTACATGGGCACACACACACACACACATGTCTCGACAAGCCTATCATAGGCCACCCTAGTGCACTCAACATCCGAGAGTACATATACATATACTAGTGCACTTAAGTACATGCGATATACATACAACATAACATAAGCATATATTCATCCATCCTAAGACAAGTTCCCACAACATATAGCTTCTTAGAGCCTACAAGTAATGTATTCCACACATTAGCTTGCTTCACAAGTAAAGTATGCCACTTAGAATATAGAGAAAAAACTTCACACATCATATTACTTTACCAAACCCGAAATAACAACCACAAACCACTAGTCCCTTGACCTTTCAAGCAATCCTTTTCCTGTAACATAAAGGGATGGGACATGAGTTATACAACTTAGTAAGGACTTCTGACCTCCAAGGCCTATACATAGGTTAAGCTCAAGCTTAACTAAAACAAATCCATGCTGCCGCAATGAAGACATAAAGACAAAAAAAGCATAAGCATATACATAACAATAAAAGCTACCCAAGAGAGGTTAGCATGCACAAACAAACATAGAAGCACACAAACTCACACGCCATAACACCAGCCATATGGGCCTAGCAAACATAGTTCCAAATTCACATTGTTTTGGTTAATCTCTTAAGTGGTTTCAAAAATAATTCAAGAGCTCACAAGCTTAGGAATTGAGTTGCTCTTCTCAATTCCTAGCCCTAATGCTTGCCACACTTAGCTAATTAGCACAATAAACTTAGTTGCTGAAGCAACTTTAGCCCCCATAGCTACTTAGGATCCCTTGGTTATTCCACCATCACCTAAGTGCACTTAATTCACTAAAACAACATAGTCTCACTATGAATTGCTTCGTGAATTCATAAGTCCTTACCTCCACTTAGCAACCTTGTTGCCCAAAGCTTGATAAGTTCAAATTGTACTCTTCTCAGCTAATTGTTGCTAGAATCCTCTTCCTTGGCTAGAATTGATCACAATTCCACTTCCTCCATTAAAATCCCTCCTTGTATGGTCTTGGGTTATACTTAGAGATGCATGAACTCACCAAGAACACACACTCAAGCCTCCATCCATGGCGGAACAACTAGTTTAGGGAGGAAGATGGCTTAGTGGAAGCAGCATTAGCCAAAAGTGACAAGTGTCATTAAAAATGGCTTAATCACTAGCTTTACCAAACATTAAACTAGCATGAAGCACTTAAACCTCCACTCAAAAGATTCCTTCATTTTAATCACTCGAGTAAATTTTCAATTGAGTCCCTCAAGTCCACAAATCATCATTTGGATCTATCCTCTCGGCCAAGCTACCAAGTAAGCCCAAAATGTTCAAACTTTTAAGTTACACTTAAGCTTCATTCAAAACATCATTTTCTAAGTCCAATGAGCACAAATCCTAAGTTTCCCATGTTTTACAAGCCCTACTCCATATAGTACATCGCTTAAACACTTACAATTTTTTAGGGCATTACACAATTTGTACAAAAAGGAATTACAAATGTATAGAGTAGATTACTGTTGATACAGAAATATGTGAAACACCAATGTAACTTGATACCATATTAGGTCTAATCAGTCAAAGCCTAGCATTTGTGTCCATCTCACCCAGGGAAGCGGATTGTACAGAGTTTTAATCTACAAGGAATCCGCCATTAATTACACTTTTAGAGGGCTATGTTTGGTACCCCTGTGTGTAAATGGAGACCCCCATTTGTGCATTCCAGGTACACACATCAAAATAACCTACTTACGTAACTATGCTTACTACTTAAAGAGCTAACTTTAACCGTTAAACGATTTTCCTTGGAGCCACACTCTACGACTTTGACATTGTTTTTTATAATTAGTTTGAAAGTTCTAGTTTGCTCAAGTTAGCCTATCGGAGATTTGGTTCAACTAATTTGTTTGATATTTTGACAATTAACTTGGCACCATCTATGAGAATAATGATTGACAAGTGAAGATCTCAATGAAACGATGATCAATCTAGTGATGAGAACAACATTAATGGTGGAGAGGATCTCATTAAGCAATTAAGGGCATCTTGAGGTCAAAAATGCCATGCCCTAAACCATCCCCACTTTATGCATTTGCGTATTAATAACCGAAGGACTATCACCTGTTAGACCGTCGAACAAAAGAGGATTTAACACTACCCTCGGATAGTAGCCCAACCAACCTCAAAAAGCCAGTTCATAACCCTCAGGCGACAAGCATGTCTTTCGAATATGCTTTCACCTTCCGTAGGCTCCTGAGGGACCTTAGAGGAAAGCAGAAAATATAGTCGCTATGGACCACTGACAGACACCATCCACACACTCCCTGATCTAATGATTGAGTATAACTACCTACACCAGCTAGAGAGATCCCTTCTAAGGTACAAACCGGAGGCCTCCCAAATTCAGCTGTCCATGTGTCCGAATTTGCCTTGCTCGGGCAAAATGGTCTTCTCCGTAACTCCACTATATATACACGAGGGAGGCTCCTAGGTAAGGCAACTAAGAAACTCACACCTCATTGCCTGTTGCTCTCATACATCCCCTCTCATACCCACTAACTTAAGTGTCAAAAGTCTCTTCCCCGGTATCACACTAAGGAGCCCCCTGACCCTTGCTTTACACCTCTATAGATACAAACCAAAGTAAGCTACTCTAGAGCCAGCATGTCATACATAAAGGATGTCTTGTAGCAACACTTGCCGCCGTTTATAGGAAACCCATCCTAGAATGCTATTTTGAAAACTCGGGGTTCTAAGGATAAATGAGTTTCTAAGTCCCAATCCTTGCTTGAGCCTCCAGTAACAACAGATCCACCACCTCTAGAGCCTTTTCACCCAATGATACGATCAAAGAAGGCACAACCAAGGATAGCAAGGATTCATTGAAGATAACTAGTGGAAAATTGACAAGGAAGAAGGCTAAGGAGCTGCTGAAACATGCAAGGAATCGTATGGAGATGATGGCCAAGCTTGGATGTTGACAGATTGGTGATGTTCTGGTAGAAAAATCATATCTTGAGCTTAACAGATTGGAATTGAGTAATTCTTGATTCATTAGAAATATAACATCTAGAGCTACAAATCATATGAAGACCATCAAACCCAATTTTCACGTTAAGGAGGTCCAATATAGCTTCAAAGTCACGATTTGCGAGTTATCGCTGGTTCAGAAGCAGTTGCAGTATTTTGGGCATATCTTTGGCTTTAGATGTCCGTTTTGTGTGGTTCAGGTTTCATTTCAAAGCTAAGAAAGAGATATAAAACTTTAATGCTTTGAATTTTGAGAAATCATGGCTGTATCAAGTTCGAATTTCAGCTTGAAGTTGAAGACACAAGCAGGAACCACCTGAGAAGACTATTTTGGGGTTTTTATGGCCAATCTTATTTTGTAACGTATTTTATTTTAGTTTCCTATTTATTAACATTATTTAGGATGATATTTAGGCCATGGAATTGATTCAGGTCATTTAGGATAAAAGGAATTCGCTGCACACCTTTAACATGTGTTAAAAGTGTGTTAGAGTCCTAGTTTGACTAGGTTTTCTTGAGTCCTTTGTAACTAGGTTTCCTAGGTGACTTGGGCTGAGAATTTTGCCCAGATTTTTACCCTAGTTTAGACCTATATAAAGGCACATATTCTAGATGTAAACACACAGATTAATGCCGAAATAATATTGCTCTTTGGAGAGATTTTCTCTTTGGATCTTTGTGGACTGCCTTGGTGCACGAGTGTGCTCGTGTTCTTGGAGTTCTATACTTCTCGTTTCTAGTCACAGGTTGATTAGGGGTGGGGGTCTTAAAATCCAGTCTCTTTGGTGTCTTGTGGAGCTTGAAAAACATATTGGGCGCGTTTCATGGTTTTTATACCATCGGGGTTCGCATCACCCAAGGACATGTGTCCTCTGACAATGGGTTTCCTGCATGACTTCCAACACTCCATCATGCATGAAATGACCCAACAGCCAGACCAATGATGGTCATGCGATCGTTCATATGGGTGAACACCCTCCCCAGAAGAGCAGCCCGAGCAAGACAATTGATCACCTCACCAGAGCTCAACCAGCAGAAGCTTCCACGTTGAATCTTCAACTGAGAACCTGCCATTTCACAGCTGCCAAATGGCCAAGTTTGGGTTAAGAGAATGAAGGGTTTCATGACAACGAAGCCCCTCTCCCTAGGGAAAGACTCTTTTCCCTTATTGATGAAGATACTCACCAAGAAGAAGGCACCATTCCCCATTGCCGCATTATCCCCAACATTGGGGAGAAGGCAGTACTATCATCTTAATGGAAAAAATCTTAGAAAGGCTAGACAAACTCGAAAAGCAAGTTTCCTGAAAGCCTGTGTGGTCGAGGCTATCTGAAACCTTTATCAAAGATGAGTCTCCATTCATTTGCACTATGGCAAAAGCCCCTATGCCCACTGACTTCTATGCACCTCACATTGAAAGTTATAATGGGTGAAGTGACCCTCAGGCTCACCTAAGAAAGTATAGGAGAAGCATGGGCTACACGAAGCTAATGACACAATGCTCTGCAAATGCTTTGAGGTAACCCTATCTGGGCTTGCTACCGCAGGGTATAACTCCTCGGCCCCCAGCATGATTGTAGGATTCAAATAGCTATTCATAGCATTCACATGGTAATTTATTAGAAGTAGATTGACAATGAAGATGCCTGTCCAAATGTTCAACATACCCTAGAAAAATGGGAAAACTATTTGTGACTATGTCAAAAGATTCAATCACGAGGCCTTTACCGTCCCAGATTTTTGTCCTAAAATTCAAAATTTGGCAATGATCTAAGGACTGAAAAGGGATTCCCAACTCTTCTATGAATTTTTTAAAGATCCCTTGGATACAGTTAGGGAGTTTTGCCGAAGGGCCAGTAGCAAATGACAATAAAAAAGATGGCAATGGGAGGGCCGAGGTTGGACCATCAAGCTTCCAAAGGACAAACTCCCCAACCTCATTATCAAAGCAAAGGTTATGGAAGACCTCGTAAAACATAAAGTAAAAGGCCACTGGCATTCACTCCTTTGAACATCAGAAGGGACCTCGATTCAATTCTCATAGCCCATAACTTTAGATAGCAAGAAAAATATGAACAAGTATTGTCAATTTCATCAAGACCATGGGCATGACACCAAAGACTACTTCCAGTTGAGAAAGTACATCAAATCCTTGATCAAACAAGGGCAACTATGGAGATACTTGCGAATACCCAAGTCCTAGGAAAAAAGAGAAAAATAGAGAAATGGTGAGGATGAAGAATATGACTCTAATAGACGTCACCCAAACTAAAGTCCTAAGAAACATCCCCCTTCTTCGGCTAGAGCCATCTAAACAATCCCCGTTGGAATGCCTTTGGCTAAAAGAAAAATGACGGTAAGACAGATAGCCATGATGGAATTTCACAATCCCACAAACAAGCTTATGCAAAGATATGGCTCAGTGATCAAGTTTCCCCATAGTGACCCTCTTATAATCATGGCCATAATTCGGAACTAGGATGTCAAAAGGATACTCTATGATGATGGCTCAAACCTAGATGTCCTATTTGTCCATTTGTTGCCAAGCTTGGGCATCCCCAAAAGTGGGCTCTATCCTATGACTTCACCCATATTTGGGGATGGGCCCGCAGAACTTCTACTCCTAGGATGGATTGACCTACCATCAATGCTAAAAGGCAACTTGGTTGATTCACGGGATGAGCTTTTCGCTTCCACTATGACAAGGTTCATTATCATAAATGTCCCCTTGTCCTACAATGCTATCCTTGGACCACAAACCTAAGGCAACCTCCATCTAAGGGCTGCTATGAAATATCTGGCAGTTACCTTTCAAATAGAAAAGAGAGTGTAGAAATATTCAATGACCAAGGCAAGGTAAACTCCAATCAAAGTCCATGCTTAGGACACTTAAAAAAGGATACAATCACTAAAGGAAGGTTAAGGGTAGAAAAATGTGGTGATGAGAAGATAGAAACTACAAATTTAGAACTAATTCATGGTAGAAGTACCTGAATAGGGAAACAACTGGTTGAAGAGAAAAAAGATAGGCATGTGTCTCTCTTACTAATGAACAAAAAAGATAGGCTTGTATCTCTCTTAACAATGGATAAGGATTTATTCATGTTCTCCCTGAAAAACATGCTTGAAATAGATCCAGACGTAATCCAACATAGCTAAACCCAGAAGCTAAGTCTATTCGGCCAAAAAAGTGCAGCATTTCATCATACAAAAATGACTTCATTAAAAAAAAAAACCAACGACTCTTGGAGATAGGCATAATAAGAGAAGTGAAATATCTCGACTGGCTCAGCAACATCATCGTTGCCACCAAGAAGAGGAGCACCAAGCTCCAAATTTCAATCAATTTTTAGAGTGTAAATGCTGCTTGGCCAAAAGACTCAAATCCTTTGGCTTCAATTGACCTGCTTGTCGATTTTACTGCCGAATATGGATTATTAAGTTTCCTTGATGAATTCATTGGGTACCACCAAATTCAAATAAACCCCGCTGATGAGGAAAAAATGGCATTCACAACTGATGTAGGAAAGTATTGCTATGTTAGAATGCCCTTCGGGCTCAAGAACATAGGAGCCATATATCAGAGACTAATGAACAAGGTGTTTTGACTCCCAAATCAGGAGGAACATGAAAGTGTATGTCGATGACATGATAGTTAAAAGAAAACTACCAAACAATCACATTACAGACTTACAAGAAACTTTCCAACAACTCTATACATTCGACATTCATCTTAATCCTAAAAAATGTGCATTTGGAGTAACTACTAGAATGTTCCTTGCTTTCGTGGTATCCGACAAAGGCATAAATGCTAACCCTAAAAAGATTAAGACACTACTCGGATCCAGAATGCCTTCAACTATCAAGGACAGATAGAGGCACTCGAAGAATAACTATACTTAGTGGATTCATATCTTGATATAGAGACCAGTGTCGACCTTTCTTCAAAATATTAACTAAGGCATCAACAACCGATGTTGGCGATGGCACCGAGCCACATCCTTAGAATGAGGAATGCCAGAAAGCATGGCATAAACTAAAAATTACCTTGCCCACCTGCCCACACTTCAGCAACCCAAGGACAGGGAACCCCTCATGTTCTACCTCACTATTAGTGAGAAAGCAGTGAGCTCAATCCTTGTTTGGGAAGAAGGTGGAAAATAATGGCAAGTGTATTACATCAATAAGTACTTGCACAGCCCGAGGTAAGGTACCCAACACTGCAAAGGCCAATTTATTCCTTAATCATGGAAAGTAGAAGACTTCAGCCATGCTTTCAAGGGCATACCATCATAGTAAGAAGCAATTTCCCTTTTCAAGATATCAAGAAAAAGGTAGATCATTTAGGGTGATTGTCAAAGTGGTGCATAGAGCTTGGGGAGTATGACATCATATATGAACCAAGGAAAGCAATAAAGGAAAACAATGGGTACTTTTCAACAATGGTGCATCAAGGTTAGAACACGCAGGCACTAGTATAATATTATGAGGACCCAAGGGCATAAAAACAATGAAGCCCATCAAATTTGGATTTCGAGTCACTAATAACATTGATTAATATAAAGCCTTTATAGTAGGATTATGATTGGCAAGGATGGTCAGCGTGAAATCTTTAAAGGCCTATAGCAACTCACAATTAATAGTTTAACAACTGACGGGGAATAAGAAATCAAGGACCTGAAGCTAGTGAAGTATCACAACCTAGCCAAAGAATTGATTTAGAGATTTGACAAAGTGCAAATTGAGAAAGTACCTCAAAAAGAAAATATGAAGGCAAACGTATTAGCCAAATAAAAACAAACTATCAAAGTGCTTAATTCCCCAAGCATAGCCATCATGGTGGTAAAAACCACAAGAGAACGATGGAAAGATCAATACAAAAGTACTTAACAAGTAACTCCTTGCTCAAAGATCTCCAGGAGGCAACAAAAGTACAGAAAAGAGTAGGAAGATACTTGTTAATTGGAGATGAGTTATACAAGCAAGGATACTCTAACCCCCTACAAAGTGCAGGGTTACGGAACCCAAAAAGTGCAGCGGAATATAACCGAAACACTCTAGGACCCAAGTGAAATGGGATAAATCGGGTGTTCAAAATTTTCATAACTAATTTGGTTAAGATCTTCTATCCAATTGTTGAGTCGAATCCCAAAACCTGAATAGTTGACGTGTTCAAGCTCTCTGCGGTATCCACAAGAGCCTCTTAAGATCACCACGCCTCCACCATGTCTTAGTAGAATCATTTCTCTTGGGCCTACAGTGCTAGCATGTGTCCTCCAAGGAATGACATGAAAAGAGTGTGGCTTGTTTTCAGAACTCTTCCACTTTCATCTTTTTGGGAGGCTAGGGAAAGAGTTGTGAATTTTTCACCATATGATGTATTTATAATGAGACTAAACTCGCAGGCCTAATGGGTTTCAAATCCCTAATCTAATTAGGTTTAATTTTGGGCTTAATGATGGCTCAACTTTTGGGCCAATTATTAATACAAAATTATCGTGAAACCATAACCCAAATAAATTAGCCCATGCACTCAAATAATCCAAATAGGCCTTATGTATGTGACCTACTAGGCTCTTAACATGTTGGTAATGATCATAAATCACATTTATGATCATAAACAATGAGCGGTGTCTAGGAACACATCATTGCTACCCAAGTGACAAGATTGTAGGTGATTCGACTAAACCTTTATTATCATATCCGTATATGCCATTTTCCCTTTGTCCAAGATATCAAGACCAAGCCTAATATATGGTTTCTTGATTCTTGAGTAGACGAACTTAAACTGATGACATTGATATGTTATATTAAGTCATCCGAGCATGAGCATGCATTTTCTAAGTCTCACTCTATCAAAGGGCCCGGAGATAACACTCCCATTACATAGGAGGGATAAATCCCATCTTGATCATACAAAACCCTCCGCATGATATATGACACACCCAATGACCTCTTTAAAGTTCATTCAGTTACCAGCAACAAAAGGAGGTCTCAAAGTATGTGACTCACATGTGGGGAACCTTGATGACCTTAGGTCAAAGGACTGCATATACATGATCACTATGAGAATCACTTGTAACACTCATATAATGATCTATGTAGCATTCTCATGGTGGGTTGGTCCAGTATACAAGTTCTCTAACTTGTACTCCTATGTAGACTACATATTTCATATTAGTCTCCACATATGCTATCATTATGTATTATTGTAACCCACTCCACAATAATACTAGACCAGGGACATTTAAGAATACTATTATTCTAGGGTTACAATTACGGTTGATTATGTCACATAAAACATATAACAAACACAATTACCGGATTAATGCCTTAATAAAATATCATGACTCAATGTGCAAAATACAGTCATCTCATGATTGGCTTTTGTTCACAACACAAACACAAAGATGTGTTGACAAAAGGGATAGAAAAACTGTGTTGAAGGAAGTGCATAAGGGATTGTGTGGATCCTGCATTGGGAAAGATGGCCTAGCTAAAGTATTACTTCGGCAAGGATACTTTTGGCCGACCATAAAGAAGGATGCTCGGCAGTTTGTCAAACACTACTGTAAGTGCTAGTACAATGCACCCGTCTAGATAGCACTTTCCGAATTAGTTAGCTCGGCCAGCTACCCTTGCCCCTTCGCCATTTGGGGAATTGATTTAGTTGGTCCACTCCCCACCGCACCATGAAGGGTCAAATGTTTCATTATTGTGATAGATTACTTCACTAAATGGATCGAAGTAGAGCCTTTGGCAATGATATTAGCTAAATACATCCAAAAGTTTGTTTGGAAAAATATCATTTACAAGTTTAGCTGCCCAAGAGTGATAGTGACGAACAATGACACCCAATTCATTGATAAAAGGTTCCAGGACTTTGCCACCAACCTCAACTTGAAATTGCACTTCGCTCTAGTGGCTCACCCCCAAAGCAATGGAGAAGTAGAAGTATCAAACAAAACTTTAAAGGATGGCTTGAAGAAAAGACTTGGGAAGGAAAAAGGAAAATGGCCTGGCAAACTATGAAGTGTATTATGGAGCTACTGGGCAATCATGAGAAGATCAACCAATGAGACCCCTTTCTCCTTAGTAATCGGAATGAAAGCTCTGATCCCTATAGAAATGGTAAGCTCTTTTATAAGGACACAAGTATTCAATGAAGAAGAAAACAACCTCAACTTGAAGGCCAAACTCAATATGATTGAGGAACATAGGGAAATGGCCAAACTTTAAAGAAAAAATTTCTAGTAGTGACTCACTATCGTAGCAAGTTTCAAGGTCAAACCTAAGGCAATTAAAGTTGGTGACCTCATCCTTCGAAGGGTTGAATTGGAGCCCCAAAGGGCATCTCTTGGCATGTTTTGCGTGAATTGAGAAAGACCTTATTTGGTCACCGAGGAAGTTCGGCAAGGAGTTTTTAAGATTGGAAACATTGAAGGAGAAAAGTCAAAAAACACTTCATTTTCGTACTCTTTGAAAAAGTATTACATTTAGAAAACTTTCTAAGGAAGCCAATAAAGTTGTGCAGGTGTATTAGTGTTATTCAGTAATTGAGGATCCTCAAGACACTTAGACAAAATTTCTCCTAACTAGCCAGAATTTCCCAAAAGTAGGGTGAACGGGTACTATGAAATTATACAACACCTATGCCCAAAGGACAAAAATCTTAATGACTTAAGCAAAAGTGCAAAATGAGCCAAAATCATAGAAAATAACATCATATTAACTAAGAAAGGAATGTTACAGAGGTACTTCCAAGGAACGTTGTTATAACATGAACTCAAAAAAAGAAAAAAAGAACTAGTACCCTAAGCTACACTTCGCTATCCTCGCCTTGAGATTCCTCGAAAGAATCTTCTTTGCCTTTGGTGTCCATAAATTACTAAGGCAAATTCAGGAACTCCAGCTTTGACCAATCAGAAGAAGAACCCTCAGGGATGTTGAGAGCCTAAAGAAAGAAGATGTCCAGTTCAGGAAAATGAGAAAGAATTTGGTGACAAGCCCAACAGAAACCATCCTAAAAGGATCGCTTGGTCATCACATCGACCTTTTTCTTTTGCTTTCCTAAGGCCTCCGTTTCCTTCATTTTCTTCTTCCTTCACTTTTTAAGCTGATCAACCTCAACCAAAAGTTGCTTATTCTCCAAAATAGCTTCAGCAACCTCAAAGAATAAGGACTCCTGCTCCTTTCGTAGATCTTCGTTGGCCGAAGTTTGCTCCACTACCTTCGCTCCAAGATCAACCATCATGGAGGAATATCCTCAAACTACATCTAGGTGCATTTAGTGACCCCTCGATGCACTCTTGCTATTTTCTCTTTGGCTATTTTGTTAAGTTCACAGAACTTATAGTAGGAAGTTACCAAGGCAGCATTAGCCTTTGAAATATTCTCTTTTGTCTGGGTCCGAATCATGGTCTACTTCATAAACCAAGCTCAGAAATACCCTCCATAGGCAAGCAACTACAATGAGAAGATATGAAGATAAGTTCACTGCCTACGTAATAGCAAAAATTTCCAAGTCTTAAAGGGTAGTTATACCTAGGTGGCGTGTTCAGTAATCCAAGCAGCTAGGATCTTTTCATTCAGACATGACTCTGTCAGAGACTTAAAGGTCACGTTCGTCCTAATCCTCCTCACCATCTAGAGGACCATTTTCCAACAGTCTTTTAAGAACAAATCCATGTCCTCAAAAAACTTCTAGAAAGACTCCCTTGGAACCTTCCCTAGAGGAATCTTGGCATCACACTGTTGACACCTCCATTCATGGTCGACATCCCAATTTGGCACTGCCACCTCTTCTGCAAGATTTCACTGAAGTTTGGCCACCACATTAGTCCTCAACAATTCATCCATAAAGTCTGAAATTCTGAAAAATTGAAAACTCATAAATGAAAGGTCGAATGATGAACATGGTAAAAGAACCTCAAACTCCCTTGCCTCAAAGTCATTAACCGCTAGGATTTCGGTTGGATTATCCTCCCCTTTTAACTTTTTCTCTTCTTCAACCTCCTCGGTGAAAATAATGGACAGAGAGGTCCCCATGGTCTCCATGACAAAGTTGGGGTTGACTAGAGTGGATAATATGGTGGCCTTAGGAACTTTATCTTCAACCTCCTCTGTCACTTCGAGAGGGGGAGGAAGGGAGCCTTCCCTAGCCTTCTTTTCACGAGGTGCCCTTGAACGCTATCCTTTTTTCCTTTTTGGGGCCATCTTTTATTTGCCATTTTTCCCTTGTTCACCCTTCTCGGCCTACTGAGGAATAGGCTCTTGTAGAAATCAGCACCCTTGTCACCCATCTCTAAAAAATGAAAAAAAATATTAGCATAAAGTACTAAGTGATCCAGTAAAGAATGGGAGAAAGTAACTTACACTGCAAAAGGTATTAATAAGTGAGCTTCCCCTGAATGAGCATAACTATTGTAGATTTCTTCCCATCTATGCTTGGTTTAGCCATTATAAGTGCAGGAAGGTGCTCCTTGCCTACACCAAACTCCCAAAGTACCTCTTCGGTCATTAAATTCCACTGTATGGGAAAGGGATAAGGTTGGCACGAAGATGCTTATTCATCCCAGTCAACCACTTGCCTACTGCAACTGTCAAACTCATCAAACTGGAATTTAAGGGATCAACAACATTGATCGCAAAGGTCCCGGAAGCCCATTTCATTGGCAAATTCTTCCAAACCTTTCAACCCCCTATAAGGTAGCATTGTTTTCTACCACCCTTACTAGCAACCCTTCGTGGTGAAGGTGAAGATGTACTTTTTATTATTGGTTCCCTGAGGTAACAAATAATAAAATGACCCTTTTGGAATGGGATGAAGTTTGTAATATTGCAGGAAGAAAATGAAGTAGGGAACTACCTTAAAAACCTTGCATAAGCACAGGAAAGAGTTAAAATAAAAATAAGAGTTCAGAGGCAATTGATTGATGGCAATGCCATGGAACTCACAGAAGTTAGAAACCATCTTCAGGTGGTATATCGGAGATCCACTTATAATTGAGACCTAAAAATGGTAACCTCTCCTTCTCGAGGTTAGTAACTTAGCTTGCAACACTCAGGGACCCAAACCTTAACATATGAGGAAAGAAAGAAATTCACATGCCACTTCTTCACCTCTTTTAAAGTGACGCAGCCCAAACGAGCATTGAGTGAACTTTAGTACTCTGAATCTCCATCCCAAAATTCTAAAGCATTAATTTTGAATAAGAAAAGGAAAAAAAAGAGGGGAAAAGTAACCTTGGATAGATCACCCACTTGCTTGTGTCCCGAAGAAGCTAATGAATCATTGCAAAAGTTGCCAAAAATTGCTCTGTGAGATCCATCACAAAAAGAGAAGAGAAATTAGCAAGCAAGGGAAAGAAAGCAACGAGCAGAAACATAAGCAAGGAACTTCTGTCTTGAACAAGTGCATATATAGCTTTAGGAAAGGCAAGTAAAAAAATGCAATAATGACTGCCCTCTATTGAAGAGACATAACCGATGTAGCTAATTCAAGAAATAGCCACTAAAAAAGTGACATTTGTCAATCCTATGCATAAATTGAGGGCACACCACCTGAGCTATCAAATCCATAATCCTCAAATCGAGGAGGAAGATTTACTTACTCATGAAAGTGGGACAACTTTGAAGGCAACCAAACACTCTAACAGGCGAGAAAAAATCCTAAGGACAAGATGCACTTAAACAGAAGATAGCTTAGTCGAGTTGAAGGTATAGCTTCACTTCTCTACAAGGCTATCTGAGGGGAGGGCACATGATAGATGAAAGACTATTGCCCATTAGACCATAGGAAAAAAGAGGATTTAACACTACCCTTAGATAGTAGCCTGATCAACTTAGAAAGCCAGTTTATCACCCTCAGGCAATGAGCATATCTTTCGAACATACTTACACCTTCGATAGGCTCTAGAGGGACCTTAGAGGAAAGCAACAAACACAATCCCTAGGGACCACTCGCAGTGAGCATCCACATGCTCCCTGACCTGATGACTAAGCATAACTGCCTATGCCAGCTAGAGACATCCCTTCAAAGGTACAAATTGAAAGCCTACCAAATCTAGCTGTCCATGTGTCTGGATCTGCCTTGCTCAGGGAGAATGGCCTTCTCTACAAGTCCCCTATATATACACGGGGAGGTTCTTACGTAAGGCAACTAAGAAACTCACACCTCCTTACCTATTGCTCTTATACATCCCTCTCATACCTACTAACTTAAGCGTCAAAGGTCTTTTCCACGGTCTCACTCTAAGGAGCCCTCTACAGATACAAACCCTTGTTTTATACCTCTATAGATACATACTAAAGCAAGCTACTCCGGAGGCCAGTATGTAATACCTAGAGGATATGTTGGAGCATCACATGTTTTTTAGGAGGTTTATTAACTTAAAATACCATTTGGCCTTGGCTAGTGGCCAAGGACACAAGTGCTAGGACACTCTGTCCTTAGCCAAAATTTTTCTTAGTTTCTTGGTTTTAGTTAAGAAACAACAAAATTCACCTAGGCTATTAAATGATGCCTGTTTTATGCTGAAACTTTTGTAAGCTAGTTTTAGATGAAATTTGAACGCAAAAATGAGTGGAAAACAAACTACATAGTCATAGTCATGAAACAAGCAATTTATACATAGGTGGGTAGATTACATGCACTAATGTCATGTTAGGCCTACCTTCAGGCCTCATAGACACATACCAAGATGATGTCGGCTCGCTTCTTCGTTGTATGACATGGTAAGCTTGGAAGGGACTTCCAGTGAGGAGGACATCTGAAGAAAAGACTTCCAAGGAGAGATTGCCTGAAACACTCAAAAAACAAGGGTTAGGAGGTCCTTGGAGTGTTTTTCGGGGGAAGAGCCTCCAACGGCCACCTCAGTATTTGGCAAAATGAAGAGAGATGAGTAAAAAGTAAAGGATATGTTTTTCCTGAGAGTTTAGTCTCCTGTCCTTACTAAGGCCGTTTCTCAAGTATTTATAGGAGGGCGTTAGGAGAAGTCCGTTTGACACAACCTACTCAGATCATGACACGTGTTCGGTCGGATATGGTTCGTACCTTTGGGAATGGGGACCTCTAGCTGGCCATAGACCGTCTTGGCCAGAAGTCAGGGCCATGGAAGGTCTGCGTGTTAGGGCGTGTACGAGGGTGGCATGTCAGGATGTGTGCGAGGCCGGCATGTTAGGACGTGTGTGAGGGCGGTGTGTCAGAGGCTCCTTAACCATTTTTGTCGTGTTCTCGAGATCTTTTCGGTGAAAGAGACTTCTTTGGGATAGAAGGGCTTCTTGCTGAGGTTGCTCCAGTTATTCGCAAGCCCCCTCGGCACGGATGATCCCCTTCGGAGGTGTTTTCCCTACCGAAGATAATGAGTCTACCTCTCCCGAAACTAGTCAGGTCATCTTACCGAGGGTGGTTATGCACCATGTTCTTGAGGTCAGTATGTCATTCCTCAAGGGTGATGATGGATCACCGAGGTCGAGGGGTCAGGGTGTTGGACCCTATTTTCCTGAGGTTGGTGCCCGCATTTGTCGAGCGTGACGCCCACCTTTACCGAGGGTAGCGCTTCGCCAGAGCTTAGGGTTTGAAGGGCAATAGCGCTTTGGCTATCACATGCCCCCTCGGAAAGCTGAAGTGGAGACTTCGATCAGCAGAATCTTCGGGGGCACTTCGTGAGACTTATTGTAGAAGCCGTGTAGGAGATGCTTTGTCTCCTGAAGGTGTGCCTTCCCAATCGAGGTAACCTACGGGTGTCACTTTTTCCCCTTAGTTAGTCCCTTGGTGTTTTCGAGGTGTGCACCCCCTTTTTAACTTTTCTGCTGTAGGTCAGTGGACCATCACATCTCATAATCCGGAGCGTCACTTCGGATATGCGTGCCTAGGTTTTCATGCTGTCAGAAGGCGTGCCCTCATTTCCTGTGTTGGACGACACGTGGCACACGGTGATTGGGGGATAGTTGCGTCGGTTACACCAACCGCGTCCTTTCACCTTTGATGGGTAATTATGGTGACGATTTGCCTTCACGGAGTAGTTATGGCGACGAATCGGCTATCCCCCTTTGGTTTATATAAACCTTCCTTCCCTTCATAGTTCTCATTTACTTTCTTTTACTGCTTCCTTGCTCTCATTTGATCTTAAGCTTTTCTTTCTTTTCTACGGTGGTGCAAGTGGTGGAGCGATTTCCGGTGAGCTTCTACGACGGTATCAACCAATCTCGACTTCGGCAAAAGTTTTGGTGGGTTTTCTTTCCCTAGGTCCCTCAGTTTCTTCCGTTTCCATTTTTTCTAGTGTCCAAAGTTGTTTTCTTTTTCCCGAAGTCTTTTGACATTCTTTCCCAAAGTCATTTCTTTTTACTGAACATGTCTTCTCCTGTTCGAATCATGTCCATCCAAACTACTCCCGAAAGCTAGCTTCCTCTCATATCTCATCCATGTTGTACCACTTCGAAGAAGTTAACGAAGTTGACAATGAAATTTTTTCTTCCTTCTTATGCTGTTATTAGGCTACCCCATCCTGGCCTGTTCAGCTTCATGAATACCTCAGACAAGGTTACTATTTTTCAAGCACAACTGAAGGCTGGACTTCGGTTTCCTCCGTTGAAGATGATTTATGAATTTTGCCAATTCCATGGCATAGCCGTGAATCAGCTTCCTCCCAACTCCTATTCCTACTTCAATGCGTTTCTTTGCATGTGTGGGGTTTTCAAGATAGAACCCCACTTCATCATCTTCATGCAGTATTACAAGCTCTATCCGATTCCAAAGGGTGGCTTCTATTTCATGCTACCTCAGGGATCTAGGAGCAAAAAATACATGTTCACCTTCGACACCAAGGACAGTTGGCTAGGGTTGCAATGGAAGTTCTTCTTCCTGAAGGTGGCAGAGGCGTGGTCGCACGTGCCGACTAGGTGGCCCTGGGGGACACTGGGGATGAATGTTGATGACCCTAAGAAGTTGCTAACTCCGGAGCTAGCAGCGAGGTTTGAGGATTTTGACAGCCGTATCCGAGCTGTCGCCGAATGGGATGCCGAGGTATTAGTGTTGTGCCCAAAATCCAATCATGAGATGATTGTATTTTTGCACATTGAGTCATGATATTTTATTAAGGCATTAATCCAGCAATTATGTTTGTTGTTTTGTTTTTGTGTAACTTAACAAACATAATTGTAACCCTAGAATAATGATATTCTTAAACGTCCCTAGTCTAGTATTATTGTGGAGCGGGTTGCAATAATACATAACGACTAGCATACGTGGAGACTAATATGAGATATGTAGTCTACATATGGGTACAAGTTGGAGAACTTGTGTACTGGAACGACCCACAATGAGAACACTACATGGATCGTTATATGAGTGTCAAAAGTGATTCTCATAGTGATCATGGTATATGTAGTCCTTCAACCTAAGATCATCAAGGTTCCCTACATGTGAGTCACATACTTTGATACTTTCCTTTCTTGCTTGTAACTGAGTGAACTTGAAAAAGGTCATTGGGTATGTCAAATATCATGTGGAGGGATTTGTATGATCAAGATGGGATTTGTCCCTCCTATGTAATAGGAGTGATATCTTTGGGCCCCTTGATAGAGTGAGACTTAGAAATGGCATGGCCATGCTCGGATAAGTTGATATATGATATCAATGTCATCAGTTTAAGTTGGTCTACTCGGTAATCAAGAAACCAAAGATTGGGTTATACGAGAGTGACACATTCCATGTCTCGTGCTTAGTCTTGATATCTTGGACAAAGGGACAATGGCATATATCGGTGATGATCATAAAGGTTTAGTCGAATCATCGACAATCTTGTCACTTGGGTAGCAATGATGTGTTGCTAGACACCGCTCATTGCTTATGATCATAAATGTGGTTGATGATCATTGCCAACGTGACAAGAGCCTATTGGGTCGCACACATAGAGCTATTTAGATCATTAGAGTGCATGGGCTAATTATTTGGGTTATGGTTTCACTTTAATTTCGTATTAATAATGGGCCAAAGAGTTGAGCCATTATTAAGCCTGAAATTAAATCCTAATTAGATTAGGGCTTTGAAACCCATTAGGCCTGGAAGTTGAGTCTCACTATAAATACAACTTCTAGTGAGAAATTCGCGGGTCTCCTTGCCCTAGCCTCCCAAAAGGACAGCCACACTCTTCTCTTGTAATTCCTTGGAGGACGCAAGCTAGCACTGCAAGTGCAAGAGAAACGCATCTGCCGGGACACGGTGGAAGCGTGGTGATCCCGAGAGGCTTGTGTGGATACCATAGAGACCCTGAACTCGTCAACTATTTAGGTTTTGTGATTCGACTCTACAGTTGAGTGAGAGATCTCAACCGAAAATTAGGTATGAAAATTTTTGAACACCCAGTTTACCCCGTTTCACTTGGATCCTGGAGGGTTTCGGTTAAATTCCGCTGTGCTGTTTGGCTCCTGAAACCCATCACGAGGTCCCACCATGCTCCTTGTATCCCTTCCCCATCAGGTAGGACCTCATGACTGAAAAGGTTTTTCGGGAGTTAGGGGTGATGAAGGAGCACAAAATTGACCTCAGCATGCCAACGCCTGCCATCGATTAGAAGAAGTCATGGTTGGTGATGCTTATTCGAAAGGAGCTCACTTACAAAGCCCTTGTTGAAAGTAAGTTGCTTTCCAAATTTTGGTATTAGTACCCCTCTGGACTTACCCTGATATTTTCTTCCTTTTTCAGAGATGGGCGACCAGTCGGCTGCCTTCTACAAGTCCCTCCTCCTCGGTCAAGCCGAGAAGGGGGAGTAGAAGAAGAAAGCCGCCCCAAAGAGGCGTAAGGCGTCTGGAGGGGGGCCATCTTCACCAAGAAGATGAAGAAGGACATTCTTCCCCCCCTTCAGAAGACGTTGTGGAGGTTGAGAACTAGCCTTCGGTCCACGCCGACCCGCCATTGGACCTGGCCATCGGCTCCACTCCCCGGAGTCCTATCACTTCGGCGGACATCTTGGGTACTTCGGTTGGGGGCCCTTCTGCTGAAGAGATCGAGGAGTGAAGATGAAACAAAGGCAAACACATCCCTACTGAAGTGGAGGAAGTCCATGACTCCAACGACGACATCGCCGAAGTTCAGCCAGGTTTGCCCCTTAGCCATTTTTCTATAAATTTAGACATCTTTAGCATTTTTGACCTTCTAGACGTATGGCTAAGGGACAATGTACTGATGGAACTTCGGCATGATCTTGCAGATGAACTGGCACCTCAGCATGGATGGTGGAGCACGCCCGAAAGCGGGCCCTTCGAGACTCCCATATCCCGAAGGATAAGGTTCCGAGGGAGCCTTTCTGGTTTTTCACGGAGGACATGAACTTGTTCTCCGAAGACAGCCAACAAATGGCTCCCTAAATAGCGAGGGGCGTTCTTACCCAAGCCACATTCAAATCTCTGGCAGAGGAGTGCCTGAACGAGGAGGTCCTCGCTGCGAGGATGTCTGAACACGCTGCCCAGGTATTCTTTAGACCCTTTATCCTTTCTCCAAATTTTTCTAAGTGTTTGTTTTTCTTTGTAAAACTTCACCAAATGTCCTTCTTTTTGTAGCTCTTGGAGTACAGTGGATACTTTCAAGCTTGGGCAACAAAGCAATCTTCGATCCGATCTCGGACCGAAGAGCACTTGGAGAAGGCCAAGGTATTTTGTACCAGCTCGGTCGTTAAGTACGCCAAGCTGAACAAGATAGCCAAGGAGTAGAAGGCCAAACTTCGGGAGGAGTTCTTGAAGAGTCAGGAGGAGCTCTTAAAGGATTTCTCCCAGAAGATGTTTGACCTTGGTGCGAAGGTCATTGAGCTAACTTCGGCAAACGAGGCCTACCAAAAGGAGAAGGAGGAAGACTCTGCTTTCCCGACGAAGACCCTTGCTGACAATGCCGATCTTCAGGCCGAGGTCGAGGTGCTGAAGAAGAAGATGAAGATAAAGAAGCTCGAGAGGGAGGTCTCCGAGTTGAGAAATGAGCTGGACGACTTGTCCATCGAGCAAAACAAGGCCAATCAAGCAACCAAGGTTGCTTTCCAAGACCTCTTTTATCTGGCTCGGAATCAAGTCTTGCCAAAGTACCCTGTCCTCGACCTCTCGTTTCTAGTTGCTTTGGACATCCCCGAAGGGCCTCGCTGTGCCTGGTCAAAGATAGATCATCTTAACCTGCCATTTGCTCCTCCTTCAATGCTGAAGGTCACGGCAAAGGATGTTTGCGATGGAGCTTCTCATGATGGCGAGGTCCCTTAGGTGTCCAGGGCTTCACTTTTTCTTTTTCTCTGTAATCTTCTTCTTGTAATACTCCTCCTTGTAATAAGCCTCCTATAAATAAAATTCCTCCTTTCCTCCAAAATTTGGCTAAGTTTGAAGACAAGTTTCTCCTTCAATAATCTTCGGGTCCACGGGTTAGTTTGACTACTTTCGGTCTAGGACCCTTGGGAAGATGCTTTTCGTGCTTTTTATCAACTATGTTCGGCATAACACTGGTTTCGGTGAATGTCTTTTGGCAAAGCTTTGCCTACTTTTATCAGCCATGTTTGGTTGATGCACCTTCGGAGAAAATGTGTGATTTTCGCAAGTAAATACTCGCACCTTGTTCGGTTAGATTTCTTAGGTGGGGCTATTTTTCCCAAAAACTTTTTTGTACTTAGAAAAATTTCTAAGTTTAGAATTTCTTCAAAGTATTTGAACGCCATGTATTTTTCAGTTCTCCACCTTCGGTATCGCCAAGCTTATAGACTCCTGGCTGAACCTCATCAAGGACCAAATAAGGCCTTTCCTAATTTGCCCGAAGTGATCCGTGAGATGGTTTTCGGGGGTTAAACCTAGCCTTTCGGAGAACAAGGTGTCCCTTCTTGATTCCTTTGTGCATGACATGCAAGTTCCCAGTAATAGCTACCCTTTGCTGAAAAGCGTTTCTTCCAAAGTCAGTCACTTCTCTGTGTTCGTCAATTAGGTCGAGCTTAGTTCTCAACCCGAGATCATTCCCTTCTTCGTCGAACACTTGTACCCTGAACGATGGCTGGACCACCTTGATAGGAATAATGGCCTCGGTGCCGATGATGAGTGAGAAAGGTGTCTCACCTGTGGCTCTTCGGGGTGTTGTCCGATAGCTTTATAGCACACTAGGAAGTTCTCCTGGCCATTTTCCTTTTGCTTCCCTCAATCTCTTTTTCAAACCATCCTTTATGGTTCTGTTAGACACCTCTACCTATCCGTTGCTCTAGGGAAAAGCTACAGGGGCGAAGTGCATTTTTATCCCAAGGTCGGTGGTGAATTCTTGGAATCCCTTGTCAATAAACTGGGAACCATTGTCAGCCACTGTCACCCTCAGAATGCCGAACCTACATACGATGTTCTTCCAGATGAATTTTTGTATATCCTTGGCCGAAATGGTTACCAGAGGCTCTACCTCAATCCATTTAGTGGAGTAATCTACTGCAACTACGCAGAACTTCACTCCTCCGGGTGCAATTGAGAATGGCCCGATGGGGTCAATACCCCATACTGCGAAGGAACAAGGGTAGTTAGCCGGGGTTACCATTTTCGAGGGTAGCCTCTAGATGTTAGCGTGTCTTTGGCAATTGTCACATTTCTGGACAAATTGCCTTTAGTCCTTCCTCAAGGAGGGCCAAAAGTATCCCTGGCGGAGTAGCACCCCTGCCAAAGTGTCACTTCCTATGTGGGAACCACAGGCCCCCTCATGGACTTATCTGAGGACTATTTCTACGTCCTCTTCACTAACACACCTTTGCAGTGGACTCGCGTACCCTTGTCGGTATAACTCTTCCACAATAAGGAAATATCGCGCAGAACATCTTCACACTTTTGCTGCCTCAAAAGGGTCTTCGGGAAGCTTCAAGGTTGTAAGATACTTTTTTATGGGATTTTTCCATCTTGTTTCTGAGGTTGCTATGCTCAGGTGACTTAGTATTTCGGTGGACTCTTTTCACTTGGCCAGAGTATCTGGTTCATTATTGTCTCGACGGGGCACGATCTCAATGTGAACTGTGTCGAATTCTTGGATAAGCTTTGATACCAGCTCGTGATACTTTGCCAAAGTTGGGTCTTTCGTTCTATAGTCTCCTGCCATTTGTCAGACCACTAGCTAAGAATCGCTATGGGCCTTTAGGTTTCTCACACCAACTCTTCTGGCAAGGCACAAACTTGCTATGAGGGCCTCATACTTGGCCATATTGTTGGTGACATTAAATCCGAATTTGATGGCCTTCACAGCTTCCATATCTTCGGGACCACAAAGAATTACTCCGGTTCCTTGATGCTCAGAACTGGAGGCCTCGTCAACAAACAGAGCCTGATGCACCACTTTGATAGCCTGCCCGAGTGGTCTACCTTTTTCATGATATCCCAAAGGGGCAACTTACTTCGGACGAGAATGGGGTGCCTTTGGAAAGAAGGTCGCAGTTTTTTGCTCGTGAGAACCAAGGAATAGATAGCCTTCTGTAGCAAGCGATACCTAACTTTGGCGCCATGCAAAGACTTGCTCATGTAATATACTGGCCATTGCTTTGCCCCTTCTTCTTTTACGAGGACCGAACTTATGGCCTTTTCGGTGACGGCAAGGTAGAGCATGAGGGGTTCTCCTTCCCGTGGCTCTCGAAGTGTTGGCAAACGAGTTAGGTAGACTTTTAGCTCCTCCCATGCCTTTTGGCAGTCTTCGTTCCAAGGGCGCACCTCGGTTACGAGGTCACCATCACTCTTTGCTGCCTTAGTAAAGATTTTGAAGAATGGACGGCATCGATCCCCATATCTGGAGATGAATCTGCTGAGGGAGATGATTCTTCCTGTGAGTCTTTGGACATCCTTAGTCATCGTGGGAGTTCGGAATCGGAGCAGGGCCTTGACCTTTTCTGGATTGGCATCAATACTTCTCTCTAACACCATGAATCTGAGGAACTTACCCGCATTCACTCCGAACACGCATTTTTTGGGGTTAAGATGAATTCCAAATGTCCTCAATTGGTGGAATGTTTCTTCTAAGTCTATGATATGACTACTAGGTAGTTTGCTCTTAACTATCATATCATCAACATAGGCTTCCATGTTTCTCCCGATTTGGCCATTGAAAACCCTATTCATCAACCTTTGGTACATGGCCCCTACATTCTTAAGCTTGAAAGGCATTTTGATATAGCAGTATGTACCAACTTCAGTGATGAAGGTGGTTTTTTCCTCGTCTTCGGGGTCCATCCTAATTTGATGATACCCACAGAATGCGTCAAGGAAGCTAAGGAGGCCATACTTTGCGGTTGAGTCTACCAACTGGTCTATTGGCGGCAGAGGATATGAATCTTTGGGGCAAGCATCGTTTACATTTTAGAAGTCGATGCACATTCAGAGTTTGTCACTTCCTTCTTTCGTGGTAATAACCACGTTACTAAGCCATTCGAGGTACTTGACTTCCCTTATTATGTCTACTTCTATTAAGCGTTGGACTTCGGTTTTGATGAACTTGTTCTTATGCGCCGAGAGGCTTCACTTTTTTGTCAAATAGGCTTTGCCTTTGGGCGCACATTAAGGCTATGTTGGATTATCCGAGGGTCTACCCCCAGCATGTCCTTCGGCAAGTAGGCAAATAGATCTTTGTTCATTAACAGAAAAGATACAAGTCTTTCCTTGTCACCTTCGGCCAGTTTTTTCCTCACCCGGGTACTTTAGCCTGGTACAAGTTCCACATCTTCTGTTTCTATTCTCTCAAGGTCTTCTATTTCTTCTCTTTTTGCCTCCTCTGTAAGCACGACCTTTGCTCCTGAAGTTTGTGTGTAGATCTTTGCTGGCATCTGTCTTGCTTTCACAAAGACCTTTCTCACTTCCCCTTGGTTGATGAAGATCTTAGCATCTCTATCCTTCATTGTAAAGGTGACAGTCAAGTATCTCACATCTGGGTGGATGTGGAGGTTTCCTTGTGTCTGCCTCCCAAGGATGGCATTATATGACGAAGGGACATCTACGACGATGAACGTTGTCATTGTTGAAGCAAAGAGCTCACCCTTCTTCTGTGGTGAAGTTCCCCTTAGCATTAGAGAGAGGTAAATCCATCCGAGGACAAGGAGTTCGGACGGACCCACTCCGAAGGTAGGGGAGGTGACAGGCTTGAGATCGCCTTTTGGGATACCCAGATTCAGTAGTAGATGAGAGAATAAGATGTCGGCGTTAGAACCATCATCAAGGAGTACTCTTTTGACATCCCAACTCCCT
Organism: Aquilaria sinensis; assembly: GCA_005392925.1. Lineage (NCBI taxonomy): Eukaryota > Viridiplantae > Streptophyta > Magnoliopsida > Malvales > Thymelaeaceae > Aquilaria > Aquilaria sinensis. The sequence continues at coordinate 234,643 of SMDT01001206.1, forward strand.
ATCCTTTCCATGATTAGAAGCGGGTCGTCATGAGGGAATACTACGGTAGACCCATTTTTTCGAACAAGCTTCTTCGATGGGTTACCGAATTCCATCACCGAGATCTCCCTGGCTTTTCTCTTTCTTTCTGCCGAAGGTAGTCCAGTGGTGATCATCTGGATTACTCCAGCTGGAGGTGGCGGATGTCTTTTGGGACCTCGGCTTCGGCGCTTTCAGAATCATAGTCCTCATCATCTCCTTTCCTTTCCTCTTCCCTCCCCCCTTTCGGGGAGGGCATCCGTAGGTAGCGCCGAAGTTGGCCCTGCTTTATTAGAGACTTGATGTACTTCCTCAGCTGGAAGCAATCCTCAGTGTCATGCCCATGATCCTGATGGAACTGGCAAAACTTCTTCATATTTTTCTTGTTTTCTGAAGTCATGGCCTTCAGACGCTAGATTGGGTTCCCTTACCTTTCCATGGCCAGCAGTATGTTTGTTTGGGAGGTGTTCAAGGGAGTAAATGACATGGGTCTTTTCCCCTTCTGCTTCTGAGTTTTTCCCCTGCCCTCAACTGGATACCGGGGTTGGTGACTTTGGCCTTCGGGATGATGGTGATTAGACTTCGGTCTTCCCATTCTCTGCTCTTTGGCTATCATGTGCTGATCGGTTTTATGGTAGAACTTGCCAAGGGTGTCTGGAGGGTTTTTTGAGAACTCGTAAAAGAGTTGTGAGTTTCACCGAAGTCCCCGTATCATGGCAAGGATGCGTATTTTAGGACGGTAGTCCGGCACGCTCAGGGCCTCTCGATTAAACCTTTCGACATAGTCATGGATGGTTTCGCCATTCCTTTGCTCCCAGTCAAACATCTGAACGGCCATCTTCACTGTCGGCCTGCTGCTGATGAACTGCTGTGTAAATTCCATGGACAGCTCTTGAAAACTCATTATAGTCCCGGGGGGGAGAAAGTTATGCCACGCGGTTGCTGGGCCAGAGAGGGTGACCTCAAAAAACATGAAAAAGGTGGCGTCATCGGCATCGTGTAGCACCATGCTACACCTGTACTTGGTCAGGTGGGCTTGGGGGTCACTACATCCATCATAGGTTTCCAAATGAGGCATCCGAAAGTCACTTGGCATAGGTGCCTCAACTACTGCTCGGATAAACGGTGACTCTTCTCCGGTGAACGTTTATGACAATCTTGCCCAGATAGGCTTACGATCCACCTACCTTTCCACCCTCTCCAACTTTTTTAGGATTTTTTCCATGAGGACGGTGGTCCTATGCTCTTCTCGCTGCCAGGAGGCTTCTGGCAACAGAGAGCGACGCCTCCTTTTCGGGGAGTAACTTCGGCTGCGAGGGGATTGTGATCTATTCTCCAGTGAAGAACTTCACTGGCGGGAAGTCCTAGCCCCTTTGGACCCCATTTCTCTAGTACGTCAGACTTTGGAAGGTACATCCTCCATTGAGGACTCATCACGGAGGTCCCTGCTCCTCGAACTCCGGTAAGTAGATTTCGGCCTTCTCTCCCAATGGTGTGTTGGTGAAGGGGGCCTTCGGCCCGAATGTGGTTGTGACCACCTTTGGTCTAGTTATTGCATCATTTTGCCATAACAGAGAGCTGAAAATCACGTAGGAAGCTCACTGTGATTGTTAGATGATGTTCATCCTCAGGCAAGGAAGTCTCTGCAGCGGGTTGTTCGATCACCAGTTGAGCTTCCGGCGTGGACGAGGACTTCAGGAGTCCCTTGTCCTTAAAACGCCGAGTCTCAACAACGGCTACCTGAGAATGAGTTCCCACAGATGGCATTACATGATGCCCATTAACATCTTCATTGTACGACATCGTAAGCCTGGAAGGGACTTCCGGTGAGGAGGGCGTCTGAAGAAGAGACTTCCAGGGAGAGATTGCCTGAAACACTCAAATAACAAAGGTTAGGAGGTCCTCGGAGTGTTTTTCCGGGGGAGGAGCCTCCGACGCCCAAGTTAGTATTTGGCAAAATGAAGAGTGATGAGTAGAGAGTAAAGTATATTTTTTCCTGAGAGTTTAGTCTCTTGTCCTTACTAAGGCCGTTTCCAAAGTATTTATAGGAGGGCGTTAGGAGAAGTTCGTTTGATATAGCCTGCTTAGATCATGACACGTGTTCGGTCGGATGTGGTTCGTACCTTTGGGAATGAGGACCTCAAGCTGGCCATAGGCCGTCTTGGCCAGAAGTCAGGGCCATGGGAGGTCTACGTGTCAAGGCGTGTACGAAGGTGGTGTGTCAGGACATGTGCGAGGCCGGCGTGTCAGAGGCTCCTTAACCATTTTTGTCATGTTCTTGAGATCCCTTTGATGAAAGAGACCTCTTCGGGATAGGAGGGCTTCTTGCTGAGGTTGCTCCAGTTATTCATAAGTCCCCTCGGCACGGATGATCCCCTTCAAAGGTGTTTTCCGTGCCAAAGATGGTGAGTCTACCTCTCCCGAAGCTAGTCAGGTCATCTTACCGAGGGTGGTAGTGCACCATGTTCCCGAGGTCGGTATTTCATTCCCCAAGGGTGATGATGGATCACTGAGGTTGAGGGGTCAGGGTGTCAGACCCTATTTTCCCGAGGTTGGTGCTTGCATTCCTCAAGGGTGACGCCCACCTTTACTGAAGGTGGCGCTTCACCGGAGCTTGGGGGTTTGAAGGGCAATAGTGCTTTGGTTATCACAAGACACATACTAGCATAAATACACAGCCACTTCCATTGCAGTTCAAAATGGATAATGCATCATTCATATGCCCAAAAGTACCAAATGATGCATAGCGGCATCCTCGTTGTATGACATGTTGGCCTGAAAGGGAGACCTCTATTCAGAAGATATCTACAATACTTTGAAGAACATGGGTTAGGAGCTCCCTGGAGTGTGTTCCCCAGGGTGAAGCCTCTGACGCTCAAGTCAATACACGGGAAAGCAATAGTTAAGAGTAAAGAGTAGAAAAGAGGGTCCTGTTGTTTTTACCAAGGACCCTCCTAAGTATTTATAGGAGGGTGGAGGGTGGAGGCCGTTTTACACAGCCTATCATGACCATGACATGTGTTCGGTTAGATTTGATCTATACGTTTAGAGGCAAGTATCTTCAGCTGGCCATAGGCCGTTCTAGCCAGAGGGTAGGGGCATGTGCAAGGTCTCTTTGTCAGAGGCTCCTTAACCATTTTTTTTGTTTCTTCTTAAGACCTGTTTCGGAGGTGTGAGACCCATTCGGGCAAAGATTTACCCTTGAGGGTTACTTGGAAGACCTTCGAAAGAGCAAACTATCTTCGGGAGACTTTGTCCTCTATCGAGGATGGTGGATCTACTTTTTCGAGGTTGGTAGCATCGCAAATCCGAGGGTGGTGATTACTCCTTTTTCCCGAAGTTGGTCACATTACTTCCAAGGGTGACCCGGAGAATCCCCCAAGGATAGGGCTAAGAACCTTCTAAGGGTGGTGGCAAAAAAGCAAATTAGGAGCTCTCGTGGGTGATAGCCCTTCGGCTATCACATGCCCCCCTCGAAGAAGCCGAAGTTCTATTTTTGGCATTAATCATTTAGGAGTGCAATGAAAACCTGAAGTTGTCCCTTGGCCAGAAGGACTTACTTTACTAGCTCCTCGGGCAAAAGCCCATTTTTTAGCCGAAGTTGCACTCTTGGCACTTTCTGAGACTCCTTATCCATGTTCTATTTACTAGTTTTGAGCCCTTGATGAGGATGTTGCTCCGAGCCAGTTTCTTATTTTATGCGAGGTCACACCTTCGAAGATAAGGAGCTATAATCTTTCTAATGTTTTTTTATTCCTGTCCACTTGTTAGTGAACCGTTCTATGTTTTGATGAGGCAGTTGCATCATTTCGGGTTAGGCGATATAGGCCTGCTAATGCCAGAAGGCGTGCCTTCAATTCTTGCATCATGTGACACGTGTTATTGGGTTATTGGCAATCAATCATTTCCGTTACATCGGTTGCGTCCCTTCATTTGTGAAGGGTCATTATGGTGATGCTTCGCCTGCCTCCTTTGGTCTATATAAAGCAATTTTCCTTCAGAGTTTCCACACTTCTTCAACTTTCATTTCTTTTGCTCTCGGCTTTCCTCCCACCTTCCAGCTTTCTTTCATGGTGGTGCTAGTGGCAAAGTGATTTCTGGCAAGGTTTACGCCATTCTCCAAAGTTTTGATTTTCTTCCTGAATTAGGTGGGTTTATTTTTTGAAGTAGTTGTTCTTCTTCCCCTTTCTTTTCTTTCTCCTTCATCTTTCTGAGGTTAGTGTTTTAGTCACTGAGGATGTTGTTTGATCAATCCACGGTTAGAGCTATTCCCGAGCGCTAGCTTTCTCTCCACTTCCACTTGAGCTGCACGACTTCGAAGAAGTTGGCGAAGTGGAGGCTTAAGTTCTTCCTCCTTTCTTACTCAAGGTGATTACCATCTTTAGAGCTCAATTGAAGGCGGGTCTTCGCTATCCACTACTGAAGGTGGTTTCGGACTTCTGCCAATTCTACGGCATAGCTGTTAACCAGATGCCTCCGAATTCCTATGCCTACTTCAATGCCTTCTTGTGTATGTGTGGAGTCTTCAAAATTGTCCAACATTTTTTCTTCTTTCTCCAATATTACAAAGTTCACCCTATCTTGAAGGGGGAATTCTACTTTTTTCTCCCCCGAGGATCCGGGAGCAAGAAATTTACTTCCACCTTTGGCACCAAAGACAGTTGGCGAGGGTGGCAGAAGAAGTACTTCTTCATGGAGGTTGGTAAGAAGTGGTTAAATCTTCCTGCTCAATGGGCTTCGGGTACCTTACCACTGATGAAGTGGACCCAAGAAAGCTTTTAACTTTAGAGGTAGAGTCTCAATTTGAGGAGTTTATTCGGGCTGTCATAGATTGGGATATTGAGGTCCCTGTGCGCTCTTTCTACCCCTTCCCATTAGATGGAGTTTTATGACCGAGGAAGTTCTTCAGGAACTTGGGGTAATCAGAGAACATGTCACCGTTAAAGATATGCTCCTTTAGGGCAAACTTTCCTACCCTAGCCTCGTAAAAAGTAAGCTATTCCTTAGAGCTTGGACTTAGAATTTTTTATACTTACACTGATATTATTCCTTTTCCAAAGATGGGTGACAAGTCTGCAGCCTTTTACAAGAGCCTGTTCCTCGGCCACACAGTGAAAGGGGAGCAGCAGAAGAAGAAGGCACCCAAGAGGAAGAAGGTGCCAACTGGATCATCTTCGGCACCTAAGTCAAAGAAAAATAAGGAGGACTCCCTTCCTCCTCCACCCGAAGATCAAGTTGATGAGCTTGATCAAACTCATGTGCGCGCTGACCCACCCTCGGAATCGGCCATCCACTCAATCCCTCAAGTCCTGATGCTGCTGTCGAGGCTTTGGGGACTTCATTGGGGGAGATTTCTACCAAAGAAACCCGAGAGAGGCGAAGAATAAAGGGCAAGGACATTCGCCCCAAAGTGCTGGATGTCAGGGAGTCTGACAGAGAGGGCACCGAACCCTACCTGGTTTGTGTCTTAGCCATTCATCTATGAGTTTGGGATTTTTCGATATTTTAGACGTTGTAGATGAATGGCTAAGAGATAATATTATAACGGAACTTCAGCGTGACTTTGAAGATGAACAAGCCCAACTTAGTGGATGATGGAGCATGTTCGGAAGAGGGCCCTTCGGGACTCAAAAATCCCGAAGGACAAGGTTTCGAGGGAGCCTTTCTAGACCTTCATGAAGGACATGGATTTGTTCTCCGAAGATAGCCAGAAGATGCCCCTTAAATGGTGAGGGGCATTATGACCAATGCCAGCTTCCAAACTTTGACGGAGGAGTGCCCAAATGAGGAAGTCCTTGCCGTTCAGATGACTGAGCATGCTGCCTAAGTAAACCTTATCCCTTGGAAAGATTTTGAGTCTCTATTACTTGTGACCCACATTCTGATTCCTTCTCCTCATTTTTTTTTGTAGCTGTTGGTGTACGGTGGGTATTTTCAAGCCTGGGCAGCCAAACAGTCTTCAATTCGAAGTCAATCAGAGGAGAACTTGGCCAAGGCCACGGAACTATTTACGAGCTCGGTCATTAAGTACAGCGAGCTTAATAAAATCGCCAAGGAGGACTTGACCGACCTTCGGTAGGAAATGTTTTGCAGCCAAAAGAGGCTAGTTGAGGAGTTCACCTCCAAGATTTTTGACCTTGGCGAGAAGGTCATTAAGCTGTCTTCGGAGGGTGAGGTTCTTCGGATGGAGAGGGAAGATGTAATTGCTAACCTCAAGATGTCATTGGAGATGAATGTTGACATACTCACCAAGAATGAGCGACTGAAGAAGGAGAGGAAGAAGAAAAAAGAGAAGTTGGAGAAGGAGGATGAAGTGCTGAAAAAATAACTAAAGGATTTGAAGGCAGAGTAGGCTAACTTAGATGAGGCAACTAAGTCCTCACTTCAAGATTGCTTCTGCCTCGCTCGCCATCAAGTCCTTTCCTGGTATCTTGACCTAGCCCTCTCATTCCTTCGAGTGCTTGATATTCTTGAAGGACCATCCTCAGCGTGGTCGAACATAAAGTTTCTCAACCTTCCTGTTCTTCCCCCTTCGGCTAGTGATGTTGGCAAAGATGAAGGGGATGATGCAAAAGGTGATGATGCCGAGGATGTTGAAGAGCTCGAAGATGGACAAGACTATCAATAGGCTTCTTTTTTTTTTTTGCTTTCTACTTTGTACTTCATCAATTGAACTTAATGGAAATTTCCCATTTTTTGTTCAAAATTTTGGCTAAGTCCAAGATTAGTACGACTTCGGACAATGTCTCAACCCTCGACATTTAACCACCTTCGGTGATGAGTTCCTTCGGTGGCATATTATCCTTAACAGATACTATCAAGGACAGCCTTAGTCTCTCCAAAGGATATCATTCTAAGCATTTAAGAATGGAATCAACCATATTTGGTTAGACACACTTAGGATCAACCATCTTCGGTCAACCTTCTTTGGTAGACTCTACTTTGTACAAAAATAGTTAAGTACCTTTGGGATCAACTATGTTCAGTCAACCACATTTGGTTCACCTCCCTTGACATATTCTGCGCTATTTTTCCCTTCAAATTTTTCTTAGTGTAGAATTTTTCAAAGAGTCTGAATGCCTTGTGTTTTTCAACCCTTTTCCTTTGGCATTCTCGAGCTTATAGACTCCTGGCCAGACTTCCTCGAGGACCAAATAAGGTCCTTCCCAATTTGCCCAATGTACTCCAAATATGGTCTCCTTTTTTTTATCCCTTTGGGCTTGACATGCAAGTTCGTAGCAATGGCTACTCTCTGCTGAAAAGCTTTTCTTCTAAGTTTGGCCACCTCTCTATGTTCGTCAATCGTATCCAACTTGGTTCTTAAACCAAGGTTGTTGTCATCTTCATCAAACACCTATACTCTAACTGATGATTGCATAACTTCGACGGGGATGATGACCTCTGTGTTGAAGATGAGTGAAAAAGGTGTCTCACTAGTGGCCCTTCTGGGAGTTGTTCGATAACTCCATAGCATGCTCAGAAGCTCTGTTGGCCATTTTCCTTTTGCTTCTTTCAATCTCTCATTCAAACCATCTTTTATAGTCCTATTAGACACTTCAACTTGCCCATTGCTCTGAGGATGGTCAACTGGGGCAAAGTGCAATCATATTCTGAGGTTGCTTGCAAATTCTTGAAAACCTTTATTAGTGAACTGGGAACCATTATTAACCACTATCACCCACAAAACACTGAATCTACATACGATGTTTTTCTAGATGAATTTCTATATGTCCTTTGCCGATATTGATGCTAAAGGCTCTACCTCAATCCACTTAATGAAACAATCTACTGTGACCACGCTGAACTTCACTCCTCCTAGAGTAGTTGGGAGAGGCCCAATGAGGTCAAAACCCCAAACAGTGAAAGCGCAAGGATAGTTTACTGAAGTTATCACTTCTGAGGGTATTCTTTGAATGGGTGCGTGTCTTTGGCACTTGTCTCATTTCTGGACAAATTGCCTTGCATCTTTCCTTAGAGTAGGCCAGAAATATCCTTGCGAAAGTAGTACTCCAAAAAAGGCGTCAATCCTAATGTGAAGGCCGCAGGCCCCCTCATGGACTTCTTTGAGGACTATCTCAATGTCCTTTTTTATGATTCACCTATGTAGCAGGTTAGCGTACCTTTGTCAGTACAATTCATCCCCGATCAGGAAGTACCTACCTGAGCGCTTTTGTTCATTCGCAGCTTTAAGAAGGTCTTCGGGAAGTTCCAAAGTTGTGAGATATTTCTTGATAGGATCATTCTATCCTTTACCTGAGGTTGCTATGGACATTATTGCTATGCTCAATTGATCCAGTACTTCAGTGGACTCCTTTGATTTGGCCAAAGTATCCGCTTCTATATTATCTCATCGAGGTATGTTTTTTATCTGTACCCTGTTGAATTCTTGGATAAGTCTTTTTATGAGATCATGGTACTTTGCCAAGTTCGAGTCTTTTGCCCCATAGTCCTCCACCATCTGTCAGACCACCAGCTGAGAATCATTATGGGCCTTCAGATTTCTCACTCCAACCCTTTTTGCCAATCGCAAGCCTGATATGAGGGCTTCATATTCTGCAATGTTACTGGTGACACTAAGACCGAACTTGATGGACCTTGGAGCTTTCATACCTTCGAGTCCCCGCAGAATTACTCCAGCCCCATGATGGTCAGAACCAAAGGCACCATCAAGGAAGAGTGTCCACTCAGGTTCAGAATTTTTGGGGCCTTTTGTAGAATCTTCAGTTCTGGGTACTTCGACGATGAAATCCACCAATGCTTGGGCCTTTATTGCGGTTTTTGGCTCTTAGGTGATATCGTACTCGTCGAGCTTGATGCACCAATTAGATAATCTTCCAGAGTGGTATACCTTCCTCATGACATCCCTAAGAGGCAAGTTACTCCAAACAATGATGGGATGTCCTTGGAAATAAGGCCACAGCCTCCTACTTGCCAACACTAAAGCATATATGGCCTTTTCCAGAAGAGGGTACCTAACTTCGGCACTGTGCAGGGACATGCTCACATAGTATACTGGCCATTGCTTTCCTCCCTTTTCCCTTACAAGCACCGAGCTTACAGCTTTTTCGGTGATAGAGAGGTAGAGGATGAGAGGTTCTCCTTCCAGTGGTTGCCGAAGTGTTGGCAGACAGGTTAAGTAGCCTTTGAGTTCATCCCAAGATTCTTCGGAATCTTTGTTCCAAGGGTGTTCCTCGGACCCAAAGTTGTCTTCATTCTTTGTTGCTTTGGTGAGCAATTTAAAGAATGGTCGGCATCGGTCCTCATATCTAGATATAAATTTGCTAAGGGCCATGATTCTTCCCATAAGCCTTTGTATATCCTTGGTCATCGCAGTAGTTTGGAATCCTAGTAGGACCTTGACCTTTTCTAGGTTGGCATCGATACTTCCTCCAGATACCATAAAGCTGAGGAATTTGCCGACAGTCACCGTAAACACGCTCTTCTCGGAGTTAAAATGGATTCTGAATTCCCCAAGTTGGTGGAATATTTCCCTCAAGTCTACGATATGACTACTAGGCTGCTTGGTCTTAACTATCATATCGTCAACATATACTTCCATACATCTCCCGATTTATGTGTTGAATACCTTGTTCATCAGCCTTTGGTATGTTGCTCCTGCGTTTTTAAGGCCGAAGGGCATTCTAACATAACAGTAGGTCCCAACCTCAATAATGAAGATGATTTTTTCCTCATCTTTGGGATTCATCTGAATTTGGTGATACCCACTAAAAGTATCGAGGAAGCTAAGTAGACCGTATTTGGTAGTGGAATCTACCAATTGGTCTATTGGTGGCAAAGCATATAAGTCCTTTGGATAGGCATCATTTATGTTTCAAAAGTCGATGCACATTTGGAGTTTATCACTCCATTCCTTCGTGGCAACAACAACATTGCTGAGCCATTTAGGGTACTTGACCTCCCTTATTATGCCCGCCTCTATTAACCGTTGGACTTCGGTTTTAACAAAATTTTTCTTATGCACCGAAAGGCTACGCTTTTTCTGTTTAACAAACTTCACCTCCAAGTGTACTTTAAAATAGTGCTGAATTATACCAGGGTCTACCCTGGGCATATCTTTCAGAGAGTAGGCAAACAGATCTTTGTTCATTAATATAACAGATACAAGCTTTTCCTTGTCACCTTTGGCAAGTTTTTTCCCCACTCGGGTAATTTGGCCTGAGACAAGTTCAACATCCTCTATTTCTATTTTTTCAAGGTCACTTTTTTCTCCTTCTATTGCATCTTCACCATCCATGGTCTTCTCTCTCGAGGCCTGTGTGTGAACTTTCACTGGGCTTTGTCTTCCTTTCATGAAAATTTTCCTTACTTTGGCTTGATCAATGAGTATTTTCACGTCACCTTCCTTTGTACAAAATGTGACTATTAGGTATTTCACATCTGGGTTAATGTGAAGATTACCCTGTGTCTGCCTCCCAAGGATGGTGTTGTTTGAAGAAGGGATGTCTATGACAATGAACCTCATCATGGTGGAACCAAAGAGTTCTTGCTTGGTCTGAACCAAGGTTCCCCTTAGCATCAAGGGTAAATCGATCCACCCAAGCACTGGGAGTTTTGAGGGACCTACGCCTGATGGGTTTAAGGTCACCCTTGGAGAAGCCCAAGTTTAGCAACAAATGGGAGAACAAAATGTCGGTGTTTGACTTTTCATCAATGAGCACCCTCTTAACATCCCAGCTTTCTATCCTTGCCATGATTAGGAGAGGGTTGTCATGTGGAAACTTCACGATAGACCTATCTTTCTGAATAAGTTTGTTCATCGAGTTGTCAAACTCCATCATCGAGAATTCCCAAACTTTCTTCTTCCTCTCAGCCGAGGGTACTCCGGTGGTGATTGTCTGGATTACTCCTGCCGAAAGTGGTGGGTGCTTTCTAGGACTTCGATTCCAATGTCGGTTGGAATCATAGTCCTCATCCTCTCCTTTCCACTATTCTTCTTTTCTTTCTCGGCCCTTTGGCGATGGCATGCACAAGTAATGCCGAAGTTGCCTTTGCTTGATTAAAGATTCGATATACTTTCTCAGCTGGAAGCAATCTTCAGTATCGTGCCCGTGGTCCTGATGAAATTGACATAATTTCATCATGTTCTTCTTGTTGTCCGAGGTCATGGCTTTTGGATATTGGATCGCAGTTCCTTACCTCTCCATAGCCATCAGGATACTCATTCGTGTAGTATTTAAGGGAGTAAATGATATTGGCCTCTTTCCCCTTGTTTTCCAAGGTCTACCCCCTCCCTCGGTGGGGAACTGAGGCTGGTGGGTTTGACTCTCGAAGTGACTATGATCAGACTTTGGGCCACCTATCCTTAGCTCCTCGACTGTCATGTGCTGCTTGGCCCTTCGGTAGAATTCTACAAGGGTGTCAGGGGGTCTTTGGAGAACTCATAGAAGAGTTGTGAGTCCCTCCTAAGTTCCCTGATCATGGTGAGGATGTGGATTTCGGGGCGGAAGTCCGGAACACTGAGGGCTTCTTGGTTAAACCTCTTGACATAGTCCCGAATGGCCTCCCCATTCTTTTGGGCTATGTCAAACATTTGGATAGTCATCTTCACCATCAGCCTGCTTCTGATGAACTGCTGAGTGAATGTGGTGGATAACTCCTGGAAACCCATTATGGTTCCGAGAGCTAGGGAGTTATACCACGTAGTTGCTAGCCTTGACAAGGTGATGTCGAAACACTTGCAGAGCGTAGCATCATCAATGCCATGCAACACCATGCTGCGCCTATATTTCATCAGGTGGGCATGGGGGCAGGTTGGCTTGGGGGTCACTGCGCCCATCATATGTCTCCAAGCGTGGTACTTGAAAATCACTGGGCATGGGTGACTCCACTATCGTACGGATGAAAGGTGACTCTTCTTCGGTGAAGGTCTCCAACAACCTTGACCAGACAGGCTTTCGAGAAACTTATTTTTCTACCTTCTCCATTCTCTCTAGGATTTTCTCTATGAGGATGGTAGCGCCGTCCTCTCCTCATTGCTTGCTAGCCACTGGCAACGGAGTGACGTCTGCTTTTCAATGAGTAACTTCATTGACGGGGGAACTGGGACTTCCCATCTGGGGATGGACTTCACCGGTGGGAAGTTCTGGGCTCTTTTGACACCGTTCCTCCATTGCAACATCCCCTAGATGGTATGTTCTCCTTTGAGGACTCATCATGAAAACCCTCACTTCCAGAGCTCCGATGAGGTGACCTAGGGCTTTTCTCTTGATAGTTGTCAGGCGAAGGTGTCCTTCCCCTTGAAGGTGGTTGTCACCACTTTTGGTTGAGCTATTGGGTCATTTCAGCCATGATAGAGTGCTAAAAATCACATAGAAAGCCCATCATGACTGTCAAACGACGTTCATCCTCAGGTAGAGAAGTCTTGGTTGCAGGCTGTTCAGTTGTTGCTTGAGTTTTTAGCGTGGACTAGGACCTTGGGAGTCCATTGTCCTTTGAACGCCAAGTCTGAACAATAGCAACTTCAGAATCGGTTCCCACAGATGGTGCCAAATGATGCTCAGCGACATCCTTGTTGTATGACATGTTGGCATGAAAGGGGGACCTCCGCTGAAAAGATAGCTACAAGACTTTGAAGAACATGGGTTAGGAGCTCTTCGGAGTGTGCTCCTAAGGGATGAGCCTCTGACGCCCAAGTCAGTACATAGGAAAGCAGTAGTTAAGAGTAGAGAGTAGAAAAGAGGATCCTATTGTTCTTACCAAAGACCTTCCTAAGTATTTATAGGAGGGTGAAAGGAGGAGGCCGTTTTACACAGCCTATCCAGATCATGACACGTGTTCGGTTGGATCTAATCCATACCTTCAGAGGCAGGCATCTCCAGTTGGCCATAGGCCGTTTTGGCCAGAGGGTAGGGGTGTGTGCTAGGTCTTTTTGTTAGAGGCTCCTTAACCGTTTTTGTCATTTCTCCGTAAGACCTCTTTGGAAGTGTGACTTGGGAAAACCCTTCGGAAGAGTTGACTATCTTTAGGAGACTTTTCCTCTATCAAGGATGGTGGATATACTTTTCTGAGGTTGGTAGCTTTGCAAATTTGAGGGTGGTGATTACACCTTTTTCTTGAAGTTGGTCACATTACATCCGAAGGTGACATGGAGAATCCCCCGAGGTTGGGGCTAAGAACCTTTCAAGGATGGTGCCAAACTAGCAAATTAGGAGGTCTTGTGGGTGATAGCCCTTTGGCTATGACCAAGTACAAAGCTAGCTTCAACTGACCACACATAGGTGTCTCAGTAAGCCTACCGTAGGCCCTCCTATGCACATGCCAAGACACAAGCACTAGCTCACTTACATAATTACATGCCACATTGTTCCCACACCTTAATCAGAGGTTCACTAGCTTTATAGGCACTACAAACAGACCAAAATATAGCTAGTCCCACAATAACCACAAGTGCCTACAACTATGAATACTTAGGTTAACCCATTAAGCATTAGTAGGTTACCATTAGCTTTAGGTGTCCGAGACATACCTGAATCTTCACAACACTTTCTAAACTAGTTAGATATGCACTCAATCCTCCAAGCCTTTCCCTGAATTATGAAGAAACAGGCCATGAGTACATTGCACTTAGTAAGAGCCCAAAACAGCCTTAAGTGCCACAATGTCTAAGGACATTGAAACATAGCATAGACATAAGTCTTTGTCAAGCTAAAACCTATAATGTAAGACAAAGAAAACAACCCACTAGTATAGGGCAATATACTAAATATGATATTTGGGGTTGGCACACACATCCAAGCAACAAGGCACACCAAACACACACACCAAACATTTGGCTATCAAGCCTAGGGCATAGCAAGCATTTCTTAGCATTTCATTCATTTTATTATCTTAGTTTAGGTCATTTAACTTGAAAACATAGAGAACTAGACCTTAAAAAAGATTGACCAAACCCAAAACAAGGTCTTAATTCTTGCCTTAAATATAATCTGGCTAGAACATAAGATATAGTGCTCTTGACACCTTAGCCCATACTTAGCAGCTAGGTTCCCTTGGATCTAAGCCATCACCTAGGGTTTTTCTTCTTCAAGAACACATAGAATTCAATCTAGAATTCAAGAGAAGAAATGTGTTTAAGCCTTTACCAAACTTTTTAGGTGTTGGACACACAAAAAAGCTTGGTTTTCCACTAACCTTCAACACCTTGTGGCCAAAGCAAGCTTCTTTACACTAATACTTACTTCAATTCAACTCTCTTTCTTTAGAACTCTCACACATACACCATGGACCTTTGGAGTAGGTTTCCTCCCATCCAAAAGCACCAAAATCTACTAGGAAAATAGCTTAATTTAGGTGGAGAAACAATAGCAGTGGAAGGGTGAAATTTGATTAAGTGTATAATTATTGGCTTAACCTCTCAATTAAGGCATTTAACTTGTTTGCCTGCGTAATTAACCATCTTTTCATAGTTTTTAGTCTATTTCTAGCACCCACTTTGGCCTTTATTTTGGTGTATGAAGTCATCAATTATCATCCTTAACAAAAACAGTCATGCACCTCAAGTGCACACCAGCACCCCTCACACCACTTTTTCGTAGGCCCAATAAATCATCTTATTTTTCCATGCCTCCCTCAACCATTTCCTCTCATTTTCATTAGCTTGTAAGTTATTTTATGTTCAGCCCATCAACTATACAAGTCACAGGCATGACAAGAAGCCCATGCAAAGGACCATGAGAAAAGAGCCTCCATTGTCGCCATTAGATCCAACCAAAAGAAAGGCTTTTGCAACTATAGATGATCATTAATTATAGGTTGTACATTATGATCTATTTGAGAGATTACTTAATGCCACCATTCAGTAAGAGATCAACACAATGATTCCTTAGGAGTTGGATAAGGCAACTGATGTTGCCTAGTGCCAAAACAGATCATGTCCCCATAGAGGTACCTACCATAAGGGCCTAGAGTTCGTTCAGAAGGGCTAAAAGCAATAGGCATTGGCATGGTCCTTAGGAGGTTGAAATAGATGGAAGAGCACCTAAAGGCCACCAACCTAACCTTTAAAAGATATTCCTAGTTAGTCATGGATATTAGCTACATATGGGTATAGCTAATAAATGAGATCAAGAATGCATTGAGCTTAAAAAGATTAAGGATACCAATGATAGACCTATACGGCAGATTTACAAACCTTGTCAGCTAGCTGTAAAGGTATGTCATGTCTATGAGGTTGGAAAAGGCCAAGGATGTGATTATTTATAGGGCCTTTAGCTTTACTCTAACTATGGCTGTGATGGCTCTCCTAGTAAATGAAAAATTTTGACTGAGTGAGTACATTTAATTAAGTGTTTTATTTAAATACCTGAAATTAGTTTTTACTAAGTAAGAAAAACAAGCAAACTAAAGTTGTATTGAGTCCTTAAATGTGAAATGGAACTAGTGAGCAAAAGGGAAAAATGGTAATTTTGGCCTGAGTTAATGGCATTGCTATAAGTTTTTATGAAACTAAGTCATGTAATTGTTTTTGACCAAATAAGTTAAGGCCATATGCTATTCTAACCATTGGAACCGAGAATGAAAGTTAAGGGACTAAAATGCATGAAGTAAGAATTTAGGGTATTCTATTTTTATAATGACTTAAATGGCTAATTTACAAAGGCTAGGGGCAAGAATAAGAACTGTACATGAGACTTAAGAGGAATAGACTAGGAGAGAGAGCTAGTGAAAAAGAAAAGCTATAACTTGTCTTGAACTAGAAGAATATATGGCCAAGGAAGATACAGTAGGAGTAGGTGTAGATATTTGGCTAGAAAAAAAACCAACTATTCGTCATCTTTTTCCCATGCCATTTTCATTTCTCCTTTTCCTCCATAGCTCATATTCATCATCTCCTCAAAATCCCACAAAATTTATGCAAAAATTAAAGGCCCAAATCATATATGTCAAGCCTTTAGCTCATTCTTTTGTGGTTTTGGTGTAATTACTTTATTTATTGCAAATTTTGGCTTCAAACCCTAAGGTATGTTTTATCTGTAGGTTTAAGCTGGTTCTAATCTTAAAATAAGGTTACGGATGGTCTTAATTTAGTGCTCGTGGTGCCCATTTTTCTTGGATTTAGGCTTGCAACTCAAGGTAAGCTTGTTGTGCACAAGTCTGCTTAGTCTTGCTAGGTAGCTTTATTCTTCTTTAAATTTGATTTGAGGTAATGGATTAAGTTGATTCAAGTTATATTGATGCATTTAATACTTATTTTGAGTGCTGTAAATGAGATTGGGGTTGCCTAAACTTTGGGTACCATGGAAACCAAGTTTGGGAGCAAGAAACGGACAATAAGCCATGTTGGCCACATCTTTAGGAGGTGGTGCGATCGTACTAAGACTAGAAAAGGGACAAAAAGGGCATGGTATGACTACACCATGCCTAGGGTGCCCCTGAATGTGTCCTAAATGCTTCGTAATATGTTTCTAAATGTTTCCAAGTATTCCCAAGGCCATCGCATGCTCTAGTTAAGTTCCTAAACCACTTGTAAGGTGTAATATGCATCAATTAAGTACAGTAATTAAGTAGGTGATTTAAGAGGTCCATGAATGGTGGATGAAAAAGAGGTACCTTAAGTAGGAATTATGGTACTAAGTAGGGGCTAAGTGAGGTTTGGATTCTCTAATGACCTATGTATGGGGTCATGGACACCTAAGCATTGGAGTGGAACCTAAGAGATTCCCAACCAAGAAAAGAAGCTTGGTACAATACTCCAATATCAAGTTGGAGGAACTTAGCAAAGTAAAGCCACTAAGTTGATTACTCCACACAATAAGTGAGGGGAAGACAAGTAAGCTACGGGAATAGGTGCTGACCTAATTTAGGACACTTAAGTGGGACTTAGAAGAGGTAAAGGATTTAAGTATGTGGACCAATGGCTCAAGTACCGTCAATGTAAGTCTAAGGCACCTTAGGGTGTAATAAGTCCTAAGGGCTGTGTGATGCATATCATTCATACATGAGTTGCATTTATTATTGTTTTGATATCTGTGTTTATTTATTGGGTACTTTATTGATTGTTTGCCGTATATACATGCTTGCTTGAGGTTTTCTTCCAGGTACCAAGGCACCCCTTACTAAGTGCAATAACATAATCCCATAAGCTTATTTGTGTAGGTACTAACCCTAGGCCTAACAACTAAGTGTATAGTTGCGGCCTAAGTGTCTCTCTTTTGCAGGTACTTACCTTACATGGAACCTTCTGTCTTTAAGTAAGTTATAAGCTAACCTTTGTACTAATTAAGTGTTTATGCCTTGTTATCTTAAAGGTTGAAGTTGCACAAGGACAAGTGAAGGGCTTACACTAGGAGCTTTTAGGTCATAGGTGGGAACTCAAACAGATGATCTTAGTAGTATTTGGCCATATATATAGGGTACCTTGTTTACCTGGGAATTGTATCTATTAGGATACCTTGTGATGTACAACATTTGTGTTACTTTTGGATGTATGTTAGAGTTAAAGAGTGCATACAAAATATTATTTAAAGCTAGGTAACTAGTGTTTTGTTATCTTGACACATTTTAAGTATGTTTTAAATGAAATTCTTGAGCAGTGTTTTCTCCACTTGGGTTATTTATTTGAGTTGCTTGTCAGGACAAATCTTCTTGCGGGTAGGCTAAATAACTAGTTGAACATAAATTTTTTTCATTTACCACTACATAATAGTTAGCGAACTGTAACTAAGTGGGATCACAATCCCTAGGAGCCTATAAGTATTATTATTTCTAGGCACTAGGAACCTATTTTGTGACAATGGGCACTCCAAGTTGGTTCCAGAAAAATAGGGGTCATCAATTTCAATCATTATTGTCATTATATAGACTTGTGTATGATACTTCCTTACTAGTCGTATCACTCCCAAGGTGGCAGCTTACCTTTTCAACAAAATGCAAGGGAAGGTTGATTCCTTAAAGGATTATATTCAAAAATTTAAAACAGGGATGGTGTTGGTGTAGGACTTCATTCTTAAGGTGCATCTACTGGCCATAACATAATGATTGCTGTAAGGCTCTAGACTAGCATAGGATTTACGTAAGAATCTTAATTGGAGCATTGAATAATTCTCAAACAGAGTAACCCAGCATATCCTTGTAAAAGAGCTTAAAAAGCCTAACTTCCTAATTACAACCTTGAAGGAGCAAAAGAAGAAGCCAGAGGACAATAGATCCCCATCAAGGAATAGGGTTGTTGCCAAGAGCCCTAATACATACCATATGCTTTGGAAAGGACACCTATAGCAATAAAGTGTCGCTAGCCTTCACTGATGGAGATGCCACATGTACCTAAAAGAACCCTTTAAAAATTAGAAGTTGGCTTATCACAAGGAACATGGCTAATAAGCTAGGTTCAACACTACAAGGGTTGAACAAGGAAAATTTCAAAAAACATGATGCTACAATCATCAATGGAGTACTTGAGGCACTAAGCACAAGAACAACCTGGATACACCATGGTGCTTTTTTTTTAGAATGAGGGTCTATGTGCACCCTGGTGTGATGGCCCTACCTAAAGGAGACCCTAATTAGTAAGGTAACAATATTATTTTAGTAACTCAATACCTGAATATTATTGTAAGCAAAATCTCAATTTTAGCAGCTTATAGTAGCTTATAAAGTTATCTCATAAATAGACCCGAAAGATCAAAAGAATGTCAAAAGTGGTTTTTCTCAATGGGCTTATCTACTCTCATTTGTGAGATAAATGTGAATTTACCATTTTGGCCCTAAGGGAATGGTTTATCTGTTAATTATGGAACCTTAGTTACTTGGTTGTATGTTCCTTGACACCTAAGGACTAAAGGTGTAATTAAGTTGTGAAGAGAGAAATATGGCCTAGTGCTAAAATGAGTTGCAGAACTTATTTAAATGTGACAAAATTCCATAAGGTTGTGAGGATGACACCTAGGTGCTAGTGGCGACTCACAAAGTAATAGTAGCTTACATAAGTTTCCTTTCTCCTTAAGTAACTAAAATCTCCTTTTTTTCCTCTCTCATGAATGGACCACCAAAGCCACCATCGATGAAGCTCAAATCCTTAAGAACTCCAAAAGAAAGTAGTGAGATTTTGTACGACAATTACATCTTGTACATTAACGAACTTGGGCTTAGTCACAGTTTTGCAAGGTAAGCCAAGTTGTGGTTTTTTCCTAATTTTTATGATTAGGTTTAGACCAAGGGAGATTAACGTCATTTCAAGATATTAATGGTGTTATTACTTGTTTATTAACTAATGATTAAACAACTACAAGGCAAGGAAACTATAGGAGGCAAGTGCTCTTCACTAAGGTATGTTGGGGTTCTTGAGTTAAGCATAGTTTAGGAATAATTCTAATTTCTAGAATTAGTATAATTACATTACTAAATGACTAAGCTAGGTTTTTTCCTAAGCTACAAAAAAAGGCTCAAAGAATGGGTACAAAACCGAGACACATTACAGGAAGTATGTGTGTGCATGTGCGATGTGCTTGCTTGCAATAGTTATAAGGTGGTGAAATTAAGTTATATCTTATATATATTAATATTAGATACACAATTTGTATATGGGTACAAATGGCTACATTAATCAAGAAATTAGCATGAAAAAGGTAAGTATGGGTGAGGTACATCACAGTTGGAAATGGTGTGGAATACACATATACCATGGAGCAATTATGTAGGTAAAAGGTGTTAAACAGCCTATAAATCTTGCGAGAATTAAGAAACCCTTAAGAGAGCTCATGGAGCCAAGGGTGCTCTAAATGGGTCAGGGAGTTCTATAGGGGCACTGCACCATATTAAACACAAATTGGCAAACGAGCCAATATACTTACTCTTTTACATAAAAGCGTAAAGTACAATGGATGTTAGTGGAATACTAGCAAGTCCAATAATATACTAGCTTTGAGCTAGAAATTCTAAAGTGAATAGGGATCAAGTAGGTCTTCTTAATGATGATAGAGACATAAGGTTTTGTTATAAATAGGACTAAGGGGAAAATTAGAGGGATGCTGTTCCAATTTGACCCTTGAACATGGTGATCATACATTTTAGTCCTAGTGGTTGTGGGCTCACCATCTAGGAGGAAAGTAGCTTGTGAGGACCTTTCACATGGGATGATTACTACTAAAATGCTCTAATAATGATGAGATCCAGTGTCACAATGATGTATATAAATTATACATAGAGTCCTATGGCATTTATTTACATGAATACAATGCCTCACTAGGTATCCTATGAAATGCTCACCCCTATTATTTATGTGCAGGTACTCAACTAAGTGAAGGGCTCAGCAATCAGTAGAAGATTATTGTCCTAGTTTGATAGTAAGTACAAGTTGTAAACTTACTTATGCTATATGTAAGGTTATATGCAATGGTTAGTAATGAATTTAACTGAAATGTTTCTCTCCTATAGCAGTCATCGACTAGAAAGCATAAGGGAAGCATCTGGATGGATTCATATAGTCTTTGTGTGGGAGGTGCTTAGAATGAACCCTTATATAGGATCTTGTACTTAGTGCGTAACTCATATGTATATATGAGTCTAGGAGTGCCTTTAGTAAAACTAAACATAGGTGAAATCAATAACTTGGCCTGTTTATGTAGGTTGACTTGTATGGGTAAAAATGTATAATGCACTTTAGTTTTAGTTTTGGTTTCAATAAAGTGCAATACAAAAATGTTTATAAATATATATTAAAGGCTTAACTATGGGATCAAAGTGACTCAAGTGCACTATTTCTACTAGTGCTAGGTTAGAAAGCTAGGCATATGCAAAATTTTTGGCACTACAAGTAACCTTATAAAGGAGTACAAGTTAAGGGGAATGACCTCCTGAATGGCTAGGAATAACCACTGATCCTAGGAAATTACTCCTAATGTTAGTAATAGAGTTCTGGTGGAACAGTGGATCCTGCACCTGGTCCACAAGTACATGCAAGATTTATACACCCTAGTACACCATAGACCTCAAGAGGACACAATAGACCTAATGTTATGGCTCTCCTAGTGGGAAGCATGCCTGAAGAAGGTAAATTTCTCTAAATCAAATTTGAAACCTTAATTCGAGTCTACATAGCAAGACTGTGAAAGTTTAGCAAACTTCACTAAGTTCCAAGGAGGTTAAGGTGCTAAATGAGGTTTAGGGGCAAAATGGTAATTTTTGCATCCTGAATAGTCGGGCTGGATCCCGAGTGGTGAAAATGAAGTTTTATGACTCAACTTTTAACTTTAACCCAAACATGATGAAATAAACAAGGATTAATCAAGAATAGCTAAGGTTACCAAAAGATGGGGACTTAAGTGTATCATGTTTAATACTTTCATGGCTTAGATTAAAAATAGTGTTGTAAGAAGGTAAAGTGGAGGGGTGGCTGCCATAAACCCGAGTTCATCCTCTCCACCTTCTTTTTTCCATCCAATTAAGCTTGAAATCAAAGTTTCTTGGTGAAAAGAGAAGCCATCATAAGTATATAGGCCATTGGGAGCTCATTTCAACCATAAAACCATGGTTTTGGAGCTTGGAAACATGTTTTTTCCCATCACCTATCTTTAGTACGAGGTAACCAATGTGTTCTTGATTGATTTCAGGTTTATTGGCTAGTTAGGAGCTTTGGTTTGGTTAGAAAGTAAGAATTTGATGTTTGGTGCCTATGTTTTGCTTGGAACTTACGTGGTGCTTTGGTGAGCTTAATGGATTGGAAAAGTGCTTGATTCTTGCTTGTTACTTGGAGTTGAGGTAAGGGAGTTGTATTTTTGAGTTCAATTAATGCTATTGGAATAAGGTTGCTTGAAGAGTTCGAGTAATTCTAGCAATAGCATTAGTTAGTGGACAAGGTTGAATCATTATGGACTATGAGGTTTGTGATAATTGGAATGATGTTATAATGTATCATAGATTGGCTTGTGATAATTGGTTGTCATCTATGCAACATGTTTTACATGTATGTGAAGTTTGGAGGCTAACCAAGCATGTTTGATATGTTTGGTAATTGTCCAAAGTTCATAGCAGCAAAATCTGTGAAAATTTTGTAGATTCATAGATGGGCAACGCATCGCCAATTTTGTACCA
The DNA here is from genome assembly GCA_005392925.1 of Aquilaria sinensis. Taxonomy (NCBI): domain Eukaryota; kingdom Viridiplantae; phylum Streptophyta; class Magnoliopsida; order Malvales; family Thymelaeaceae; genus Aquilaria; species Aquilaria sinensis. The sequence continues at coordinate 256,708 of SMDT01001206.1, forward strand.
CTTTCCACGATGCATCACCAATACTAGAAAGTTGGCAGAACGTTACCAACTGTGGCGATGCATCGTCACAGGTAGGCTGGCTAAATTTCCCAAGTTTTGCTAGGATGGTCAAGGGGAGACCTAAGGGAGTTCTTAGGGTACCTTGGGGCCTAAGTGTTTCGGGACTACTCTGAGACTTTCAAAAGTCCTTCAAGACCTAGGATTTTTCTTGAGGTTTGTAAAGTTTTATGGTAACTTCTACCATGAGCAAGAAAACTAGTTTACCAAGGATCACAACTAACTGCCACTAGCTAGGGTGGAAGGTTTAGAACCCTTGGCAACCTAGCCGTGCCGTTAGCCACAAGGTTGTAAGGTGAAACCTTAGTGCGCCTAATTTACAAGGTCTTTATGGCATAGTTACGATAGTCCCACTATAATTCCCCTATACAACATAAAAAGGGAGAGGTTCAACTGGTGATTTATCACTAGTTAGGCTAGCAAGCTCAGCTTGGTAGAGGACAAGGCTATGCCTTGTAGTTCAGGGACTAGGATAAGGAGAGGTCTCAAGGGACCTAGTTGTATGTGCATATATCAGACCCTCAGCCTATATGAGCTGACAGGAGGTTACATATGTTGTCATATGTGAAGTCCTTAGTAATTTTCTTACAGGTACCATGAAGTCCCTTATTGAGAATGTTTATGTTCTCACTCCCTAGTTATGTTGTGCAGATTCTGAAGTTGTTGGACCGGGTAACCGTTGAGGGTTATTGCAGTAGTTCACTTTTGTTACAAGTATTTCCCTTGAGAATCTTTATGATTCTAGTATACTTGGGTAACTTGTTGGTCAAGTAGCAGTACTAACTAGAGTCTTCCTTTCAGTGTAGAGCATAGTAGCACTTAGACAAGGATTTTTGTGACTCGCCACTAGGACTTGCATCCAATGTAAGAGTTAGTTCAAGAAGATCTCAGTTGAGGCTTGTATATATAGTGCTCTTAGTTGCCTCCATTGTCTATGTTTTGAGGAGTCCTAGAGTCTAGGGTTGCTCTTGGGTAAGGGCATTAGTCTACTTTTTGTATGAATGCTCCCACGCAGTTGTTATGTCTAGTAAACTCTCTTAAATGTTGATTTTGTATGCTTTGGCTATTTTAACTTATTTTCAATGGAAATCTCTTGGCCAAGTCATTGTTTATGGTTTTTGTTAATCCAAGTCAAAGCATGAAGAGCATACATCTTGCATATTCTAGGTTAATCAACTAGCATCACGGAGTTTTAATTCGTACACAAATTCAACTAGCCATTTGCAATCTACTGTGAGGCTAGCTCTTACAGGTCTCCTAGGCAGGGGCCAAGGATGGCCGTGTCAGTTATTCTTATCAGAGCTTAGAGCACATTTCATAGCTATTGGAGTCTAAGGCTGATATCTAGTTTTGGAAAGTCCAGGTGCTAGGAAAGTTAGTACTGACCAACATCTGGGGAATGTTGTCTGTGTTTGGTTGCAGGTTGCTATGGTTGACACTAGGTCAGGAGCTTCGAGAAGGGCTAGAGAACCTGGTGAGGGTTCTAGTGACCTAGTTATGGCAAGGCTGGATGAGATATCCAGGGTGCTTCAAGGTTAACTCAGACTATGGCCCAAGTGGCACAGGGTATGACTACCATCATGACTGAGTTGTTCCAAGATCATGAGGATAGAGAAGTGAAGTTGTCCAAGAGGAGAATGATCCATGTCAGGATCAAGAGAGGCATGCTGAGCAGCAGAAAGTACCTAGGGCTTATGAACGGAGAAATCATGTTCATGAGGACGAGGAAGAACCAAAGGTTATAGAGGCTCCAAGGAGGGGAGATACCCCACATCAGATGAGGTTGTTGGAAAGGTTCAAGACTATAGATCCACCAAGTTTTAAAGGGATAGGTGATCTTGATTGAGCAGAAGATTGGTTTTCTAGGATGAATCAACTTTTCACTTGTGGAGGTTATGAGTCTGAACAAAGGATGGCCTTAGTGCCTTTCTTTTTAAGAGGGAGGGCTACTTTATGATGGGAAGATGTGATGGAGATGCTAAGAGAAAGCAATGGTACTCAACCAGAGCACAAGAAAAAGGTACTTAAGTGGTCAGACTTCGAGAAAAGTTTTCGACAGGAATACATTAGCGAAGCTGTACAGCACCAAAGGATGATTCAGTTTGAAAATCTAGTGGAAGGAGAGATGTCTATGTGAGAGTATGAGCAATGTTACAATTCACTCATTCGGTATGCTCCTTACATCATTGGTAATGCTGAGTTAAAGGCCAAGAAATTGTTTCAAGGTCTGAAACCCGTGCTTCAGAGGTATATGGCGATAGCGGACATCAGAGTTGACGTGTTCAAGCTAATTTTCATACCTAATTTTCGGTTGAGATCTCTCACCCAACAGTAGAGTCGAATCACAAAACCTAAACAGTTGACGTGTTCAAGCTCTATATGGTATCTACACAAGCCTCTCGGAATCACCACGCTTCCACCACGTCCCGGCAGATGCATTTCTCTTGTGCTCGCAGTGCTAGCTTGCGTCCTCAAAGGAATTACAAGAGAAGAGTGCGGCTGTGCTTTTCTGAGGCTAAGGCAAGAAGACCAGCGAATGTCTCACTAAAAGTTGTATTTATAGTGAGACTCAACTTCTAGGCCTAATGGCTTTCAAAGCCCTAATCCAATTAGGCTTTAATTTCGGGCTTAATAATGGCTCAACTCTTGAGCCCATTATTAATACAAAATTAAAGTGAAACTATAACCCAAATAATTAGCCCATGCACTCTAATGATCCAAATAGCTCTATGTGTGCGTCCCAATAGGCTCATACTACGTTGGCAATGATCATAAATCACATTTATGATCATAAGCAATGAGCGGTGTCTAGCAACACATCATGCTACCTAAGTGACAAGATTGTCGGTGATTTGACTAAACCTTTATGATCATCATCGATATATGCCATTGTCCCTTTGTCCAAGATATCAAGACTAAGCACGAGACATGGAATGTGTCGCTCTCGTATAGGCCCAATCTTTGGTTTCTTGATTACCAAGTAGACCAACTTAAACTGATGACATTGATATCATATATCAACTCATCCGAGCGTGGCCATGCATTTTTCTAAGTCTCACTCTATCAAGGGCCCGAATATATCACTCCCGTTATATAGGAGGGACAAATCCCATCTTGATCATACAAATCCCTCCGCATGATATGTGACATACCCAATGACCTCCTTCAGGTTCACTCAGTTACGAGCAACAAAGGAAAGTATCAAAGTATGTGACTCATATGTAGGGAACCTTGATGATCTTAGGTCGAAGGACTACATATACCATGATCACTATGAGAATCACTTATGACACTCATATAACGATCCATGTAGGGCTCTCATGGTGGGTCAGTCCAGTACACAAGTTCTCCAACTTGTACCCATATGTAGACTACATATCTTATATTAGTCTCCACATATGCTAGTCGTTATGTATTATTGCAACCCGCTCCACAATAGTACTAGACTAGGGACATTTGAGAATATCATTATTCTAGGGTCACAATTATGTTTATTATGTTATGCAGAAATGAAACAACAAACATAATTGCTGGATTAATGCCTTAATAAAATATCATGACTCAATGTGTAAAAAAATACAATCATCTCATGATTGGCTTTTGGGCACAACACTAACACCTTTCTCTTGCCATATTTAGTCATCTTGGAGTTTATAGCTTATTTTGCACATGTTTATTAAAGGATACCATACCTAGACTTGTTTAGGGTTGAATAGGTGTTTAAACCATGTGTAAAGTGTGTTTTTAGCTAGTTTAGGGCTTCTAGTCCTTTGAGAGTTTTTCTTCATTTTTTTTGGTTGTTTTAAACTTTTAATGCCTATATTGCCTTATATTGGCCATAAATTGCTTGTAAACATTCAAATTACTTTGGTTAATATAATTGATTGAAAAGTGTTTTCTCTTTAGTTCTATATTAACTATTCTTGGCACACAAAGGACTTTGTGATCTTTTTGAATAAATTCTTCCATTCAACTTTTTCCTTGTTGAATTTGTGGAACTTGGAGTATTCTTAGGACCTTCCTATATGATTTATAATCAAGTGATATCAGAGCCCAGCAAGTTATAAAGGAAAAAGCTCCTACGCTCTTTGTTCTTTTACCTTTTTATTTTGTTAGTTGTTGTTGTTCCATTCAATTTTCATTTATTCATCCAAAACAACCTTCGTTTGGTGTCCATTACATCTATCAACCTTCCAGTCATGTTGTTTCCTTCATGTCTTCATCACATTTTTCCCTCAAATTGTCCAGTGTGCGCTCAACTTGTTCAATCTATGCCAACTCTTGCCTAGCTTCATCAAGCAACCTTTGTTCCATCTTCTTTAATCATACATCATTCACTCTAATGCCCGTTGGCATCTTCGCTGAATGACATGGTGAGCCTAGAAGGGACTTCCGGTGAAGGGAAAGCTTCTGAAGAGGAAATTTGCTGGGAAGGACTACCTAAAACACTCAAGGAACAAGGAATAGGAGGCCCCTGGAGTGTTTTTCTGGGGGACGAGCCTCCGACGCCCAAGTCAGTATTTAGCCAGATGAAGAATGATCAGTAGAGAGTAGAGAATGCCTTTCTATTTTTTCGAGCTCCCCCCCTTTACCAAGGTTGTTTCCCAAGTATTTATAGGGACGTGTTAGGAAAAGCCTGCTTGACACTGCCCGCTCAGATCACGACACGTGTTCAGTTGCATTTCGTCCGTACCTTCGGAAATAGGGACCTCCAGCCGACCATAGGCCATCCCGGCCAGAAGTTAGGGCTGCGGGAGGTCTGCGCGTCAAGAAGTGTACGAGGGGGCGTGTCAGAGCGTGTGTAAGGGCGGCGTGTCAGAGGCTCCTTAACCATTTTTGTCATATTCTTAAGACCCCTTAGGTGAAAGAGACCCCTTCTGGATGGGAGGGCTTCCTGCCAAGGTTGCTCCAGTTATTCGCAAGTCCCCTCGGCATGGAGGACCCCTTTTGGAGGATGTTCTCTTCTGCCAAGGATGGTGAGTATATCTCTGCCGAAACTAGTCAGGTCATCTTATCGAGGGTGGTAGAGCGCTGTATTCCTAAGGCTAATATTATCATTCCCCGAAGGTGATGGTGGATCACCGAGGTTGAGGGGTCAGGGGGTCAGATCCTGTCTTACCAAGGTTGGTGCTGGTATTTCTAGAGGGTGATGCTCGCCCTTTCCGAGGGTGGCGCTTTGCCAGAGCTTGGGGTTTTGAAGGGTAATAACCCTTTTGGCCATCACACTCTACATTTGAAAACAAGAAAAACACAAAAAATAAGGATGTGTGTTTGAGGTTGTTTCTTTCTAAACAAGTTTCATTCAAATTGTGCAATATTTAGCCTTTTGCAATCTTTGCTAAAAATCTTGATTCTTGTTCTCTATTTTGGAGAGAGAACATTCTTGGAAGCCTTGCACTATAAGAAATATAGAGAAAAAACAATGTTTCAAAACAAAAAATTTTATTATTGGTCAATTTTCCTTACAAATTCTCAATTTTCAAGCAACTATGCACAAAGTTGTCCCAAAACTTGTTTTTGTGCAAAAAACTTCATCTTTCTTGTTCTTCCATAATTCTTGCACTCTTTTATAGATGGAATTTGTTAAATTTTGTGCTTCTCATCTATTTTCTTTATTTTCATTCAAAATTACATGAGTTTCAAAGGATTTGCAATCTTTTGTGTGTTTTGAGTTTGGTTCTCTTAGAACTTTAGACACAAATCTTTGCTAGCAATTTCCACTAACAATTTAAGAGTGAATACTTGTGAGAATCATTGAATTGTAGGAATACTGGATGAATGTACTGAAAAAAGATTTGAAAACAAGTTGAGCTAAAAGCTTTCCACTTGGTGATGACAAAGTTGTTGGATAGAATGGAGGCCATTGTCTCAAGATGGATGAGTTTAGTTCCCAATTGTCCGATAAGGGTGCACCCACATCTAAGCTATAAAAGAGAGTCAATCCTATCTTTTAGGAAAACAAGGGTGTAAGAATAGAAGATTTTGAAGGAAAGGAAGAAGCAATGAATGCACCTAGGCAACAAATGAGGGGGAATCCACATGAGGATGACAACATTAATTCCTTCAAACTCAGCCTACCACCTTTCTCACACAAAAGTGATCCAGATGCATATTGGGAATGAGAGTAAAAGATAAAAATAACATTTGATTGCCCTAACTATTCAAAGGAGAAGAAGGTAAAGTTAGCCACTGTTGAGTTTATAGACCATGCTCTTGTGTAATGGAATTAGTTGGTTACTTCTAGGAGAAGGAATGAGGAAGAACCAATTCAGACATAAAGGGAGCTTAGGACTATAATGAGAAAGAGGTTTGTTCCTACCTACTACTATAGAGACCAACATCAAAGGTTGCAAAGATTTGTGCAAGGGAGCAAATCTTTGGAGAATTATCACAAATAATTAAAGATGATCCTCATTAAAGCCTACATTGTTGAAGATGAGGAGATCACCATACAAGGTTCTTGAATGCCTTGAATCTTGAAATTGTTAACAAATTGGAGATGATGCATTATATAGACATGGTGGACCCATTGGACCAAGCAAATAAGGCTGAAAGGATCATGCAAACAATAAGGGTAGCCTATATGTCAAGAGTAGGATGCCCTCAAGGCCAAGGCTAGGGCACCACAAAGGGGACCCAGCGCACACATTCAAAACAAAGGTAACCCTACATCTCAAAATACAAAGAAAGCCCATGATATTATGTGTTAAAGCATAGGGGCAAGGGACTTATAGCTTGGGATTGTCCAAATCAAAAGGTGCTTTATGTTGATGTGTTTGGAGAGCTCATTTATAAGGATCAGGATGTGCAGGATGATGACCTTGCTAAGATGCCCACCTTGGATGATGTCCCACATGGAAAAGAGCCAGATGAGGGGAATTTTGTTTTTGTTACTAAGAGGGCATTGAACATGTAGGCCAAAGAAGAGCTTTAACCAAAGATAGTGTATATTTTGTAATGAGTGTAGCTTGATCATTGATGGAGGAAGTTACACAAATGTTGCCAGCATTACTTTGGTGGAAAAGATGCAATTGCCTTTACATAAGCACACTCAGCCCTAAAAGCTGGAATGTCTTAATAATGATGGAGAGATTTGTTGGGTTTTGGGCGCCAAACAGCGCAGCGGAATTTAACCGAAACCCTCCAGGATCCAACTGAAACGGGGTAAACCGGGTGTTCAAAAATTTTCATACCTAATTTTCGGTTGAGATCTCTCACTCAACTGTAGAGTCGATTCACAAAACTTGAACAGTTGATGTGTTCAAGCTCTCTGTGGTATCCACACGAGCCTCTCGGGATCACCACGCTTCCACCGCGTCCCGGCAGATGCGTTTCTCTTGCGCTCGCAGTGTTAGCTAGGGTCCTCTAAGGAATTGCAAGAGAAGAGTGCAGCTGTCCTTTTTGGGAGGCTAGGGCAATGAGACCTACGAATTTCTCACTAGAAGTTGTATTTATAATGAGACTCAACTTCCAAGCCTAATGGGTTTCAAAGCCCTAATCCAATTAGGCTTTAATTTCAGGCTTAATAAGGGCTCAACTATTGAGCCCATTATTAATACAAAATTATTGTGAACCCAAAACCCAAATTATTAGCCCATGCACTCTAATGATCCAAATAGCATTATGTGTGCAACCCAACAGGCTGTTACCACGTTGGCAATGATCATAAATCACATTTATGATCATAAGCAATGAGCGATGTCTAGCAACATATCATTGCTACCCAAGTGACAAGATTGTTGATGATTCGAGTAAACCTTTATGATCATCACCGATATATGCCATTGTCCCTTTGTCCAAGATATCAAGACTAAGCACGAGACATGGAATGTGTCATTCTCGTATAGCCTAATCTTTGGTTTCTTGATTACCGAGTAGACCAACTTAAACTGATGACATTGATATTGTATATCAACTCATCGGAGCATGGCCATGAATTTTCTAAGTCTCACTCTATCAAGGGGCCCGAAGATATCACTTCCGTTACATAGGAGGGACAAATCCCATCTTGATCATACAAATCCCTTCGCATGATATATGACATACCCAATGACCTCCTTCAAGTTCACTCAGTTACGAGCAACAAAGGAAAGTATCAAAGTATGTGACTCACATGTAGGGAACCTTGATGATCTTAGGTCGAAGGACTACATATACCATGATCACTATGAGAATCACTTATGACATTCATATAATGATCCATGTAGTGTTCTCATGGTGGGTTGGTCCAGTACACAAGTTCTCCGACTTGTACCCATATGCAGACTACATATCTCATATTAGTCTCCACATATGTTAGTCATTATGTATTATTGCAACCCACTCCACAATAATACTAGACTAGGGACATTTGAGAATATCATTATTCTAGGGTTACAATTATGTTTGTTAAGTTACGCAAAAACAAAACAACAAACATAATTGCTGGATTAATGCCGTAATAAAATTTCATGACTCAATGTGCAAAAAATACAATCATCTCATGATTGGCCTTTTAGGCACAACACTAACAAGATTTGGGTACAAAGGCAAGTTCTCATTTGTTCTAAGATTGGTTCTTATCAAGATGAAGTGTTATATGATGTTGTTGCCACGCAAGCTTATCACTTCCACTTGGGAGGCCATGGTAATTTGACAAGAAGGTAACTCACAATGGAAACAAGAATGCATGCTCATTTGTGCATAAAAGAAGGCCAGTTACTCTTTTTCCATTCTCTCCATAGCAAGTCTTGGAGGATTAATGTAAACTTCAATGTAAAAAAGAAAGGAATGAAAAGAAAAGGAAAGTTGAGGTCAAGAATGAAAATTATGGGAGAAGAGTTAAGAGAAAAAATCAGAGGCACGATAAGAAGAATAAAGTTTAGAGGAAAGAGAGGCAAGTGTTCCCAATGGGAAATAAAAAAGAAGAACATTGAAAGAAGAAAGAAGTGCTTCTTTGCAAAAAAAGAGGGATGTGAAGTAAGCCTTTGAAGCACAAAGGCCATTGCTTCTCTAACTTTTCAAAGCTTTGTTTTTTTAATGAGCCAACCTCTCTTCCAATTGATGTTTTGTCCTTATTACAGCAATTTAGGTATGTTTTCCCTTAAAAGTTGAGAGGATTAACACCATTCAAAGGAATTGAACATCAAACTAATTTGATTCCTAGAGCTCAAATCCTAAATAGGCTAGCCTATAGAAGCAATCCTGAAGAAACTAAGGAGATTCATCGATGACATTAACAACTCATCAACCCTTGAGGTCTTCAAAATGCCAAAGATTGACATTACGGTGGATTGGTGAGCACCATCAATCACAAAAAATGATATATCACCTTGATGAGGCAAGATTTGGCCATGGACAAAGTTATATATAAATCTTTTGGATCAATTCTAATAGGGGAAAGTAGTAGTGTGGTTTGGAATCAAGAGGCATAGTCAGTTCCGTTCCTTCTGAGATCCCTCGTAGACCTTCTTATACCACTTCCTAGGAGCCCCACTGACTCCTGTAGTCGTGGCTCATTTTTTGAAGATAATGGAGGGGAAAAATGAGCCCTTGAGAGACTATGTAAGCCACTTCATTGTAGATGCCATCCAGGTATTGTATCTCTCTTGAGTTGCATCTTTTTACTCTAAAAAAAAACTTGTTGTACGATTCTTGTTTTTCTTAGGATTTCAATGGGAGTTCTATAAGAGGCATCAAAGAGTTCTTAAACTGAGCCACTAGGTGCGTGCATGTTGAAGACCTAAACAAACTAGTGCCTCAAAAAGTGCACTTAAAGCCAAAGGATAACTGGCCCTTATCTAAGAAGAAGGGTTGAAAATAGGTGACCTTGTACAATTCCTTATATGATGCAAGATGAATATTTTGTATGTCGTAGAAAGGTGTAACATCATGAATAAGTGGCCCCAGCTCATACATTAAAAGGCTAACAACAACCTTAAAAAGCATTATCATTATCATAAAGATAAGAAACATGATACCGACGAGTGCTAGTAGTTAAGGGATCTTATTGAGGAGCCAGCCAAAGTAGGAAATTTAAGGAATTATGTCTCTCGACCAGAGTCACGCTGTGAGAGGTAGGACAAGAGGCCTCAAAAAAGGGGATAAAGGTGATAAAGACCCAAACAAGATTGACACCATGAAAGGAAACAATCATCACAACCCTAGGCCTACTATTGGGGTCATCCATACGATTACAAAGAGGGATTTGTCCTTATGATGCAAGAAGTAGGCCCTTGAGATTACTCAACTGAAGGTGGCAAACCCCGAGAAAGTCCAAAGAAAGGTAGATACATCACATGTAACGGTCTTACACAAGCACTTGATAACTATCACAGCCTGCATCAACAACTTTGATGTACAGTAAGTCTATCTGGACACAAGAGCCAATTCTAATGTGTCGTTAACATCATTCCTCAATAGGATCAAGGACAATGGATCCTCCAAGGGCCCATTGTCTCGCTTTACCTTAGGGTTCAAAAAAGATGAGGTCCCTACTATTAGGAACTAAGCTACCACTGAAGCTGATTGGAGTCACAAAAAATGGGAGCATAATTTGTGGCTCTCAATTATAATAATTCCTTATCCTAGATGCGCCTTCCTCCTACTATGTGATTCTTAGCATGTTACCTAGGTATAATTTCAAGTGAGGCATGACGTTAATTAGCTAATGATGGCTTTTGCTACCCCTATTAGGGATGCAAATATATTTTTAGACCAGTCTTTGGTTAGAGGGGCTATATGGAAAGCCTATGAAGACCCTCAAGCACTAGGATATAAAGAACAACCCTAAAATAAGAAGGAAGAAACATCAAAAAGTAAGCCCAGCTTATCCATCTCGTAGAAGTAAGAGGATACGGATAAATCAAACAGTTCAATCATTAAAATTTTAAAGGCCAATATCAATATCTTTGCATGGTCCACTAGCGACATTGGCACGGCCCCTCATGGCCTTGCCTAGGAAATATATGCGACCATGTCTCATACTAGTCGCTATTGCCTAATTGATTACGTGTTCACTAGCTAAAACCTTTGTGCTTCTAGTTATTTAACCTACTATGCAGTCATGTGTAAGTTATGCTTTGACTTAGATAATAAAACAATTAATGAAACATAAAACATAGATCAAAAACCATAAAATGTTGCCTGGGCCTTTCACATAAATTCAAGTTCTAAAGTAGTCAATGCATAGAAAGTATATGTGAATTTAATTATACATAATCAAGCAGCCTACAAACATTTATACAAAAGTATACTATGATCACACCGAAGAGAGACTCTAGAGTACACTAGTCATTCATAAACATCAGAGGCAAACTAGTGTATGAAAACCTTACACCAAACTACACTTCTGAGATCCATAACTACTCTTACCTTAGAACAAACTCTCAGTGGCAAGCTCCAAAAGCTTTCCCTTATGCTTCCCTAGCCTTTATCAACCAAATAAATAACTATAGTTAGTACCATAACTCATCTAACAAGTAAATCACAAGCTAGAATCATAAAGATTCAAATAAACAAAATACCTACTTATGAGCTTAGCTCAACAACCCTCAATGGTTATCGGCTCCAAAAATAAAAAAATCTGCATAACAAATGCAAAAAGAATGAGAATCAACAATTCTCAGTAAGTGATCTTTCAACTTGCAAGAAAAAACCATGGGGACATGCATACATATATAATATGCAATCTACTATGAGGTCAAAACTCTATGAGGCTAAACCTATGCATATAGTGTTTCAGTCCCTTAGGACTTGTTCCCTACATAGTGCCCTCATAGGCTTCACTCTATGTCTAGTAAGTTCTAGCCACTAACTCACTCTTAGAAACCCTAAGCTTATCGACACAATATCTTAGCTCACCATTTAGCCTTCCTTTGATTGTTGTATAGGTAAACATGGTGGATGCACCCTACTTAAGTTTTAAGGAACTCACTAGGTGTACTAAGCCTCCACATAGTGCCTCAAGTAATTAAATTGCCTAGGTCACTTTTGTACTAAGTTTGACACGACCCATCGTGGGCCTGCCCAGGAAGCCTATGGGAACTTGTCCCACACTAGTCGCAATTGGCTAATTAATTATATGTGCGCTAGTTAAGACCTTTATGCTTCTAGTTATTTAATCCTACTATGCAATCATGCATGAGTTTATGTTTTAAATTAATCAATAAAATAAAGAAATGGTACTTGAAACATTTCCATGGCATAATTTAATAGAAATAAATATCAAAACTGTCAAAGCATTCAAAGCAATTAAGTGGAATTAACTATATATAATCAACTGTGTCCAAGCATCAAAACAATAGTAGACTATGCTCGCACCCAAGAGCGACTCTAGAGTAAACTACTCAACATAACCATTGGAGGCAAACTAGTGTATGAGAACTATACACAGAATGGCAGTACTGAGATCCAGAACCAGGCTTCCACCTTAGAGCAAACTCCCAAGGGCAACCTTCGCAAGCCTTCCTTTGTGCTTCACTAGCCTTTGTAGGGTAAAAAGACATCTATAGTTAGTAAAATAACTTAACCAACAAGCAACCCATACAGTAGAATCATAACGATTCAATAAACCAAATACTTGCTCACAAGCCTAGCTCAACAACCCTTAATGGTCACTGGCTCAATGATGCCCAAAACTGCACAACAAAAAGTATGGGGGGTGAACATCAAAGATTATCAGTAGGGGGTCTTCAACCTACAAGAAAAATCCTGAGGACTCGACATATAGAGGGATACGAAACCTGCTGTGCGTGCTTGCAGCTTGAGGGTCTAATATATGCACATATACCTAGGTCCCATAGGACCCCTCCTCCTCCTAGTCCTCCTCATGGGCCGTCACTACGTGCCTAATGAATTCTGGCCACTAACTCGCTCCTAGTAAGCCTTAGCTTACTAACTGACGCAATAACGTAGCCTTCCCTTAGTTGTTGTGTAGGTGAACATCGTAAATGCTCCTTGCTTACGCTCTAAGAAATCCATTAGGTGTACTAGGCCTCCACATAGTGCCTTAAGTCCTTAGACTTGACTAGGTCACTTGCGTACTAAGCCTCCACCCATTTAACCTACCAAGGATGCACTAGGCTTTCACTTGTGCCTCAAGGCATAGCTTGGCTAGGCAACAAGTGCACTAAACCTTCATCCATGGTGCTCCCATATCCACCATTACTTGGTTCACACTAGTGAAGTGGTAGTGATCATGGATGGACTCATTTACTAGGTTCTTTGGAACCCATCTAGGTGCACTAAGGTTCCTACAACTAAGCCTTAAATACAAATTCCCAACTAGGCTTTTGATGCCACTAAACCTTGCGCATAACTAATGGTGCTCTATTGTGGCCAAACATGCCTTTAAAACTTGCCTTCACTTTGAGTTGAAATAACTTTAAATTTGGGCCATTTTAGGTGTAGTGAAGGCATGGAGGTGATAGTTCTCCCTCTTAGCTTCACATGAAATTTAGAATCACCTCAATCAAACACTCGAGTGAAAAGTTATGAAGAAAACAAAACAGGGTGTCAATGCTATCACGGCGACGCATCGCCACAATTGTCGACGTGCTACCTATTTTTGAGGTATTGGTGACACATCGTGGAAATTGGTATTGATTGGCAACACATCGCCAATCCTACAAAATGCCCAGAAAACTTCCAATTTTGCTACTATGAACTTTGAACACTTTCCAGACATATCAAACATGCATGGGTAGCCTTCAAACTTCACATACATGCAGTATATGTAGCAAAGACTACAACTAACCATCACAATCCTTCCTATGATGCATTATAACATCATTCCAATCAAGCCAAATATACTAGTCCACCATGATCAAACCAGACCACTAACTAATGTTATTGCCAAAACTACTTGATTTTATCAAGCAAACTGCATCCAATAGCATTTATCAAACTTGAAAACATAACTCCTTTACCTTAGTTCAATCCACAAACAAGAATCAATCCTCTCTTCCACCAAAAACTGAGTTCCTTAATGTTGACCTAAGTTCTGAGCAAACAAAGGCATAAAACACCAAATCACTAACTTTTAACCAAAACCCAATCTCCTAAACATCTAATAAATGAGAATTCACCAAGAACTCAAGTGTCACCTCACATCAAAAATAAGGGATAGTGGAAAACTTAGTTCAAAGCTCCAAAAACTTGAAATCATGCTTGAAACAAGCCTTTCATAGCTTGTATATCCTTGGTGGCTTCAATTTCCAAGAAAATCTCTTGGTTTTGAGCTTAAATTGATGGATAATTAGTATAGAGAAGAATGAGCTGGGGTTTAGGAAGAAAATGGTAGCCATCCTCTCCTTTACCAACTTATAACTCTTTTAAACCCCAAGCAACCAAACTATTTAAAAAGTTACAAATAAGTCCCCTTTTTTTGGTAACTTTAATCAAACTTGGTCAAATCTTGTTTATTTGAACTAAACTTGAGTTAAAAGTAAAAGTTAGGATATAAAACTCTTTTTTAACTCTCGGGACTCAGCCCAACTCTTTGGGATGAAAAATTACCATTTTGTCCCCAAAACCTCATTTGGTGCCTTAAATTTCTTGGAACTTGCTAAACCTTGCCCAACATACCTATTCTTCCTATGTGAACATGAAATATGGTTCCAAATTAGCTTTCCACTATGAGAGCCATAACGACTTACTTGTGCTGCAAGTAAACTCGCCTAAGCTACAAGTGTACAAACCTTCACTCATGGCACTTACCTATCCACAGTTACTGGTTCACCCTAGTGTAGTCACAATAATTATGGTTAGAATTATAATTTCTAGGTTCCATGGGACCTATCTAGGTGGTATAAGTTTCCTTCATTGACCCACTGAACCTAAAGGCCCGACTAGGCTCTAAATGGTACTAAACCTTACATTGACCTATGATGTGCTATTGTGGCTAATTAACTTGTTTTGCTTTATGGGTAATTTTGTACACTACAATTCCTTCAAAAACTACTATTTCATAGAAAATTTTTAGGTGTCCTGGAGTGCCACTGGGTCACTTTGACCCTTAGGCACCTTAGGCATGCCCCCGGGCCTTCCTCAAAACTCATTGCCAAAAGGTAAGTTTTGCTAGCAAATAGGCCATTAAAGTTGTAGCGCTACAAGCTTAGCTCTTGAATGTCTTCCTAGTGCACTTGGCATTGCTACCCCAATTGGCACCGTGGTGCCAAGTGCCATGCCTGGTACTTGCAAATGGTGCGCAAAACACCTTGGGAGGCCTCTAATGCCTCCTAAACAAGTTGGGGATGCCTTGCCACTTTACAAATATGTAAAACACACTTCCTATGCCATAATTCATTGTCCATACCAAGCTTGTAATGTACACAAGCATCACATTAAGCTAGGTAAACATACTAATCTACCACAACCAGTACCACACACCAACTAACACCATTTACCAATTCACATGAAGTCTAATTCAAGCAAGCTATAAATGGCACTAATCAAGCATGAATCATAAATCCCTTATCTCAAATGCACATGCATTAGCAAGCATCAAGCACCACAAGCCACTCAATCCAAGCTCGAGGTTCCACTAAGGGTTTTCCTAGGTTCCAAATCAATACAAGGTTCATGGTACTAAATTAACACTAATCCAACAAAACCCAAGCTTAGAACAAGTCAAGAGACAAAAAAATCTTAAGGATTGAAGCTTACCACACGCACCTACTATGCCCAAGCAAGAAAAATGTTTTGATGAGCTTTAAACCTTGAAAACACATGCAAAGTAAGCTTCCTCTATCTTGGGCACCACAAAAACCTTCTAATTTCTTAAAGAAATTTTGAATTTGGAGTGAATTGAACAAGAAATGGAAAGAAGAAGAGAGAGTTGTAAAATGGAAGGCAAAGAATGAGTGAATAGTTGTAAAACCCATCCTCTCTAACTAATTTAACAACAAAACCCCTTCCACCCTAAAATTTTTAAGCTTTTGCAAATTTATGCCACCTTCAAATAGTAACTAGGTACTAAACACTTGGCAAACTTTCTAACTTGGGCTTTGAGTTTTAAAAATGTAATTTTTACACTCATGACTTGTCCCTACCCTTTAAGATGCAAAATGACCATTTTACCCCTAGGTAAACCAAGTGCAACAAACCACTCATAACCAACCAAACCTTGAGTAACTTACTTGATTTTGCTAATTCACCTCTAATTATGGAATTTAAGTAAGGGATTTATGAACTTACCTCATTGAGCACTCTATTAGGAGGGCTATAACAAATGTGTTATGAATAGACCTCAAGGTCATCACCCACAAGTTACAAGGTAACCCCTTGGCCTGGCCAATCCAATAGAAGAAAATGAATATGGTACTAAAAAGATGAGACATTGCCAAGGGCAAGGTCAAGAGGCTCTTAAAGGCAGACATCATTCAAAAGGTACAATGCCCAAGTAGTTGGACAACATGGACCAAGCTAAAAACAAAACTGTTGATTGGCGAATGTGCGTGGACTATACAAATGTCAATAATGTCTGCCCGAATGCCTTGTTGCCCTTGATTGATCGGTTGGTCAATGCCACAATAGAATTCAAATTCTTAACTTTCATTAAGAAATTTAGCAAATACCACCATATTAGGATGGATCCTAAGGACAATGATAAGATTGCTTTTATAATAAGGGGACCATATATTACTACCAATGTATGTCACTTGAACTGAAGAATACATAGGCAACATACCAGAGATTAATGAACAAGATATGATCTTAAAGAGTAGGGCCCTCGATCATTACATTGATGAACTTAGGGAAGCCTTCCAATGTCCGTGTCAACTTAATATGTTCCTCAATCCCAAGAAAATTATATTTGGGGTCGGCGTTGGAATGTTATTAGGCTTTATGGTCATTGAGGGAAGGATTGATGCCAATCCAGATAGGCTTAATGCCATCCTTAATATGCCAAACCCCAAAGATGAGGAACATCTAGAAGTTAGCTGGAAGGCTTACCACCCTTAGATGCTTCATCTCAAGGTTAAGAGATACGTATCGACCTTTTTCCACAATCCTCAAGAAGGAATGGAGTTTAAATGGATGAATGAGTGTTGGAATGCCTTTGTGCCAATTAAAGATTATTTAACATACCCCCAATGCTCAAGCAGCCTCATTTTCGTTAGCCCTAGTCTTGTACCTCTCTATTTTATAGGACTCAAATAGCGGTCATAGTGAGAAAAATAAGGGATCGAAAAATAGCCTATATACAACATTAGTAAGCCCCTCTAAAAGGCAAAGTCATTATGCCCCTTGTTGCAAAATGTTGTCTTCACCCTCATAATAATACCCAAAAAATGAAGCCTCTACTTCCAAGCTCATTAGATCATCACCTGAATGAGGCTTTCCTTGAAGAACATTCTCCAAAACCCATTGATAGCCAAAGGGTATCGCCCAGTGGACCTTCAGACGGAGGAGGATTTAACACCACCTTTAGATGGTAACCAGACCAACCTTGAAAATGCCCCCTCATCACCTTCAACTATGAGCATGCCCCTCGAAGATGTTCATACCTCTGGAGAAGGCCCAAAGGACCTCAGAGCAAAATGATGAACACTCAGTCCTTAGGGATCACTGACAGAGAGCATCAACATGCTCCCTAATTTGGTGACTGAGTGTAATTGCCTACGCTAGCTAGAGACGTCCTTCCCAAGGTACGGATCGAAGGTCTCCGAGATCCTGCCATCCACAGGTGTAGATCTTTTTTACTCTGGCAAAACGGCCTTCTTCGTAACTCCCCTATATATACTTAGGAAAGGCTCCTAAGTAGGGTAACAAATACTTATGCTTTCTTACCTATTGTTCTCCCTCTCACATATACATACTAACTTGTGCGTTGGAGGTGCCTTCCCTAATAATACTTCAGGGGGCCCCTTGACCCTTGTATTGCCTTTCTACAGATACAGGCAAGCCAATCCATAGGCCAACATGTCATATATAAAAAATGTCCTGGAGCATCACTTGGCGCCGTCTATAAGAAACCCATCCTCAATCACTATTGTGGAAACTTGGCGTTCTAAGGACAAGGGAGTTCTTAAGTCCTAGTCTAGGCTTGAGCCTCAAGCAACGGCAAATCCACCACCCCTCGAACCTTTGTTGCCTAACAATGAGCATCTTTTCATGCTCACAATGGGCTTTCTATGTGACTTTCAGTACTCTATCATGGCCAAAATGACTCAACAACTAGACTAGTGATGATCACAATCTCGTTCGTGTTGGAGGACACCCTCCCTAAAAGCACACCACAAGCAAGGCTATTAATCACCTCAACGAAAATTAGTCAGCAAGAGATTTCATGAGGAATCTTTGACCAAGAACCTGCTGTTGGGTTTCGGGAGCCAAACAGCGCAGCGGAATTTAACCGAAACCCTCCAGGATCCAAGTGAAACGGGGTAAACCGGGTGTTCGAAAATTTTCATACCTAATTTTTGGTTGAGATTTCTCACTTAACTGTAGAGTCGAATCACAAAACCTGAACAGTTGACGTGTTCAGGCTCACTATGGTATCCACACGAGCCTCTCGGGATCACCACGCTTCCACCACGTCCCGACAGATGCGTTTCTCTTGCACTCGCAGTGCTAGCTTGCGTCCTCCAGGGAATTGCAAGAGAAGATGTGACTGTCCTTTTGGGAGGCTAAGGCAAGGAGACCTGTGAATTTCTCACTTAAAAGTTGTATTTATAGTGAGACTCAACTTCCAAGCCTAATGGGTTTCGAAGCCCTAATCCAATTAGGATTTAATTTTGGGCTTACTAATGGCTCAACTCTTGGGCCCATTATTAATACGAAATTAAAGTGAAACCATAACCCAAATAATTAGCCCATGCACTCTAATGATCCAAATAGCTCTATGTGTGCGACCTAATAGGTTCTTGCCATGTTGGCAATGATCATAAATCACATTTATGATCATAAGTAATGAGTGGTGTCTAGCAACACATCATTGCTACCCAAGTGACAAGATTGTCGGTGAATCAACTAAACCTTTATGATCATCACCGATATATGCCATTGTCCCTTTGTCCAAGATATCAAGACTAAGAACGAGACATGGAATGTGTCACTCTCGTATAGCCCAATCTTTGGTTTCTTGATTACCGAGTAGACTAACTTAAGCTGATGACATTGATATCGTCTATCAACTCATCAGAGCATGGCCATGCATTTTCTAAGTCTCACTCTATCAAGGGGCCCGAAGATATCACTCCCGTTACATAGGAGGGACAAATCCCATCTTGATCATACAAATCCCTCCGCATGATATGTGACATACCCAATGACCTCCTTCAAGTTCACTCAGTTACGAGCAACAAAGGAAAGTATCAAAGTATGTGACTCACATGTAGGGAACCTTGATGATCTTAGGTCGAAGGACTACATATTCCATGATCACTATGAGAATCACTTATGACACTCATATAACGTTCCATGTAGTGTTCTCATGGTTGGTTGGTCCAGTACACAAGTTCTCCAAGTTGTACCCATATGTAGACTACATATCTCATATTAGTCTCCACATATGCTAGTCATTATGTATTATTGCAACCCGCTCCACAATAATACTAGACCAGGGACGTTTAAGAATATCATTATTCTAGGGTTACAATTATGTTTGTTAAGTTACGCAGAAACAAAACAACAAACATAATTGCTGGATTAATGCCTTAATAAAATATCATGACTCAATGTGCAAAAATACAATCATCTTATGATTGGCCTTTTGGGCACAACACGAACACCTGCTGTTTAGAAGCACAAGATGGTGAGGTCAAGATCAAGGGAGCAAAGTGTCTCATAGCAATAGGGCTTTTTTTTTCCCTAGGAGAAGACTCTTTCCCTCAACTGATGGAGTTATTTACCCAGAAGGAGACATCGTTCTTCATTGCCGCAACCATGGGGAAAAGGTGGTATCACCATCCTGATGGAAAGGATCTTAGAAAGGCTGGACAAGGTCGAAAAGCAAGTCTCCCAAAAACCCATATGGTCGAGGTTGTCTAAAAACCTTTATCAAAGATGAATCTCCTTTCATTCGCACTATGGAAGAAGCCCCCATGCTCAGTGACTTCCAGTTACTTTGTCTCAAAAGCTATGATTGAAGAAGTGACCCTCAGGCTCACCTGAGCAAATACAGAAGAAGTATGGTGGTACACTAGGCTGATGATGCCACACTCTACAAGTGCTTTGAGGTAACCCTGTCTAGGCCTGCCACCACATGGTATAACTCCTTGGCCCTTGAGACAATTGCAAGATTTCAGGACCTATCCACAATGTTCACTTAGTATTTTATCAAAAACAGAGTAATGGCGAAGATGCTTGTCTAGATGTTCGACATAGCCAAGAAAAATAAGGAGACTATTAGGGACTATGTCGAAAGATTCAATCATATGGCCCTCAGCATCCTTGATTTTTTCCCAAAAAATTAGATTTTTGTAATGATCCAAAGACTAAAAAGGGATTCCCAGCTCTTCTATGAGTTTTTGAAAGATCCCCCATACACACTTGGGGAGTTCTACCAAAGGGCCAAACAGCACATAATGGCCAAATAACTGAGGATGGGAGGACCAAAATTGGATCATCATTTTCCCGAAGGACAGAATCCCCAACCTTGGTACCAAATAAAAAGTGGGGGAAAGCTTCCGAAAACTCCAAGCAAAAGGCCACTAGCATTAACTCCCTTGAACACCACAACGACTAACATTTTGATGGCCCTAGAAAGGCAATAGACCTCGATCCAATGCCTGGAGCCCATGACTTTGGATAACAAGAAAAATATGAAGAAGTATTATCAAATTCATCGAGACCATAGGCATGACATTAAAGACTACTTCCAATTGAGGAAGTACATTGAATCATTGATAAAGTAAGGGCAACTTCAATGATACTTGTGAATGCCCACACCTAAGCCCCGGGAGAAAATGGAAGAAAAGAGAAAGGGTGAAGATAAAGAATATGACTATAATAGAAGTCACCCAAACCAAAGTCTAAGGAAACATCCCCCTCCTTCAACTAGGGTCATCCAAACAATCACCACTGGAATGCCTTCGGCTGAAAGAAAAAGGAAGGTGAAGGAGATTGCCATGATCAAATTTGAGAACCCCACAAACAAGCTTTTGCGTAGCGATGGCTCAATGGTAAAGTTCCCCCATGATGACCCTCTTCTGATGATGACTAGAATTAGGAACTGGAATGTCAAATGGGTCCTTTGTGATGATGGTTCGAACGCTGATTTCCTATTCGCCCATTTGCTACCAAGCTTGGGATTCCCCACAAGTGGTCTTAAACCTATGACTTCACCCACATTAAGGGTTGGCCCTACAGAACTTCCAGTCTTGGGATGGATCAGCCTGCCAGTAATGCTAAAAGGCACCTCGGCCGACTTAGGGGAGGAGCTCTTCACTTCCACTATGATGAGGTTTATCATCATAAATGTCCCTTCTTCCTACAATGCCATCCTTGGTTGGCAAACCCAGGGCAATCTTTACCTAAGGACTGACATGAAGTACTTGATAGTCACCTTCAAAACAAAAGAAGGAGACACATAAATATTTATCGGCCAAGGCAAGGTGAGAAAGCTGTTTGTGAAAGCAAGACAAGCTCCCATCAAAGTCCATTCTCATTACATCGGCAAAGATGGTTCAATCATCAAAAGAAGGTTAGGGGAGTAAGGGCACGATGATGAGAAGATAGAAACTGAAAATTTAGAACTAGTTTCTGGCAAAAGTACGTCAAATAGGGAAACATCTAGTTGAAACAGAAAAAGATAAGCTTGTATCTCTCTTACTAATGAACAGGGATTTTTTCACTTACTCCTTGATGGACATGCCCAGAATAGATCCAAGCATAATCTAACATAGTCTAAAACTGAACCTCAAAGCTAATCCCATTCGGTAGGAAAGCACAGCATATCATCACACATGAACGACTTTGTTAAAAAGGAAATCCAATGACTATTGGAGGCAAGCAAAATAAGGGAAGTGAAGTACCCCGGCTGGCCTATCAACATCATCATTTCCACTAAGGAAGTAAGTGACAAACTCTGAATGTGCATCAACTTCAGAAGTGTTAACGATGCTTGTCCTAAAGGCTTATATCACTTACCTCAAATTGACTAGCTTGTGGATTCCATTATTAAATACAGAATATTAAGCTTCCTCGATACATTCAGTGGGTATCACCGAATTTGGATGAACCCTGCAAGTGAGAAAAAGACAGCATCATAACCAACGTAGGAACATACAACTAAGTCAGAATGCCGTTCAGCCTTAAGAACACAGGAGCCACATATTAGAGGCTAATGAATAGGGTGTTCAACTCTGAAATCGGAGGAATATGGAAGTATACGTCAATCACATAATAGTTAAAAGTAAACTATCAAACAACCACATCATAGACTTATAGAAAGCCTTCTAGTAGCTATGTACATTCGGCATTCATCTTAATCCCAAAAAAAGTGTATTCTGAGTAACAACTAGCAAATTCCTCAATTTTATGGTATCTAGGAGAGGCATAGATGCTAATTTTGAAAAAAAATTAAGACCCTGCTTGGATCCAAAACACCTATAATTATCAAGAACATACAGAGGCTTAGTAGAAGAATAATGACACTTAGTAGATTCATATCCAAATACGAAGATCGGTGCCAACCTTTCTTTAAAATATTGACCAATTCATCAAAAACTGATGTCAGGGGCAACACCAAACAACACACTTGGAATAAATAGTGCCAAAAAGCTTAGGATGAGCTAATAAACTACTTGGCGTGCTTACCAACACTTCAGCGGCCCAAGGAAGAAGAACCTCTCATACTCTACCTCACCATTAGCAAGAAAGTTGTAAGCTCGATGCTTGTTACATAAGAAGAAAGAAAGCAATGGCTATGTAGTACGTCAATAAGTCCTTGCAAAGAGCTGAGGCAAGATACCCAATATTGGAAAAAGAAATTTATGCTTTAGTCATGGCAAGTAGAAGACTTCGACCATACTTTCAAGGGCACTCCATCATAGTTAAGAGTAACCTACCCCTCCAGAATATCATGAAAAGGGTATATCATTCAAGGACATTGTCAAAGTGGTGCATAGAACTGAAAGAATATGACATTGTTTACGATCCAAGAAAAATGATAAAAGGCCAGGCTCTAGCATACTTTATAGTTGAACTACTAGAAGGCATGAATATTTCAAAAACACCTCAGAAGAGAAGAGCCTGAATATGCATTTTTGGTTGATGGTGCATTAGGTTTGGAACACCAAGGAGCTGTTATAGTATTACGAGGACCTGAGGGAATGAAAACTAGAAAATCCATCAAATTTGGGTTCCATGTCACCAATAACATTGCCGAATATAAAGCACCTATAGTGGGGTTGCAATTGGCAAATAGGATGAGTGTGAAATCCTTGAAGGCCTATAACAAGTCACAGTTAGTAATGCAGCAACTGACAGGGGAGTATGAGGTCAAAGACTTAAAGTTAGCAAAACATCAAAACCTCATCAAAGAATTAATTCAGAAATTTGACAAGGTACAAATTGAGAATGTGCCTTGAAAAGAAAACATGAAAATAGATGTATTATCAAAGTCAAAACAGCCCACCGATGTGCTCAGCTCCCTAAGCATAACCATTATGGTGGTAGCAGCCATAGAGGAAGGATGGAAAAACCTAATAATGAATTATCAAACTAGCAAATCCTTGCTTGATGACCCTTGGGAAACAGGGAAGGTGCGGAGGAGGTCAGGAAGATACTTCCTCATCGGAGAAAAATTATATAGGCAAGGGTACTCTAATCCTTTAGAAAGAAGTGTTGGCAAAAGAAACACAAAAGCTGTGTTAAAGGAAGTGCATGAAGGGATATGTAGATCCCACATCGGGATAGACGTCCTGGTCAAAGTATTACTTCGGTAGGGATATTTTTGGCCCACCATAAGGAATGATGCTTGGCAATTCATCAAGAAATACCATGAGTGCCAACGACATGCTCCAATTCAGAGAGCACCTTCTGAAGTAGTGACCTTGGCCAGTTACCCCTAACCCTTCATCGTATAGGGAATTGATCTCATTGCTCCACTCTCCATGACACCAGGAGGGGTCAAATACTACATTGTTGTAGTAGATTACTTCACTAAATGGATCGAATTAGAACCCTTAGCAACAATATTAGCCAAAGACATCCAAAAGTTCACTTGGAAAAATATCATATGTAGGTTCAGCTGCCCAAGGGTGATAGTCATGGAAAATGACACCTAATTTATTGACAAAGGGTTTCAAGAGTTTGCCACCAACCTCGGCATAAAATTGCACTTCGCTCAAGTAGCTCACCCCCAAAGCAATAGATAAGTGGAAGTATCAGATAGAACTTTGAAGGATGGCTTGAAGAAAAGACTTGGTGAACCCAAGGGAAAGTGGCCTGGTGAGTTACCAAGTGTACTATAGAGCTATCAAACAACTTTAATGAGAGCTACCAGGAAACCCCTTATTCTCTCATGTTCGAAATAGAGGCCCTGATCCCTATTAAAATAGTAAAACCATCTATAAGGATATAAGTGTTTAATGAAGAAGGGAATAACCTTGGCTTAAAAGACAAACTTGATATGCTCGAAGAACATGGGGAAATGGTTGAACTCTGGAGAAGGGCTTGCCAACAACGAGTCACTATCATAACAAACTTAAAGGTTAGGCCTAAAGGAATCAAAGTTCGAGACCTCATTCTCTGAAGGGCTGAATTAGAGCCCTAAATACCATATCACAGCGCATTTCATGTGAACTGGGAAGGACCTTATTTGCTTGGCATTTGGACTCTTTAAGGAAATACTACATTTAAAAATACTTAAAAAATGCTAAGTGAGAGAATATCATTTAAGTCATTGAGATGTCTCAAAACACTTTGGTGAATTCCCCTTGATTAGCATTACTTGAAATTTTCTGAATGAGTCAAGCATTCGCTATACCGAAGGAAAAAATATATAGCACTTGGTTGAAGATATGAAACTGGAATAAACAATATTCCATTAAAAAAAAAGAGAAGGAGAGTACATACAGATGCCTTAAAAAGAACACCAAAGGCCTTATGTTACTCATCTACATTCTCGCCTTGAGACTCTTTGAAAAAATCAACTTGATCTTTGGTCTCAGTATCTTGCGAGGGTTGGCCTAAAAACTCCCTTTGAGACTAGTCCAAAGAAGGACCTTCGATGATATCAAGCACTCGATTCATGCCATTGGAACTCAAAGATTCAAGGTTGAAGCTATAGATACAAGTGAAAATCCTAAAGTGCCCAAAAATGAACCCAAAAAGGCTATTTGGGGGTTTTCAGGTTTAATCTTGTATTTGCATTTTATTTTCATGTAATTCATATTTAGATACATTATTTAGGATGTTATTTATGCTATTGAATTAATTCAGGTCGCTTAGGACTAGTGGCATACGCTGCAGAGACTAAACAAGGTTAGCAAGGTTTAGGAGTCTTAGTTTGACTAGGTTTTCTTGACTCCTTTGTAACTAGGTTTCCTAGGTGACTTGGGCTGTGAATTTTGATGAGTCTTTTACCCTAGTTTAGGCCTATAAATAGGCACATATTTTGGGTGGAAAATGATAGCCATGACATGAAATAATATTGCTACTTTAAAGATATATTCTCTTTGGTTCTTTGTGGACTACCTTGGTGCACAATTGTGCTTGAGTTATTGGTGTTCTTACACTTCTCGTTTCTAGTCACAGGTTGATTAGGGGTGGGGGTCTTCAAATCTAGTCTCTTTGATGTCTTCTGGAGCTTGAAAAACATCTTGGGCGTGTTTCATGGTCTTTATACCATCGGGGTTCACATCACTAAGCCTTCTACAAATACTTGGGAGATTCTTAGCTAATACACAAGAGAGAATCATCCTTTGTCCACTCTCTACTCTTAGCAACCTCTCCCTCACATACTAACTTGGGCATTGGAGATCCCTTCTGATAGCCGAAGGGCTATCAGCCTCTCTCACTATATATTTCCTCCAGAAGCGTGGACGGGAAACTTGGCGTCATCCGAAGGAGGCGCTAACATTGACCTCAGAAGGAGTGAAGCCGAACGCCCCGAACCCATGACCTCGGCTAGAATGCCAAAAATGTTAAAGGTGTTGCCAGCTCCCTCAGGGGACCGAACGGATCGCCTTCGGTGCTAAAAGACCAGCTATCGCAAGCAGGAGAGATCCTCCCCGAAGGCGGAACACCTGAACCAGGGAAGTGCCCGAACCACGGGTATAATTCCCGAAGGAGGGCATTCGTACCAAAGGACGACCTCATCCAAAGAACCTCGGGAGTACGACACGAGTATTTAAGGAGCCTCTGACATGTCGCCCACAGGCGCTACACGCCACCTCAAACTGCGGTCTGACGCGCCGACGCCGTTCAAGTCCTATCACAGCTTGTCTCAGTCCAAGGCTCAAAGAGCCTATAAGCGGCTACATCTTCCCTACGCCCGAAGGTACAAAGGACATCTGACCGAACACGTGTCATGATTTGAACGGGCTGGGCACTCCTATAAATACCAGGAAACACGCCCTGGCAAGGGGTCGGACCCTCTTTCCCTGAGAAAACACACAAGGCAAGGCCATCTATTCCTCTTTGTCCCTCCTCTATCTCCTCTCAGGGTACTAACTTGGGCGTCGGAGGCTCCTCCCCGGAAAAACACACCGGGGACCTCTTAACCCTCTTTTCTGGGCATTTCAGGTACTCTCCCCTGGGAAACTTACACTCCAGACGTTCTCCTTCTCAGGAAGTCTCTCCCGAAGTCACAATGTCACATGACAAAGATGCAGCCGGGCATCACCTTCCTTGAAAAAAACTTTGAGGAGCTCATAACCCATATTCTCTAAGTGTTGTAGATATCATTCAGGTGAAGTCCTACTAGAGATCCAATATGTCCTACATGAAAGTTGTCCTCGAGCATCATTTGGCACTATTTGTGGGAACTCACTCCTAGGTTGCTGTTGTAGAGATTGAACATTCCAAGGACAAGGGTATTTGAAGTGCCAGTTTGGCAGCACATGATCAAGCACCCCCGGAACCCTCCCTGCTGGAGGATGAATCCCCTCTAATAGTCACTATGGGTTTCCTGTGTGATTTCTAGTGGTGTATAGTGGCCGACATGATGTAGCAACTCGACCAAAGATGGGCACATGCATGTTCTCATGCAAGGACCCCCTCCCTTGAGGTTCCTATAAAGAAGGGGTGCCAGCCATCTTACTGGAGCTCGCCTAATAGGAACCTCCATAAGAAGTCTTCCACAGAAAACCTGCCGTCACGTGGGTAATATACGGCAAGGTCCAGATCAAAGTAACCAAGGTCCTCCCGGTGTCAGAGTCCTTATCCCCTGGAGAAAACCCTGTCTCCCCACAATCAAAGTTACTTACCAAGGAGCAAATGTCATTCTCTTTTACCGCAGCTTCCTCGACAATGGGGAGAAGATAGTACCACTATTTTGATGTAGAAAATCTTGGATAGGTTGGACAAGGTTGAGAGATAAGCCTCCAAAAAATGCATCCAGTCAAGGTTATCTAAGACTTTCACCGGAGATGAGTGTCCGTTTGTCCGGGTGGTAGTGGAAGTGCCAATACCTAGTAACTTTAGGGTACCTCACCTAGAGACTTATGACGGGCGAAGCGATCCTCAAGCTCATCTAACCAAGTATACTAGGAGTACGGTGCTCCACAATGCCGATTACACCAGCCTCGACATAGTCTTAAAGTACATCTTGAGGCAAAGCTTATTCGGTAGAAAAAGCGTAGCATCTCAGCGTATAAGAACAACTTCATCAAAAATTAAATTCAATGACTAATGGAAGCTAGTATAATAAGGGAAGTCAAATACCGTGACTTGCTCAGCAACATCATTGTTGCTACCAAGAAAGGGAGTGATAAGCTCTGAATGTGCATTGACTTCCGAAACATCAATGACCTTTGTCCTAAGGACTCATGCCCTTTACCTTCAATAGACCAACAAGTAGACTCCACTACCAAATACGGGCTACTGAGTTTCCTTGATGCATTTAGTGGATACCACCAAATTCGGATGAACCTCAAAGATGAGGAAAAAACTGCATTCATTATTGATGTCGGGATGTATTGTTATGCTAGAATCCCCTTTGACCTCACAAACGTAGTAGCCACATATCAGAGGCTGATGAACAAGTTGTTTGATTCCCAAATTGGGAGAAATATAAAAGTATATGTCGATGATATGGTAGTTAAAAGCAAAGTACCCAATGATCATACTGCAGACTTACAAAAAACCTTCCAACAACTTCAGAAATTTGGAATCCGTGTCAACCCCACAAAGTGCATATTTAAGGTAGCGGCTAGCAAATTTCTTGGCTTTATAGTGTTTGAGAGAGGCATAAATGCCAATCCAGAAAAAGTTAGGACCTTGCTCAGATCCTGAACTCCCACAACCACGAAGGACATACAAAGGCTCACTAGAAGAATAATGGCACTTAGTAGATTCATGATATGGAGATAGATGCTGACCCTTTTCCAACGTGCTCACCAAAGCAGCCAAAAGTGAAGATAAGCTTAGTCTTGAAGAACACCCTTGGAATGAAGAATTTCCAAAGTCATGGGATAAACTTAAGAATTACTTATCCTACCTACCAACACTTTGGCAACCAAGGGAAAGAGTTCCCCTCATCCTTTAACTTGCCGTCAGTGAAAAGGTCATGACTTAAGTGCTTGTTGGAGAGGAAGGAGGAAAACAGTGGCTGGTATATTATGTTAGTAAGTCCTGACATGGTGCCAAAGTTAGATATCCAATGTTGCAAAAAGCGGTTGATGCCCTAGTCATGGAAAGCAGAAGACTTCGGCCTTACTTCCAAGGACACTCCATCATAGTTCAAAGTAACCTACCTATTCAGGATATTATGAAGAAGGTGGATCATTCGAGATGATTGTCAAAATCGTGTATTGAGCTCGGTGAATATGATATTACATATGAACCAAGGAAGGGAATAAAGGCTCAAGCTTCGGTGGATTTTATTGCTGAAATACAAGAAATTGAGGGTACCTCAATTAACCTCATAGATGAGGAACCCGAATGGATGCTGCTTGTAGATGGCGCTTCAGGATCAGAACACTTAGGAGCCAGAGTAATCTTTTGGGGTCCTAAAGGTACGGAAACTTCAAAGGCCATCAAATTCAAAATCTATGTCACTAATAATATTGCCGAATCTGAAGCTCTCATAGAAGGCTTATGATTGGCAAAAAGAGTTACTATAAAAAATATGAAAGCTTACAGTGACTCACAACTATTGGATTAGAAAACAATGGGAGAATATGAGGCCAAGGACCTAAGCCTGGCAAAATGTCATGACCACAGCAAGGAACTGATCCAAGGATTTGACAAGGTACAAATAGAAAAAGTACCTCAAAAAGAGAACACGAAAATAGACATGTTGGCCAAATAGAACAAGTCTACTAAAGTGCTTGACTCTCTAACTGTAGTCATTTTAGTGGGGACAACCTCGAAAAGAGGATGGAAAGACTCAATAGGGGAATTCTTGACAAATTCTTCCTTACCCAATGACCTTCAGGAGACCACGAAGGTGTGAAAGCAGTCAGGAAGGTACTTCATGATTGGGGAAGAGTTGTATAAGCAAGGATACTCCAACCCCTTGCAAAGATGTGTCAGTAAAGAAGATGCTTAATTAGTATTGAAGGAAGTTCATGAAGGGATATATGGACCCCATATAGGAGCAAATCCCCTGGCTGGAGTCCTACTTCAGCAAGGATATTTTTGTCGTACCATAAGAAAGGACACTCGGTAGTTCATCAAAAAATGCTCTAAGTACCAACGACATGCAAGTATCCAAAGAACACCTTAAAAAATGATAACTTCAGCCAATTATCCATGCCCCTTTGCCATATGGGAAATTGACCCTGTTGGTCCTTCCCCGACAGCCCCAGGAGGAGTCAAGTTCTGTGTTGTTGCAATAGACTACTTCACAAAGTGGATCAAGGCAGAACTGTTGGTAACAATTTCGGTGAAAAACATTCAAAAGTTATTTAAAAAAAACATTTTTAGATTCAGTTGCCTGAGGCTGATAGTAGCAGACAATGGTTCTTAATTTATTGAAAAAGTGTTCCAGGAATTCACCACCAACCTCAGGGTGAAATTGCACGTTGTCCCAGTTACCCATCCTCAAAGCAACGAGCAGGTTGAAGCATCCAATAGGACAATAATAGATGGATTGAAGGAGAGGCTAGATGAAGCCAAAGGAAAGTGGCCCGGTGAACTCCCAAGCCTGCAGTGTGGTTATTGAACAAGCCCTACAAGAGCCACTAGGGAAACTCCTTTTTCACTAATGTTCGGTGTAGAGGCTCTGATCCCTGTTGAGGTTATAAAACCTTTCATAAGAAAACAAGTATTCAATGAAGAGGGGAACAACCTCGGCTTAAGAGCCATCCTTGACATGGTTGATGAGCATAGGGAGTTGGCCAAACTTAAAACAAAAGCTTTCCAGCCAAGAGTAGCCATTACGACGAACTTAAAGGTTAAACCTAATGGGATAAAGGTAGGAGACCTTATTCTTCGAAGTGCCAAGCTGGAAGCCTGAAAACCATCACATGGCATACTTCAGACAAATTGGGAAGGACCTGATTTGGTGACAGATGAAGTTTGGCCCAGAGTCTACACACTAAAAAATGCTGAACAAGAAGAATTGAAAAACACATGGCACTTTAATTCTTTGGAAAAATTCTACACTTAGGAACCTTTCAAAAGCATAGAAATTTTTCAAAAAAGCATTGTACTTACAAGAAATTTCCCGAAGTTGGTACTCGAAATTTGCCAAAGTTGATATCAGAAATTTCTGAAGATATATAAGTGCTTTACAAATACAAATTGGCCAAAGATGTTGTTTGGAAACCCAAAATTATCCCCAAAATACTTACGACAAATTTTCATTGCTTAGAATTGCCAAAGATGGTACATATCACCGAAGATGCCATTTTTGTTATTGATGGAAGATGATAAAATGTTGTTCTTTATAACAGTTTTTATGAAGATGGCACCTTAAGCATTGACCAAAGATGGTAAAATGAATATTTTCTGAATGTGAAGACCTAAACAGTTTGTCGAGGATGGTGAATGAATGGTCTAATGAGACATTTTACCAAAGATGGTTAATGAGCTACCTCATTTAACAATTTATAGGAGTGGCTTCACCGAAGATGGTGAACAAGTTATATAAATGAACAAGTTTACCAAAGGTGGTAGTTTCCCCAAACATGGTAAATATGTTACCAGACTAAACATTTCACTGAAGGTTGTCAATGTGTTCTAGCTAAGAAATTCTTAGCTGAAGGTGTTCAACCTTGAACGTGTTACTCAAAACTTTTGAAAAGAAAATTTTTTGTGGACTTAAGCAATTTTAAACACAGATTTGATAACAAATGGCACTCCAATTGTCACACCTCACTCAGGCCCTGGCCTATAAGTTTCTAAATTAACTCACAAGCGCAGCTCCAAAATTAAGTTTCTAGCATTCGGCCAAGCAAACCATGGCAACATTAAGTCTTATTTTCTTAAGTTGAGAGGCCTGGGAGGTGGCCCAGGTGGCTTTAAACAATTTCAATAAACTCTTGCAGCAGAGGCAAGGCCCAATACCACTAACTTGCACAACAAGCAAGACTTTAATTGATTACTTGCATAACAAGCAAGGCAACACATAATGGAGTTTTAAGTGCATAATTGGTCTGCTATCATGTGTGCTACTTATATGACAACCAAGAAGCCACATTATTGGTTTAGATTTTGAAACCACAAGTTACTTATGCACATGATGCTCTAGGCCAACACACAAACATATAGTAGTGCACCACATTTCCATAAGTTTAGGCTCATAACTATTCACATAAAAGTGCCAAACATTGGCCCAAAACATTCAACATCCAAGTACAGGCATATTGCCATCCATAAGTCATGCATAACTTGGCATACAAACCCAACAAAACCAACACAAGTCTAGGCACCAAGGACTACATATATGTACACAAAAGAGTAGTCTACCTAGTGTCCAACATGGCTACATGCCATGAATCCCAAAAGCTAAACATGCCAAGTTATTACATACCAAGACCACTAGTGGTCAAACATAACCTTAAGTATGCCATACAAAAGTACACACTACAGCACCAACCCAATAGCCTGATTCATTGTCATGAAAGAAAATACTATGATCAAAGCCACAGTCCAAGTATCCATAGCCCTCCTAGACAAGTCTCCAACTACAGCCTGCAAACTTAGCTCATAAGTCTCGGCCAACCATATATATAAGACTTGTAATGAACCTAAAATGATAAGCCAAGCACACATTGGCACATACCTTGGAAACTAAGCAAATTAGTGCAAAACACAAGCAACAAGCAAGCTAGCACTACTCAGGCCGAATATCCTTGCCTGAAATAAAAGGATGGGCAGTGAGTATAACTCAGTAGGATTCACTTATATACATATACAACTCAAATTGAGTCTATTTAGTTAAGCTGAGTAATCACTCAAAGCTTAACCTCCCAACTGCTAGCTTTGCCTGCAAAACAAACACAAAGACAAAGAAACCAAGCATATACATACTATAGTATCATAAGTGGGGTTAGCAAGCACATGGAAACACCAAAGCACACAAGTACACACACACACTCCACATTGTTGCTCTCGGCCTTAATAAACCATACATGTACCCATGTGCACAATGCACACAAACCACCATCAAACAACTTACTTCCACTTAGAGCTCCAAAATGCCAAGCAAATAGGCCACATTTACTTGCATTTCTAGTACATGTACACTAGTCAATTAGCTAATCAACAATTCAACCAAGTGAAAACTTTAAAGCCCATCAAGCAACTAAGGTCATTTGGCAAATTTTAACCATCACTTAGCCACTCTAAACACTTGAACCATGGTATATATTACCAAGCAATATCAAGTGCCAGTGAACCCTACCTCAATAGCTCTCGGTCACAACCAAGCTTCAAGTGCCCAAGTGTTCCTCAATCACAATGCCTACCATAACAACACATAGGCATCAACAACACATACTCATGGACTAATTACCATGATTTCAATGAAGAACACTACAATACACAAGCTTAAGCTCTAGGCCAAAAATGCCCAATTCTATATATATGTGCTACCATCAATTAACTCAACACATGATCAACAACCATCATCAAATGAAGCTTGTTCATGGCACATTTACCATGTAATCAAGTGAACAACACCTAATTACACTAATCCACGTTTTCGGCCACATTGCCCATTTAACACAATAGTGTTCTTTACCAAACTAGCCCATTACATAAACACCTAATCATCAATGATCAATATTTATGGCACCAATACCATATAATCAAGTAATGAGCACCAATTTACTCTACTTCAAGCCCTCGGCCATAATGCCCTTTTTCACATAACAATGTTCTTCATCAATTTAGTTCATCATATAATCACCAAATCACCAATAACCATTGTTCATGGCATCATTACCATGTATTCAAGTAATGGACATCAAATTATACTG
Organism: Aquilaria sinensis; assembly: GCA_005392925.1. Classification (NCBI taxonomy): domain Eukaryota; kingdom Viridiplantae; phylum Streptophyta; class Magnoliopsida; order Malvales; family Thymelaeaceae; genus Aquilaria; species Aquilaria sinensis. The sequence goes on from SMDT01001206.1 coordinate 290,286, forward strand.
CTTCAAGCCCTCGGCCATAAAGCCCAACTTCACACACTAATGTTCTTCATCATTCTAATCCAACGTATGATCATTTATTCATCACTAAACAATGTTCATGGCACTAATACCATGTAATCAAATGAGGAACACACAATTACCTCAAAATGCACCTTTCGGCCAAACTCCAACTTGCTCAACTTGATGTTCTTCACTCAAACTTGCCTAGCACAAGAACAAATAGGCAACAACAACACTTAGTCATGGATTAATTTCCATGGAAATGAAGAAGAACATCAAGTTCATTCATCCAACACATTCGGCCAACATTCCACTTCCAAACCAAAACATTTCTTGCTCAATTAGCTTAACTCATCATCAATTGAGCACTTAAACTCTTCATTCATGGAACAATTACCATGTATTCAAGAGGAATCATGAAATACCTTGGAACCCTAGCTTGAATAAGCTCGGTCTTCCTTGAATCTCCAAGAACCAAGCTTGATTCCAAGCAAGCAAAGGCCGAAACCAAGTCTCCTAGCTTGTTTCCTTCAAATGCTTCCAAGATTAGCTTGATTTCAAGAAGAAATTTGGATGAACACTCATGGAAGAGCTCTCGGCCATAAGGAACAATGAAACCTGAAAATGAACCAAGTGAATGGCCTTAGTTAGTTTCGGCCGAAAGACTTATGTCTTTAGTTAGCTAAAATGCCAACTTTTACTTCCATTCCTTTGCATGGTGTAATGTAGCCCTTAACTCCACATGTATGCAAGACCGCCACTAAAACATGTGTCTAGTATGTCATTCAAGTCACCCCTTGGCCCATAATGCCAAGCATAAGACAACACAAGTACCAAGGCATTATAATCACCCTTGTATAACCGGCCATATAACTAGACAAACAACTAGTTAGTTTAACTAGTAACTAGTGAATAGTACTTTAGTGGTACACAAGATTTGATTAGTAATCATTGTTGTCTCCCACAAATTGGCTTAGTATGGCACTAGTCACCTTAAAAACTTGCATGGCCGAATATGCCAACTTTAAGTTTGTAGTTTTAATTGTACCACTCATCTAAGTGTACAATTTGATCCCCTTTTTCTGTTTTCTGTCAGCTTTCCCATAGTCCAGTTTCCATGTGCAGTTAAGGTCTGAAAGTTTCCAGTTTTGCACATAGATCACTGTACTAGTTTCCATAGTTCCCCTCACTCTTCCTTTTTATTTTTCCTTGTTTTCCTTTGTTCTCCTTGGCCTAAGCCAAGCACTTAGGAGGTGCCTAACACCAATGAAGCAGGAGAAGCAGATTACAAAAGAGGGTACATGAATTCCCTAGCTACTCTCGCTCCTCATCTCCTTGTGACCTTAAGCATCAATGTATTCTAGTGGTGCTGAAGGTTGCTTGGGAAGGTTGAGGGACTCCTTATTTGACCATTCTAAGGAAGGACCTTCAGGAATTTTGAAGGCTTAAAGAGAGGAGACATCGGGGTCGGTGTAGCGCAAAAGTATTTCATGGTGAGCCAAAAAGAAACCATCCTGGAATGAGTTCTTTGTCGCCTCATCGGCCTCTACCTTCTTCACCTTCAAGGAATTGACCTCTTACTTTTGGACCTCCAATTCCGTTTTCTTTTTCTTCTTCCACTTCTTCAGTTGATTGACCTCCGTGCCAACCTTGACATTCATTCGAAAAGCCTTGGTTAGATCAACAACCAGATCTTCCTTCTCCTTTCGAAGGACCTCCACCAATGAAGTCTGCTTAATTAACTTTGAGCGAGGTCAAAAACTTTTGAAGAATACTCTTCAAAAAGTTCCTTCTTGCTCTCCATCACTTCTTGGTGAAGCTTTGCTAGCTCTTCTTTTGCAATTTTATTGAGTTCACCATACTTGAGGCAACAATTTATGAAAATCCCCTTGGCCTTAGCCAGATTTTTTTTGGACTGGCTTCTCACTGAAGTTTGTTTTGTTGACCATCCTCGGAATTAGGAACCATAGGCTAGTATCTGCAAAATGAAGAGTATTAAGGGTGAAACAAAAGCTTAGACATCAAAAATTATTCTAAGTGCTAGGAAGGGAGAAATACCTAAGTTACATGCTTGATCATCAGAGTAGTGAGAATCTCTTTATCCGGACAGGAGTCCTTTAGAGATTGGACTGTCGCGTTCATCATAATGGCCCTCACTATCTGAGGAACCATCATATGGTAGTCTTTTGGGAAAAAATCCATGTCCACGGTAAAACTCTAGAAAGCCTCCCTTAGAACTTTATTAGTGGGGATCATAACATCCTGAGAAACCTACTTCCGAGCGTGCTCAATCATCCACTCAATTGGGAGTAACTCCTTTAGAAGATCACGCTGAAGTTCCATCACCACATTGTCCCTTAGCCATTCATCTACAAAGTCTAGAATTCCAAAAAAACAAAAATTCATAGATAAAGGGTAAAGGGACAAACGTGGCAAAGCGACCTCGGGGACTTGACCTTCAGAATCACTTAGGTTAAGGACCTCGATAGGGACCTCTCTTCCTTTTTGTCTTCTTCTTTCTTCAGCTTTTTTGGTTTACATCATGGCTGGGGAAGTCCGCAACATCGCAGTGGCCGAAAAAGCACTGACAGGGATAGAAAGAATAGCCACATCAGGCAAAGGATTGACAATTTTGGTTATTACTTCAAGTAGAAGGGGAATGTTGTCCCCCTTGGAAATTTTCTTCTTCCACTCCCCCACCCCTCCTTCTGCTTCAGGGTCTTCTTCTTCTATTCTCTTTTCTCAACTTGGCAAAGGAACAAACTCTTGTAGAAGGCAATTGATTTGTCGCCCACTTCTGCAAAGTAGAAAACATCAGCATAAGTACCAAAAATTCAATAGTTGCAAATTGAAAAATAACTTGCTGTCTACATGGGTGGCATAGGACAGTTCCCCTCCGAAAGGAGAAGGAAAAGCCAGAACTTTTTCCCATCCATCGCTGGCTTCAGCATATCCTTGTTAGTGATGTACTCCTTACTGACATCTAATTACCGAAGGACCTTTTCTGTCATAAAGTTCCATGTGATTGGAAATGGGTAGAGTGATCGTGAAGGTGACTAATCCAACTAGTTAGGTACTGCTCGAATATAGTTGTTAAATTCCTCAAACTAGAACTCCAATTGTAGGGTCAGCAACTTTGACAAATCAATCACATAGATTTCTAAGGACCCAGAAGCCCACTTCATTGGTAGATCCTTCAACTTCTCATCTATCTCCATGAAGAAGTACCTTTTCTGCCACCCTCACCAACTATCCTTGGTCACAAAGGTGAAGGTGAACTTTCTACTACCCAAGCCCTGAGGAAGTAGAAAATAAAATCCCCCTTTTAGAACGGGGTGGAGTTTGTAGTGTTGCATGAAAAGGATGAAGTGGAGAACTATTTTGAAAACCCTACACATGCATAAGAAAGTGTTAAAATAAGAATACAAGTTCGGGGGAAGTTGGTTGATAGTTATGCCATGAAATTGGCAAAAGTTGGAAACCATCTTCGAGGGAGAATACCGAAGACCAGCTTTCAAATGGCACCTAAACACTGTTACTTCTTTTTCTTGAGGATGGTAGCTCGGCTCACCACGCTTGGGAACTCTTGTCTTAGGGTATGAAGGAAGGAAAAACTTCACATGCCACTTCCCTACCTTTTCTGAAGTTGCATAGTTCAAGTGGCTATACAGGGAACTTGAACCTCCTTTAGCAACACAAACTTCAATTCCTGAAGATACCATGAATCCTAGAGAATATATTTTTAAAAAGAAGGAGGAAGAAAAGTGTAAAGGAAAGGAAACTTCAACAGAGACCCTCCTATTTGGAATCTGAAGACACAATTAGAACCACCACTTAAGGTTCTAAAAAATTGCTCTACTGCTAAGAATTGTCACAGCAAAAGAGACAAAAATGGGAGATCCAAAGGAGAAGAGAAAGAAGCAGAAGTGAGAAGTTAAGAACTTGTGAGGCAAAGTGAGGTTTATATAGCCCAAAGAAGGGTAAGCAAAAGGATGCCATAATGACTGAGGTCTATCGAAGAGACGTAACTAATGTAATGGATGGGAAAAGTGGCCATTGATTTGGCAGCACATGTCACCCAATGTGTAAAATGATGGCACATGTTTGAATTTGTTAGGTCTATGTAACGTGCAAATTGTGATGATAGGCCTATTTCTTCTGGAAGGTGAAATGATCTTTGGAAATCATGTACCTTGTGGATGGAGGGAAATAAAAATCCTCGAAGACAAAAATAGCTCATCTCCACTAAAGATGTAACTTCACTAAAATAGAATCTTGAAGTGAGAACCAGCCTAAAGCTTGCTGAAAGTACAACCTCTATAAAAGAAGGGATCTTAGAATTATAAGGCCTAACCTAGCCAAAGGTTCAACCTCACCAAAATAAGTGGGCTTCTGGCTTGAAAAATGCCCAAGCTTACTGAAGGCATAACTTCGCCAAGGGAAGAATCCAACTTTGGCTAGAAGTAACTCATGTACGCCGAAGGTGTAATGTGGAGGGTGCAGCCTCAAAGAAATCAATCTTCACAAAATAAAGGATAAACCTTGGACTAAAGGTAGTCCTTGTGTGCCAAAGGTGTGACTTCAGCAAAAGAAGAAATAACTCTTGGAATAATAGTAACCCTGACTGGCCGAAGGTGCAACTTTAGTATCATATTTTTGACTGATTGACAAATGAAAGAACCAAAGATATAACTTCACTTCTTTTGGAGGGGGCATCTGATAACCAAAGGGCTATCGCTCATAAGACCTTCAGATTGGTGGACCTGACAGCACCCTTGGAATTTCGCATGACTAACCTCGATGAAAGACTCGACACCACCCTCGGAAGGTCATATGACCAACCCCGAAAGAGGGCTTGGCACCACTGTTGAAAAGTAATGCAGCCAACCATAGAAAAGGTGAATCACTACCTTCGGGCATTAGTCTAACAGACCTCAAAAATAGGAGTTTACCACCCTTGATAAGAAAGATGCCTTCCGAACATAGTCTATGTCTCCACTAGGCTTCCCCTAACCACCTTTGCAGGAAACCTTACTTCCAAAGAGGTCTTAAGTCCCTGAGGGGTCCTAAGGGAAGATGGCAAACACACAGTTTTGAGGGATCACTGATGGGAACCTTGTACATGCCCCTACCATTTGAGGATAATCACCTATAGACAGCTGGACTCACCTTTCCCCGAGGTAAAGATTGAACATCTAGCAAATATAGCTGACCATGTGCCCTAACCTACTCAGCTTGGGTATAACAGTCTTCTCCTCCAAGCCTCCTATAAAGACTTGGGAGGCTCCCAGCTAATACACAAGAGAGAAACACCATTTCTCCACTTTCTACTCATAGCAACCTCTCCCACACATACTGACTTGGGCGTCGGAGATCCCTTCCCAGGAAAACACTCTAGGGAGCTCCTAACCCATATTCTTCAAGTGTTGTAGATATCACTCAGGCAAAGCCCTACTAGAGGCCCAATATGTTCAACATTAAAGATGTCCTCGAGCATCACCATGTTCATTTCTTACCTTAATTTAGGTTATGTAGCTTAAGTTCATAAAGCTTAAGACTTTAAAGTAGGTTCACCAAACCCAAAATAGAGCACTAATGCGTGCTTCCTACATATTCTAGCTAGAAACACCATAGTACCCTAAAGGTATCATAGCCTCTAACAGCTCCTAGCTTCATTTAGCATAGTAACCATTTAGTAGGGCCTATCATTTCTACAAGAATAACTAGAATCTCTTTTGAATTCAAGGGAATGAAGCATATTTGAACCGTTACCATAAAGTACACCCTTGGATGTATAATTGAGCTTGTTTCTTCGGCAATCTTGTTGCCTTGTGATCGAAGCTAGCTTCTTAACTTAGATTCCCACTTGATTTTGCCTTCCCCTCTTTAGAACACCACATTTTCTAGCCATGGCTTTCAATTTTCAATTCTTCTCCATAAAAGGCTAACCAGAATCAACCTAACAATCTCCCATAACTTGCAGAACCATGCACATCTGGCCATAGACATGAGGCATCATTTCTTGCCTAGACCTCCACTTAATCTTTCTTATTTCTTTGCATGGCACATTCCATTCTTCCCCATTATATTCACTTTAATTTAACCACTTAGTGTATCTCTTAATTTGATCACTTAAGCCCATAACTCCTTTAGCACAATAACTCCAATATCTCACATAAGCACACTTAGCACCTTTTTTCTTGAGCCCGGTAAGATCAAAACACCTTATTATGTTTTCTTAGCTACTTCCTTCCATTCTCTTGAATTTTATACTATCCTAATTCACCAAACTTTTAGCCCTAGGCCTATATAAGTCCGCGGCATAACACCATATGTAACACTCCTATATCCCATATGGGAGAAATATGAGTAGCCTTATGTGGATCTATAGGTTCAAGTTCTAGAACACAAGCACCTAGTGCTTATCCTTTTTAAAAAGAATAGCCTATGTGGTATGGGTGAGTATTCTGTTGGCTGTTTCTAGATTTAGGTTATCCTAAATGGTATTAGAGCTGACCTAGAACTGTGATAATGTGGCATACTAGTTGTGAACATGCATTGTTTACTAGGCTGATCCTGCATTAGAAAGGTTACTTGGTGGAAGGCCAAGTAATTTGAAAGGGGTTGTTACTGATCCAGGGGACTAAGTAATCTGAGTGATCCTTAGGAGGACATTGGGTACATAAGGGGAAAGTTTGTAACACCCTCCTATCCTACATGAGAGAAATGTGGGTAGCCTTATGTGGATATGTTGGCTCAAGTTCTAGAATGCAAGCACCTAGAGCTTATTATTTTTATAAAGGATAGCCTATGGGGTGTGGGCAAGTGTTCCATTAACTAGTTCTAGACTTGTGTCATTACACAATGAACGTGTTAAGTGATTACCTAGAGGAGTCAAGGATTAAAGAATAAGGAAGTGTGTGGTACACCTAAGGACACTAGAAAGATGACAAGTTTGCATAGACTAAGGTGTCCAATTATGGGCTAAGGGTGTTGATGTCGTGACCCTCATTTTGAATATGCATAGGCCATTGGCTAAGAGTAATAAGGAGAATAGAGGTTTAGGGAGCAAGGTAAAAAAAGAGTTAGAAACCTTAGAGTAAGGACTTGGAGGTTAGTAGAAATGAATATGAAGTCTTTCTTTAACCGGGTTCAAAGAATACATGGGCAGGTTAATTCCCATGTTTGAGTCAATATTGTAACTTGAAGGACTCAATTAGCCTAAGCAAAACACTATCAATTGAACAAAATGTGAAAAATCTGGTTAACTAAGGGCAATATGCACAATGCAAGAAAGTTAGTTCATTTGGGCTAACATTTGGGCCAAATTAGTGCCACATGGCTTAACCCAAAATATTTCATGATTTTGCTTCTAGTTATGCTAGAGTTACGTACAGAAACCTCCATTTACAACCATAGCCATTCTTGGTAAAGTTCTACTTATATTCTAACCAAAATTAAGTGAGGAAAAGAGGAGGAAACCAAGTTAGTGTGTAGCAAGGTTGTTTATGGCTTGCTTCGACCCTAAGTAACATGGAATTGAAGTTGGAAAGGCTTCAAAAGTTGTTTCCAAGTAGTTTATAATGGGTAAAGATCATTATGTGTTGTTTTACCCTCAATCTATAGTTAATTATATGTTTCAAGTGAAATGCTAGGCCTTAGGTCATGACCTTGTAGTTAAATAAGCCTAAGAGCTGTTAGGGCCTAGGGTTACCTTTGAGTAACTTTGAATTTTGGTAGCTAGTTATGTTATAAGCAAGGATTAGGACTTGGAATTGAGTTGGCAAACTCAATTCCAGACTCTGGAGCTCTAAGTTGTAGTTTAATTTGCAGTAAATGAGTTGAATTAAATCTGATGTAGTTTAGAAGAAGCTTGCTAGGCCTTGGAAGCTGCCTAGGGTAGCTAGTGTTGTGGTGTGTCTGTCCTGTATGCCTTTTTGCTAGATTTTGTGCATGCTAGCCCTTTAATTATATGTCTATATGTTTGTATGTATTTGTTTTTAGTATCTTTATGTTTTTAACACAGGAGCTTGGAGAGGTTAAGTGGTAATGATGCTTAGTTTTGAGTATGTAGGCTTATAAGCTGTGTGGTCCTTACTGAGTTATGAAAACTCACACCCTATCTTTACTATTTATAGGGAAGGCTTATTTGACTAACTTGGTGGTTGTCTTGTGGTTGTGAAAGTTGTTGTTTTAGGTACTTAGTGGACTTTGATGGGTTTTATTGCTAATGTTTAATATTTATTCTTACTAAGTTAGATATGCAAAGGTTAAGCTTAATGACCACTTGGCATACATGCACTTGGTTGTTGTTTGTGTGGGAACATGCTGCTTTTGTAGTTAGTCTAATGCCTAAGTCATTGGAATGTGTAATGGAGCCTATGTTATAGTTTTGTGTATTGAGCCCAAGTGTGGGCAACTGGTTGGCCTCCCCTAGTGTGTATAGCCTCTTAAACATATGAACTTGCATGGTTTTCTAAACAAGTCCCCTAGTACTTTTGGTTGTCCATGCATATTTTATCAAGTAATCTAGCTTGACACTTTATTTTGGCACTTAAATTAAGTTAGTTAACTCAAGTACCTAATATTGCTTTCAAAATAAAAAATTGAAATTTGAGCTAGTACACATGTCCTAGGGCATATGCCCACTATGTCCTAAGGGTGCCTGAGTGTTAGCGCAGCATGCCCTAGTAGTGTTTCAAACACTTGCGTTGGGTGGTTCCAAAGTGTCCCGATAATGCACCCAACACTAATCATGCGTGCCCTGGGCGTATAACGATAGTGTCCCAAATAACAGAAATTGTATTATCTTGATGTTGTGATATGGACACATGCACTAGGGTCAGCTTTGGGCATGACAAGTTAGTAATAGAGTAGGTTTTAGGAGAGTAACGTTTGCATAGGAAATTCCTGTTATGCCCCTCAAAACCCTATGTACGTAGGCCATGGGCTGAGTAGGATAAGGACTTATGAAGTAAGGGGAACTTTGTTTTGAGCTCTTTGGACTTTGAAAATGAAGTTTTGAAGGAAGCTTGAAAGTGGCTTAAGTAGTAAGAACATTTAGATTCATACATTGCTTGGCCAAGAACCATGATGCAAATGATGATTTAAGAAGATGAAGAACTCAATTGAAAAGTCTATCAAGTGGCATAACTGAAGGAATCTTTTATGTGGAGATTTAAGTGTTTCATGTAAAAAATGTAGCTTAGTTAAGCTAGTGTTAGGCCAATTTCAATGCCACTTATCAAGTTTCAGTTACACACTTGCTTCCACTACCTTATGCCAACGTCATTCAGCTGTACCCTCTATTGTTAAAGACTTGAGGCCAAGCTCTTGAAGGATTCATGGTTTTCTTGAGCTCCTAAGTACAAATCAAGGCTAAATCAAGTAGAAAGTTGATGGAAGTGGTGGATTCATGAGAAAATTAAGCTAAGGAAGTACGTTCCTGCCACAAAGAGCCAAGAAAGGGTGTGAATTGAGCTTGTGAAGCTTTAGGCAAGAAGGTTGCCAATGGAGGCAAGGACTTTATGAATTCACTAACCATTCATAGTTGGACTTTGTTGTTTTAGTGGGTTATTAGGCACTTAGGTGATGGTATGATTGCCAAAGGATCCTAAGAGGCTGTAGTGGCGAGGGCTACTTCGGCAACTATGTTCATTGCTAATTAGCTATGTCTATGGCAAGCATTAGGACTTAAGATTGAGTAGGCCAACTCAATTCTTAAGTTTTTCAGCTTTTGGATAGTATAGGAAACATTAAGAGGTTAACCAAATTGAACTTAGAATTAAGACCATGCTTGCTAAGCCTTGTAGGTTGTTAATCTAAGCTAGGGTAAGTGAAGTGTGTGTTGTGTGCTTCTATGCTTGGTTGTGCATGTTGACCCTGATATTGATTCAAATGTTATATATATGCTTGTGTTGTCATTGTGTTTTCATGTATTTCTTGTAGATACTTGGAATTTAGTTTTGGTTAAGTTTAGAACTTAACCTATGCATAGCCCTTGAAGGCCATCTAGAGTTCTTACTGAGTTATATAAGTCACACCTTATCTCCTAATGTCACAGGAAAGGGTTTGCTTGAGAATCAAAAAGACTAAGTGTTTTGTTTGTGTTCTCTTAGGTTTGGTAAGGTAATGTGCTAGTATTGTGTAATGCTCAATGTTCTATAGATCTAGGTTTTACTTGTCTAGCAAGTTAATAAGTTTCTCCATTGCTTGTCAGCTCTAGAAAGCTATGTACGTGTGGGAACAAGCCATGTGTGGATGGTTGTGCTTAGGAGTGTTCATGTGAACTTTGCATGTTTGTATGTATTTTTGGGTCCTTTGAGGACTAGGGTGGCCTATGGTATGCTTACAGAGACACATGTAAACCTCCATATGCATGTAAGACTTATGTTTTGAAAACAAATGCTGGTGGTTTTGGTTGTCATGCATATTTTGAATGAATGCTTGAGTTTTATGATGATTAAAGCATGTTTCCATCCTAGGCACCTAACTTGTTTTTATTGAGCTTGTTTGTATGTTTGTGAGTTAGCTGCTAGTAAGCATCCTAGGGGCATGCCTTATGTGTCCTGGCTATGTCCTAGGTGCACCCTGGCACCCTCACCCTATGTGTCCTGGCACATTCTACAATAGGCCCCCATGTGTACAAGAGTTGCCTAGGGAGCCTGCCCATGTGTACAATAGACACTTAGAATTTTAAGCTAAGTATTATTTCTAATAATGAATTTTGAAAACTTTTGTCATCCATTTTGGCTTTCTGGACACCTGAATTGGCTATGGCTAGTTGATGCCCCGAGGCATCTTCGTTTGTTGTCATGTTGACAGGTGGGGAGACTTCCTGAGGAGGCGAGCGCCTGGAGCTCTGGTTTCCCAGCTGAGTGTGCCTGAAAAGCTCAAAGGAGAGGTTAGGAGGTCCCCGGTTTGCTTTTCCGGGGAGAACCCTCCGACGCCCAAGTCAGTTTTCTGAGTGAAAGTGGAGGAAGAACACTAAGGGATCAAGTGTCTTGCCTGTTTTGTGTTTTCTCAGAGGGAGGAAAATGCCCATCCTTTGCCCAGTCCCATTTCCTAGTATTTATAGGAGTAGCTGGTCCGTTCAGATCATGACACGTGTTCGGTCGGATTTGATCTGTACTTTTGGACCTAGGGGACAGGCAGCCGTTTGCAGCCTCCTTTAGCCCTGGACCCGGACAGGTTGTGTCAGGACTGGGGCGGCTGCGGCGTGTCAGTTCGCCGTTCTGATGTGACGTGTAGGGCTTGTGGGCGACATGTCAGAGGCTCCTTAAATGCTCATATCGTACTCCCGAGGTCCCCTGGGCGAGGTCGCCCTTCGGTGCGTGCACCCTCTTCGGATTCTATCCGTCTTTTGGTGCGAGCACCTCCTTCGGGATCTATCCCATAGTTCTGGGAGTTCCCTTGATGAACACCTTCTTCGGGACTTATACCCATAGTCCGGTGATTCCCTTGTTCAGGTGTTTCTTGTTCGGGGAAGATCCTCTTCAGGGCTTCTGCCTTTGGGGAGATTCTTCCTTGCTTCAGAGAGATGGCTTTCTTACCCGAAGACGGTCAGTTTGGCCCCTCGATGGAGATGGTGTTATCCTCGGAATTCCTGACGAGCTAACCGAAGTCTCGAGCTCATAGTGTTTGACTTCGCACCTTTCGAGGTCAGTTAAAAGATCCTCTCTTGGGTGACGTCAGACTCCTCGGCCAATATTCTGGCAGGGAGTTACTACCGAGGAGGTAATAGCCTTTGGCTATCCCTAGTGTTAGGCATGACAATGTTTTGTTGGTATTAAAGCAGGTTGCTCAGTAGTACCTATAAGATCTATTTAGGCTTGTTCCCACATTAGGTTAAGTAGACTTGAAAATTTTGAGCAAATGTTGTCTTACTTGTTGTTTTGTAAAGGATGCAGACCTATAACAAAGAAAGAGTGGTTTTAGACCAAGAAGATAGTAGGGCAAGCCATACAAGGGACGAGTAGCTTGTGTTTGTGCCTAAGGGGTAAACTACGGCTAGAGAGCCGGTTAGGGCCATGGAGCTTGTTTATAGGGCCAATGTGCCTGGGCCAAATGGAGATGGCCAAGAATGGATGCAGTAGATGATGGAGGTGATGTAAACAGCTATAGTCCTACTAGTAGTTGGCATACGGGTCTTGACTAGAGGTCATGCATAAGCCCCAGAACATGCTAGGCAAGCTCCAAAACATGCTAGGTAAGCTAGGGAGGCTGAGGTGGAAAGGTGGCCTGGAAAGAAGCCTATGCATGATGATCAGGCAAGTGAAAATGGGAGAGGAATTGATGATGATAATGATAAGGTTAGGAGGAACGCAAGAGCAAGAAGGGCAAGATCAGTGAGGTATGAGACAAGGCTTGAAAAGGAAGTAAGTCTATAAGTAGAAGAGCTGGACCTAGAAGAAACCAAATGGCCAACCCAACTCACTTCCACTGTTGGAGTAGTGAGGACACTAAGGAATGGGCATAAGGATGGCCATAAAAAGGCTACAAGGCTGAGAGGTGGAGGTTGTCTAAAGTTTGAAGCCCAGGATTGCTAGGTAAGAGACTGCCGCATTAAGAAAGAGGAGCCAAAGTTGCTTTAGAGGTTTGGTATTAGCTGAAACCTCTAGGAGGACACAAGAGCCTTAGGAACCAAAAATTGAGGGGGAATGGTTACGCGAACCAAGGCTAAACAAGAACGCACTCAAAGGTACCATTTCCTTTAATGGTTATGAAGTATCTGTTTTATTTGATACTAGTGCTTCTTTGTCTGTTATTTCTTCTAAGCTTGTAAAAACTATGAACCTAGAAGTAGACACTATGAATGAGATTTAGTTGGTTAGGGCTGCTAGGAATGAGATTATGTTCACATGCCATGTAGTGAAGGATTGTATGCTTAGGCATGGTGAACTTCAATTTAAGGCTAATTTGATAGTCCTAGAGACTAGTGGCTATGATATCATACTAGGTTTGAACTAGCTTAATGACAATAAGGTAGTTATAAACTGCCATTCTAGGCAAATTTGCTAGTTTGGTTAAGAGCCAGATAATGTAAAAAGCTCATTTGAGCTAAGCACTCGATAGGCAGTAGAGGGTGGTGGAACACAAACCCATAGTAGCTAAGGGTGAATACTTGGGATTAAATGTGGAAGAGGTAGTTAGTGAATTAGGCAGGATTCCAATAGTGTAGAAGTTTAATGAGGTGTTCCCCATAGACTTGTCGAGACTCCTTCTTGCAAGGGACGTAGAGTTTGAGATCAAGTTGGTACCAGAAGTTACTCTTATGTCCATTGTTCCCTATAGGATGGCTATTCCTAAGATGATTGAGCAAAGAAAGTAGTTGGATAAGTTGCTAGGGAAGGGTTTCATCAGGCCAAGTACATCCCATTGGGGGGCACCTATGGTTTTTGTGAAGAAGAACGATGGAACCCTTAGGTTATGCATTGACTACAGGAAGCTCAATGCACTAACCATCAAGAACAAGTACCCCCTCTGCAGTATAGAAGATATGTTTGATCAATTAATGGGAGCTAGGGTGTTTTGCAAAATAGACCTCAAATTTGATTACTTCCAGCTGAGAGCCAAAGAAAAGAACATACCTAAAATAGCTTTTAGAACTAGGTATGTCCACTTTGAGTACACAGTGATTCCATTGGGCTCACTAATGCACTAGCCTTCTTTATAGAGCTCATGTAGAGAGTCTTCAAGGCTTACTTGGACCACTTTGCAGTGGTGTTTGTAGATGATATATTGGTGTACTTGAAGGATGAAGAAGCCCATAAAGAACACTTAAGACTAGTACTTGGCTTGCTAAAAAGGAATGGGTTGTATGGCAAGCTAAGCAAGTGCCAATTTTGGGCTAAGGAAGTTGGATTTTGAGGGCATGTGATAAATGAGCATGGGTTAGATGTTCACCCTAAGAAGATTAAAGCTATCTTGGATTCGAAGTAACCTCAAAATGTGAGGGAAGTTAAGAGCTTCCTGAGGTTAGCTAGCTATTACATGAGATTTATGCCCAAGTTCTTTGTAATAGTAGCCCCACTAACCAAATTGACAATGTAGGATAAAAAATATAAGTGGGGTGGAGAATGTGAAGGTAGCTTGCAAGAGCTCAGGAAAAAATTAACTACAACCCCAATACTGGTTTTGGTAGACCCCACCAAGGAGTATGAGTTGTACATAGATGCCTCACAAGTAGGTCCAGGCTGTGTCTTAATGTAGGGGAAACAAGCAACAACTTATGGGTCAAGGCATCTAAGACCTCATGAGAAGCGCTATCCAGTTCATGATCTATAGTTGGTAGTAGTGATCCTTGCTCTTAAGTAGTGAAGACACTACCTGTAGGATTTCAGGAGCCAAATAAGCATAGTAGAACATAACCGAAACCCACCAGGATCCAAGTAAAATGGGGTAAACCTGGTGTCCAAAATTTTATACCTAAGTCGGTAGAGATCTTTCACTCAACTGTTGAGTCGAATCACAAAACCTGAACAGTTGACGTGTTCAAACTTTCTATGGTATCCACACGAGCCTCTCGGGATCACCACACCTCCACCACATCCTGGTTGATGCATTTCTCTTGCGCCTGCAGTGCTAGCTTGCATTCTCCAAGGAATAGCAAGAGAAGAGTGTGGTTGTCACTTTTAGGATGCTAGGGCAAGGCTACAAATTTCTCACTATATGATGTACTTATAGTGAGACTCAACTTCCAAGCCTAATGGGTTTCAAAGCCCTAACCCAATTAGGCTTAGATTTCAGGCTTAATAATGGCTTTTGGGCCAATTTTTAACACAAAATTATCATGAAACCATAACTCAAAAAAATTAGCTCATGCACTCAAATAGTCCAAAGAGGCTTTATGTGTGCGAGCCGATAGGCTTTTACCACATTGGCAATAATCATAAATCACATTTACTATCATAAGCAATGAGCGATGTCTAGCAACATATCATTGCTACCCAAGCGACAAGATAGTCGGTAATTCGACTAAACCTTTATGATCATTATCCATATATGCCATTGTCCTTTGTCCAATATATCAAGGCTAAGCACGAGACATGGAATGTGTCACTCTTGTGTAGCCCAATCTTTGGTTTCTTGATTACTGAGTATACTAACTTAAACTGATGACGTTGATGTCATATTTCAACTCGTCCGAGCATGGACACGTATTTTTTTAGTCTCACTCTGTCAAAGGGCCCGAAGATATCACTCCCATTATATAGGAGGGACAAATCCCATTCTGATCATGCAAAACCCTCCACATGATATGTGACATCCCCAATGACCTCCCTCAAGTTCATTCAGTTACGAGCAACAAAGGGAAGCATCAAAGTATGTGACTCAGATGTAGGGAACCTTGATGACCTTAGGTCAAAGGACTACATATAGTTGATCACTATGAGAATCACTTATGACACTCGTATAACGATCCCTGTAGGATTCTCATGGTGGGTCGGTCTAGTACACAAGTTCTCTAACTTGTACCCATATGTAGACTACATATTTCATATCAGCATCCACATATGCTAGTCTTTATGTATTATTGCAACCCGCTCCACGATAATACTAAACTAGGGACTTTTAAAAATATCATTATTCTAGGGGTATGATTATGTTTGTTACATTACGAAGAAACAAAACATCAAACATAATTACTGGATTAATGCCTTAATAAAATATCATGACTCAATCTGCACAACACTAACAATCTCCCGCTTGCTCTAGAGCCAATCATCCACGTATCTAATACCTGATAGTCGAAGGGCTATGACCCTGAAATCTTTGAATCAGTTATCCTAAAACCACCCTCGGTAAGAACTTAGCACCAATGTCGGATCACACTCACACACCACCCTCGGAAAGGTAACATGACCAACTTTGAGAAAAGGTGTCTTTCACCACCCTTGGATTTACGAACTTACCAACCTTGGAAAAGCAGATCTACCATCCTTGAAAAAGGAAAACGTTTCCCGGAGGTGACCCACTCTACTAAAGGGCCTTCCCTAATAGCCCTCAGGGAAAATCTCCGCCCGAAGGGGTCTCACGAAGGTACGACAAAAATGGTTAAGGAGCCTCTAACAAAGAGACCTCGCACACACCCCTGCCTTCTGGCCAGAATAGCCTATAGCTAGCTAGAGATACCTATTTCTGAAGGCACAGATCAAATCTGACCGAACACGTGTCATGATCTAAACAAGTTGTGTCAAACGAGCTCCTCCCTCTGCCCTCCTATAAATACTTGGGAAGGACCTTGATAAGGACACGAGAAGTCTTGCTATTTTCCCACTCTCTGCTCTTTACTACTACTCTCATAAATATGAACTTGGGAGTCAGAGGCTCCTCCCCTGGAAACACACTCCTGGGAGCTTCTAACCCTTGTTCTTCTAAATGTTTCAGACATCTTCACACTGGAAGTCTCTCCTTTAGGCCAGCATGTCATACAACGAGGAAGCCGTCAGGCATGGTTTAGCACCATTTGTGGGAACTTTTTCTAAGGTCGCCATTGTTGAGACCTGACGTTCTAAGGACAAAGGAGTCCCAGTCCACGCCAAGAGCTCGAATAGCAACTAAACAACCTGCAGTAGAGAGTTCATCGCATGAGGACGAACGTCCTCTGATGGTGATGATGAACTTTTTACAAGATTTTCCATGTTCTGTTGTGGTTGAAATGACCCAATAGCTCAACCAAAGGTGGTCACAACCACCTCCTAGGGAAAGGGCACCGTCTCCTAGCACCTAGCAAGAAAGAAGCCCGAGGTCACCTCACTGAAGCTTCGAAAGTGGGGGTTCTCACAATTAGTCTTCAATGGGGAACGTACCCTCTAGAGGATGTCGTACGGGAGAAACGGTGTCAAAGGAGCCCAGGACTTCCCGCTAGCGAAGCCCATCCCCGGACGGGAAGTCTCAATCTCCCCGCCAACGAAGTTACTATCCAAAAAGAAGACATCGCTCTCTGTTGCTGGTGACTACCAGGCAGTGAGGAGAGGACAACTCCACCATCCTCATGGAGAGAATCCTAGAAAGGATGGAAAAGGTGGAAAATAGGTTTCTCAAAAGCATGTCTAGTCAAGGTTATCTAAGACCTTCACCGGAGAAGAGTCACCCTTCATCAGTGCAGTAGTAAAGGCACTTATGCCAAATGACTTCCGAGTACCGCAATTGGAAATGTAGGTTGGGCGCAGTGATCCCCAAGCTCACTTAACGAATTACAAGCGCAGCATGGTGTTGCACGGCGTTGATGACGCTAACCTCTACAAGTGCTTCGATGTCACCCTTTCTGGGCTAACAACTACGTGGTATAACTCCCTAGTTCCCGGAACCATAATGGGCTTCCAAGAGCTCTCTACCACTTTCACCCAATACTTCATCGGAAGTAGACTGATGGTGAAGATGCTCGTCCAAATGTTTGACATAGTCCAAAAGAATGGGGAGAACATTCGGGACTACGTCGAGAGGTTCAACTGAGAAGCCCTGAGCATGCCCGACTTCTGCCCCGAGATCCGCATCCTTGCCATGATCAGGGGACTTATGAAAAATTCACAACTCTTCTACGAGTTCTCCAGAGAACCCCCCGCCACCTTTAAAGAATTCTAACAAAGGGCAGAACAGCACATGATGGCCAAAGAATAGAGGATGGGAGGGTTGAAGTTTTATCACAATCACTCCGAGGGTCAGAGTCACCAACCTCAGTACCCAGCCGAGGGTGGGTGCATGCCTCAGAAACAAATGGGCAATAAGCCGATGCCATTCACTCCCTTAAACACTATAAGAACGAACATACTGATGGCTATGGAAAGACAAGGGAACCAGATCCAATGACCGAAGGCCATGACCTGGGACAACAAAAAGAACATGAAGAAGTTCTGTTAGTTCCATTGAGACCACGGGCATGACACCTAGGACTGCTTCCAGCTGAGAAAGTACATTGAATCTTTAATCAAGCAGGGGCAACTTCGGCGCTACCTGCGGATGCTATCGCCCAAAGGAAGAAGGGAAGAATAGAGGAAATGTGAAGATGAGGGCTACGATTCCGACCACCGTCGAAACTGAAGTCCCAAAAGGCATTCACCACCTCCGGCAGGAGTGATCCAAACGATCACCATTGGAATACCCTCGGCTAAGAGGAAAAAGAATGTCCGGTAAATCTCAAGGATGGAATTCAAAAACCTAGAGAACAAACTTGTTTGATGGATCTACCATAAAGTTCTCTCATGATGACCCTTTCTTAATCATGGCAAGGATAGGAAGCTGGGACATCAAAAGAGTGCTCATCGATGATGGCTCCAATGCCGACATTTTATTCTCACTCTTGTTGCTGAACTTGGGCATCCCCAAGGGTGATCATAAACCCGTTACCTCCCCTACCTTCAATGTAGGTCCATTAGAGCTCCCTGTGCTTGGGTGGATCGATCTACCTGTGATGCTAAGGGGAACCTCGGTTCAAAATAAGGAAGAGCTCTTTGCCTCCACAATGATGAGGTTCATTGTCATAGATGTCCCTTCTTCATACAATGCCATTCTCGGAAGGTAGACACAAGGAAATCTTCACATTCGCCCAGATGTGAAGTACCTAATTATCACGTTCGGCGTAGAGGAAGGAGACGTGGAAATATTCATTGATCAGGCCGAAGTAAGAAAAGTATTTGTGAAGGCAAGACAAAGCCTAATGAAAGTTCATGCGCAGACTTCAGGTGAGAAGAACACGATTAGCAAAAACGCAACGGAAGAGGAAATGAGCGACTTTGAAAAAATAGAAATAGAGGATGTAGAGCTTGTCCTAGGGCGAAGTACCTGATTGGGGAAAAACTGGCCAAAGGTGACAAGGAAAAGCTTGTATCTCTTCTATTAATGAACAAAGATCTGTTTGCCTACTCTCTGAGTGATATGCCTGGGGTGGACCTTGGCATAATCCAACATTGTCTTAAAGTGTGTCTAGAGGTGAAGCCTATTTAGTAGAAAAAATGTAGCTTTTCAGTGCATAAGAACAACTTCATTAAAATCGAAGTCCAATGGCTATTGAAGGCGGGAATAATAAGGGAGGTCAAGTACCCAGAATGGCTTGTTGCGACAAATGAGGGGGTGATAAACTCTTAATGTGCATCAACTTCTGAAACATAAATGATGCTTATCCAAAGGATTCGTATCCTTTGCTACTAATAGACCAATTAGTAGACTCCACTGCCGAATACGGTCTGCTTAACTTCCTCAATGCCTGTAGTGGATATCACCAAATTTGGATGAATTTTGAAGATGAAGAAAAAACCACCTTCAATCGTAGACTTGGAGGAAACATTCCACCAACTTAGGGTATTTGGAATACATCTTAACCCTGAAAAGTGTGTGTTTGGGGTAACTGCTGGCAAATTGCTTGGGTTCATGGTGTTTGAAAGAGGTGTCGATGCCAACCTAGAAAAGGTTAAGGCCCTGCTAGGATTCCGAACTCCTACAATGACCAAGGTTGTGTAAAGGCTTACTGGGATAATCATGGCCCTTAGCAGATTCATCTCCAAATATAGGGACCAGTGCTGACCATTATTCAAGATGCTCACCAAAGCAACAAAGAATGAAGGTAACGTCAGCTTCAAAGAACATCCTTGGATTGAAGACCGCCAAAAGGCTTGAGACAAACTCAAGAGCTACTTAACCCACCTACTGACACTTCGGCAACCGTTGGAAGGATCACCTCTCATCCTCTACCTCATAGTTACCGAAAAGGCCATAAGCTCGGTACTTGTAAGGGAAGGAGGAAAACAGTGGCTAGTATACTATGTAAGCAAGTCCTTGCACGGTGCCAAAGTTAGGTACCCTCTCCTGCAAAAGGCCATCTATGCTTTAGTGTTGGCAAGCAGAAGGCTGCGGCCTTACTTCCAAGGACATCCTATCATTGTTCGAAGTAACCTACCTCTTAGGGATGTCATGAGGAAGGTAGACCACTCCGGAAGATTATCAAAGTGGTGCGTCGAGCTCGGTGAATACAACACCCCCTATGAGCCGATAAGAGCAATGAAGGCCTAAGCATTAGTGGATTTCATCGCCGAAGTACCAAAAACTGAAGATACCTCAGAGGGTCTCAGTAGTGATGAACTTGAGTGGACATTCTTCATCAATGGTGCCTCCGGTTCCAATCATCAATGAGCCGGAGTAATTCTGTGGGGACCTGAAGGTGTGGAAGCATTAAAGTCCATCAAGTTCGGTTTCAACATCACCAATAGAATTGCCGAATATGAAGCCCTCATAGCAAGCTTACGGTTGAAAAAAATAGTTGGTGTAGGAAATCTGAAGGCCCACAGTGACTCTTAGCTGGTGGTCCGACAGATGGTGGGAGACTACAGGGCAAATGACTTGAACTTGGTAAAGCACCATGACCTCGCAAAAAGGCTTATCCAAGAATTTGATAGGGTACAGAAAGAAAATGTACCTAGGCAAGAAAATATGGAGGCGGATACATTGGCCAAGTTAAAGGAATCCACCAAAGTACTCTGTCAGCCGAGCACAACA
Organism: Aquilaria sinensis; assembly: GCA_005392925.1. Classification (NCBI taxonomy): domain Eukaryota; kingdom Viridiplantae; phylum Streptophyta; class Magnoliopsida; order Malvales; family Thymelaeaceae; genus Aquilaria; species Aquilaria sinensis. The sequence continues at coordinate 310,776 of SMDT01001206.1, forward strand.
ATAATGCCCATAGCAACCTCAGGTAGGGGGTGGAAAGATCCTATCAAGAAATACTTCGCAACCTCGTAGCTTCCCGAAGACCCTCTCGAAGCAGCGAAAGTGCGAAAGCGCTCTGGTAGATACTTCTTGATTGGAGAAAAGTTGTACCGACAAGGGTACGCATATTCGCTACAAAGGTGTGTCAGTGAAGAGGTCCTCAAAGAAGTCCATGAGGGGGCCTGCGGTTCTCACATCAGGACTAACGCCCTTCCCAAAGTGCTAGTCTGCCAAGAATATTTCTGGCCTACCTTAAGGAAGGATGTGAGGCTGTTTGTCCAGAAATGTGACATGTGCTAGAGACACACTACCATCTAGAGACTACCATCAAAAGTAATAACTTCGGCAAACTATCCTTGCCCTTTTGCTGTTTGGGGGATTGACCTCATTGGGCCTCTTCCAACGGCTCCAGGATGAGTGAAGTTATGCGTAATCGTAGTAGACTATTTCACGAAGTGGATTGAGGCAGAGCCATTAGCAGCAATATCGGCAAAGGACATACAAAGATTTGTTTGGAAGAACATCATATGTAGATATGGCATACCGAGGGTCATAGTAGCTGATAATGGTTCCCAGTTTATGGATAAGGGTTTCCAGAAATTCACAGTCGACCTTGGGATAAAATGACACTTCGCCCCGGTTGCCCATCCTCAGAGCAATGGACAAGTTGAAGTGTCCAATAGAATGATAAAAGATGGTCTGAAAAAGAAGTTGAAAGAAGAAAAAAAAATGGCCAAGAGAGCTTCCGAGCATACTGTGGAGCTACCGAACAACTCCTAGAAGGGCCACAGGTAAGACACCCTTCTCACTCATCTTTGGCACAGAGACCATTATCCCTGTCGAGGTTGTACAACCATCTGTTAGAATACAAGTGTTTGATGAAGAAGGGAACCACCTCGGTTTAAGAACCAAGTTGGATATGGTTAAAGAGCATAGAGAGATGGCCGAACTCAGAAGAAAAGCTTTTCAGCAGAGAGTAGCCATTGTTACAAACTTGCATGTCAAGCATAAAGGAATCAAGAAATGGGTCCTCGTTCTTCGAAAGGCTAAATTCGAAGCCCGAAGACCATCTCATGAAGTACCTTGGGCAAATTGGGATGGACCTTATTTGGTCATCGAGGAAGTTTGGCCAAGAGTCTATAAGCTTGGTGACACCGAAGGTAGAGAATTGAAAAATACATGGCATTCAAACTCTTTGAAAAAATTCTACACTTAGAAAAAATTTCAAGGGAAAAATTGTGCAAAAGGTGCCAAAGGAGGCAAACCAAACGTGGTTATTTCCAAAAGTGCATGAGTGATATTGTACAGTTTTTACCGAAGATAGTCGGTGCCGAGGGAGGCAAGCCGAATGTGGTTGTTTTCGAAAGCACATGAGTGAAATTGTACAATTTTTACCAAGGGTGATTGACCGAACATGGTTGGTGCCAAAGGTACTTACTTATTTTTTGCACAAATTAAGTTTCACCGAAGATGGTTGACCAAAGACAATCTTCCGAAGAAGGTTCACCGAAGATGGTCGGGAAACCTTCTACTAAGTTTGTAAGTCCTTGGCAATACCTTTAAAGGACAATACTACTCATTGACAAAGATAGTTGAATTCTGAATAACGAAGACAATGTCCGAAGTTGTATAAATCAGGTACTTGGTCAATGTTTTGGACAAAAAGTGGGAAAGTTTCATTAAGTTCAAATGACAAAGCACAGGGTACAAAAAAAAAAGGCCTATTGCTTGTCTTGCCCATCTTCGGCGTTTACAGCATCCTCAGCATGGTCATCTTCGGCTTCATCATCTTCATCTGTGCCAACTTCGGTCGCCGAAGGGGGAAGAATTGGAAGGTTGAGAAATTCTATACTTTACTATTCCGAAGATGGTCCTTTAGGGATATCAAGTGCCCATAAGAATGAGAGGTCAAGGTCAGGATACTTGGACAAAACTTGGTGGATAGCAAGGTAAAAACTGTCCTGATTAGAGGACTTAGTCGCCTCATCACACTTAGCCTTCTCCGCCTTTAAATCCTTCAGTTCTTTTTAAGCGCTTCGACCTCCTTCTCCAGTTTCTTTTTCTTCTTCTTCTTTTCCTTTTCCAACCAATCGATCTCATATATGAATTCGGCATTAAACCCCAACGCCTTCATGAGATCGGCAACAGCTTCCTCTTTCTGCTTTTGGAAGTCTTCATTGGCCGAAGTTAGTGTGACCACCCTCAAGCCGAGGTCTGACACTTTGGAAGAAAAGTCTTCTAGAAGCTCATTCTGGCTCTTCAACACCTCTTCTTGAAGTTTGGCCAGGTCCTCCTTCACAATTTTATTGAGCTTGCCGTACTTGACGACCGAGCCAGCAAATAACTCATTGGCCATAGCTAAGTTCTCCATTGATTGACTTCGGACCGAAGATTATTTGGCTGCCCAAGCCTGAAAATATACACCGTATGCCAAAACCTGCAAAAGGGAGGATTTCGAATGTGGGTCAAAAGCAACAAAAGCCCGAAATTTTTCTAAGTCCTAAAGGGTTAAGGTTTACTTGGGTAGCGTGTTCGCTCATCCTCGTGGTGAGGACCTCCTCATTCGGACACTCCTCCGTCTGGGACTGAAAGGTAGCATTAGTCATAATGCCCCTCACCATTTGAGGGGCCATCCTCGGAGAACAAGTCCATATCCTCGATGAAAGTCCAGAAGGGCACCCTTGGAACCTTGTCCTTGGGGATTTTTGAGTCCTGAATGGTCCAGTTCTAAGCATGATCCTCCACCCACGGAGCTTGCACTCCTTCATCTGCAAAATCACGCCGAAGTTCCATTAAAACGTTATCCCTTATCCATTCATCTACAAGGCCTAAAATACCAAAAATTCCTAAACTCATAGATGAATGGATAAAGGACAAACCTAGGGGGAGTTTGGCATCATCCTTGTCGGAGTCACTGACATCAAGGACCTCGGCAGGAACCCCTTTGCCTTTTTTCTTTTAGTATTCCTCCAACTCTTCGACCGAAAGCTCCCCCACCAAAGTTCCTAATGTCTCGGCAGCCACATTGGGACTCAGAGGGGTTGAACAAATGGCCAGTTGAAAGGATGGGTTAGCATGAATAGGAGTTCGTTTAAGCACCTCCACTTCACCTTCGGGTGGAGGTGGAAGGGAGTCCTCTTTAGCTTTCTTTGACTTCGACGCTGAAGATGGTCCGACCGGCGCCTTCTTCCTCTTCGGTGCCTTCTGCTGCTATCGGTCCCCATTCTCGGCCTAACTAAGGAAGAGACTCTTATAGAAGGCTACAGATTTATCGCCTATCTCTACAAGAAGAAGAACATCAGTGTAAGTACGGAAAGGCACAAGCAACAAAAACTGGAATGAAGCTTACTCTCTTTAAGTGCCGTATATATAAGTTTGCCCTGAAGGAGCATGACCAACCACACTTTCTTACCATCAACCTAGGGCTTTGGCATGCCTTCATCAGTGACATGTTCCTTGATTACCCTAAGCTCCCAAAGGACCTCTTCGGTCATGAAACTCTATCTAATGGGAAAAGGATAGAGAGAATGTGGAGGGACCTTGGGATCCCAATCCGCTATAGCTTGAATACGGCTGTCGAACTCTTCATACTGGGACTCCATCTCTAAGGTTAACAGCTTCCTCAGGTCAATTACATCAATGGCCATGACACCCGAAGCCCACTTAAATGACATGTCTTTCCACTAATCGTCCACCTTCAGAAAAAAGAACTTGTTCTGCCACCCTCGCGAATTATCTTTTGTTCCGAAGGTGAACGTGAATTTTTTGCTCCTAGAGCCCAAAGGGAGAAAAAAGTAGAACCTGCCCTTTGGGATGGGGTGAAGTTTATAATATTGAATGAAAAAGATGAAGTGGGGCTCTATATTAAAGATCCTACACATGCAATGAAAGGCATTGAAATAAGAGTAGGAATTTAGGGGAAGTTGGCTAACAACTATACTATGAAATTGGCAAAAGTTGCTTACCATCTTCGGAGGGGGATACCAAAGTCTCGCCTTTAGATATGCCCTAAAGATGGTGATCTCATTTTTTTGAGGAGCATAGCTAGGCATACCAGGACTAGGGAGCCTGTTGATGGCGTAAGAAGGGAGAAAAAATTTAGCTTACCACTTCTTCACTTTCTCCAAAGTGGCACAGCTCAGATGAGAGTTAAGAGGGAGGCAACTCTCAAGAATAGGACAACCTTCAACTTGGGAAGAAGACATGTTCGGAAATAAAAGACGCTAAGACGAAAGGGAAAAAAGTAAGATGAAAAACAAGCACTTCAAAAATAACACCTAGTTCAGAATGAAAACATGAACTTCAGGGATAGCCACAAGCTTGCCGAAAATTGCTCCGTTGCTAGCACCATTGCCAAAGAAAGGTGGAAGTTGAGGGGAAATCAGAGAGCAAAAGGAATGAGAATTGGGGAAGTGTGGAAAGCTCTGAAGGAGAAAGGGTTTATATAGACCAAAGGAGGCAGGCGAAGTGTCACTATAATGACCCTTCGCAGATGAAGGGACGTAACTGATGTAACGGATGTGACTTTTCACCTATCACCTAGTGACATGTGTCACTTTATGCGAGAAACAAGGGCACGCCTTCTGACATAAGCAGGCCTATATAAGCCTAGCCCGTAGTGACGCGACTATCTGGGCAGAAGATGTGACAATTCATTGGCAGGCAATAGAGAACAAAAAACTCAAGGGGGAAATATTTTTCCCCATCTGAACATACAACTTCGAAAGCATAAAGAGCTCGGTCAAAAGCAAGGAGTCCCATTTGATGCCGAAGACACTGCTTCTGTTACCACCTCACAAAATGGGAGAATTACAAGTGTGTCATAATGGCTAAAAACCATTATATTGTGTAATTCTCACCATAGTGATTGAAGTATGGGAGGATAAAAGGCATGATCAACACCTCCTTAAAAGTGTTCCAAGTTCATAACTTGGCCCCTAAGAAAAGCCTAAAGGATTGCTTCTTTGTCAAGCAACCTATGGACTTTTTTCTAACGTTTTGGAAATTCGGGTACTCAATTGCAAAACTCTCAAGAAAGAGACTTGGAGAGTTATGGGAAGGACATAAATGGTATGAAAGTGCTACTGGAGGACCAAATTACTCATGAAAAACAAGTTTGGATAAAGGAAACACTAAAGGCAATAAGGACCTAAATGTCCTAGTGTAAACCTTAAGGTGTTCAAGCTTTTGACTTAAGTCTAAGGCTGGAATTGTGGGGTTGTCCCACTATGGGGGAGGCACCCAAGACTTGATAATTAGTCAAAAATGTTGGGCACATGTGTACCAATGAGTTTAAGACAAAGAAACCATAATTAGTGAGAAGGAAAATCGCATAAAGCAAGGTTAAGCTTGTTAAGTGTGTTTTGTGCCCTTAAGCTCATTTAAGCCCATTTAAGTGGCCAAATCACTTATCCCTCTCTCATTCTCATCTTCCCCCAGCCCAAGAATACAGCCATACTTCCTCCATAGCCACCACACCTTCAAACTTGCAATTGATTGAAATTGAAGGCAAAAGGAAGCAATTGGAAGCAAACTAGAGCTATTTCTTGGATACTTCAAGGATCAAGCTTGATTTTCGGCCTACCCACTTTGGTAAGGGTTCTCTTGCTCTCATGGGTTGTTTTCTATATTTTCAAGCAACCATGGAGCTAGGGCTAAGCTTGGAAGAGAGCCATGAGCTTGATGAACCAAGCTTAGTGAGGGGAGTGCACTTATTGAAGGTTTTGTGACCTAGTGTGAAGTGCACAGTGATGGCAGCGAATTTCTGGGTTTCTAGAGCCCAAAAGTTAGTACTAACTACTTTTAAAATCCTCCTAAGACCAAGCATTAGCTTGAGGAGGGCTGCCATAGTGATTTATTTATGTTTATTGCATGATTTATGGACTAACCTATGGTTATTGTTGCTGCTGCATTTCATGTGTTTGTTGGTTGTGAATGGCTGCTGCATTTGGTTGCTATATCTTGTATATATGCATTGTGGTTTTTGTGTTTTAGTGTCTTTGGATGCAGGTTTTAATGATGGTCACATTTCTACTGAATCCAAGTGTTACCCTTACTAAGTTTCTCAATGAAACTTACTCCCCTCAATTCTGTCATTTCAGGTCCAGCAGAAAGATCACCTTCAAACTAACCTTTGTGGTTTGATTTTTAATCTGAAATTTCAGGTACATGAACTTCCATATGTCTAGTTATGATCTGGAAATTTTGGTGATTTTAGGAGCACATTTGGTATTTTTAATGGTGGTACTTATTGTGTTGTGCAGCAGCTGTCCAGCATCCTGTTTTTGGAGTCCATTGTGTCTCAGGACCTCCTGTAACCTAGGGTGCGTATTTAGCTGAGTTAAGACCATATTTTAGTGCATGTATGCATGTACATGTAGTGTATGTAAAATGAGACAAGTATGTGAACATTTGAGTAATGTTTTGGCTATGTAAGTGATGTGGTGCAAAGCTGCCTAAGTGTGAATGATGGGCTGCTTACTTGTAAATTCTGTTTTGGCCACATAAAGTTGTTAAAAGAAAGGGAATGTAATTCCTATGTGTAATGGACATATATGGGATAGCCTTGGAGAGCTTTCCCCTTGTGAATGAAGTGTTTGCATGGTTTGGAAAAATTGTATGGGCAAAATGGTCCAAAAGTTACCAGAATTTTGACTCTGGACCTAAAGTTTAACATCTCCCTGTGTAGGATGAATTTTGTTATTATATTTTTACCACACCTAGAGGACATCTAGGGGGTTAACTGGGCTTTGGAATTTCTAGATTTAGATCCCTGTAGCTAAAGATATGATGTTGCAAAGTTGGCTGAGTTACTGTTCATTTGGTCAGAATTTTGTAACCAACTTAAAAAATCCATAACTTGGTCCATAGGTGGGATATTGATGTAAAAAAAAATTCCTTGGTTTGCTCTAAGTATCTACTTGATAATGGAGCAAATAAAATAGGGGGTATGTGGCTATAATGATACAGTTTATTAGTGGAAGTTACAGGTGCAGTAGCTGGCCACTAGAACTTAACAAGACTGCCTAATGTGTGGAAGCCAAAACTAAGACTTATGCTAGTGTTTCCCTTCTTAGCTGCCATAGTGTGCGTAATTGTAAATATGTGTGTTATGGTTAGACCATTATGCATGTATTTACATAGTGCTCAAGAGGGTCACTTGAGTATGTACCCTAGGGGTGTTGTTCTGATGACCTACAGGATACACCAAACTTGGGAGTTTAAATGCATAGTTTTGGCACCATAACTGGACTACCCTAGAGTGGGTAACAGCTTCGGCCAAAAGAGGCATCTTGAACCAAAGAGATGCCCACCCTGAAGAAGGTCACCTCGGTCAAAAGTCAACTCTGCTATCTAGGATGTATGTCACCCCCAAAAAAGATTTCCATGCCACGCTCGCAAGAGCTTAACGTCAAATATACAACTTCGGCTTCCTGAGGGGGACATGTGATAGCTGAAGGGCTATGACCCCCGAAATCTCCAGATCAGTTATCTTGAAACCACCCTTGGAAAGAACTTAGCCCCGACCTTGGATCACACTCACGCACCACCCTCAGAAAGGTAACATAACCAACTTCGGGAAAAGGTGTCCTTCGCCACCCTCAGATTTATGAACCTACCAACCTGAGAAAAGTAGATCCACCATCCTCAATAGAGGAAAACATCTCTCGGAGGTGACCCACTCTATCGAATGGCCTTCCTCAATAGCCGTCAGGGAAAATCTCCACCCGAAGGGGTCTCACGGAGATACGAAAAAAATGGTTAAACTGAGCCTTATGACATATCAACCTTGAACATGCCCCTGCCCTCTGGCCAGGATGGCCTACGGCTAGCTGGCATAGATACCTATTTTTTGAAGGTACAAAAGCAAATGACTAACTGAACATGTGTCACTGATATGAAAATCTGTGTCAAACGGCCTCTTCCCTCCGCCCTGATAATATAAATACTATGGAATGACCTTGGTAAGACACTTATATAATGATCCATGTAGAACTCTCACTATTTTCCCATTCTTTGCTCATATTACTACTACTCTCACATTAATACTAACTTATGTTTTATTGGAGGCTCCTGCCCCGGAAACACACTTTGGGGAGCTCCAAACCCTTGTTCTTCTAAGTGTTTCAGACATCTTCACACCAGAAGTCTCTTCTTCAGGCCAGCATGTCATACAACGAGGATGCCGCTAGGTATCAATACTGATGGACCTAGAATGGCTATCATGCTTCTATTGCGTAAGGGGCTTTGTCAGCAGATCAACAATGTTGTTTTCTGTCAAAGTCCTGCATATCCTTACATCACCCCTCTCGATGATCTCCCTGATGAGATGATAGTGTCGGAGTATGTGTTTGGATCACTGGTGAGATCGAGGTTCCTTAGCCTGTGCGATTGCTCCATTGTTGTCACAATAGAGCTCTATCGGGTCGGCAATGCTTGGAACCACTCCAAGTTCAGTGATGAACTTCTTGATCCAAACTGCCTCCTTCACAGCATCAGAGGCGGCAATGTACTCAGATTCTGTTGTAGAGTCAGCTACTGTCTCTTGCTTTGAACTCTTCCAGCTCACAGCACCACCACCAATACAAAACACATAACCAGATTGTGATCTAAAATCATCCTTATCGGATTGGAAGCTTGCATCGGTGTAACCCCTTACAACGAGCTCATCTTCACCTCCAAAGACCAAGAATGCATCCTTAGTCCTTCGTAAGTACTTAAGGATGTTCTTAACAGCTGTCCAGTGACTCTCACCAGGGTTTGATTGGTACCTACTCATCATGCTCAAGGCATATGAGACATCGGGATGAGTACATATCATGGCATACATGATAGATCCAATTGCTGAGGCATATGGAATCTTACTCATGTGCTCTCTCTCCTCGGGTGTACTCAGACACTGAGATCTAGAAAGAGTTATACCATGTGACATGGGCAAGAATCCTTTCTTGGAATCTTGCATGCTAAACCTCTTTAGCACCTTGTCAATGTATGTACTTTGACTTAGGCCAAGAAGCTTTCTAGATCTATCTCTATAGATCCTAATGCCTAACACATAGGCTGCTTCACCCAAGTCCTTCATAGAGAAACATTTCCCTAGCCAAGTCTTCACAGACTGTAGCTCAGGAATGTCATTCCCGATGAGTAGTATGTCATCTACATACAACACCAAGAAGACAATAGCACTCCCACTAACCTTCTTGTAGACACAAGGTTCATCTTCATTTTTGATAAAACCAAACTCTTTGATTGCTTCATCAAAATGAAGATTCCAACTTCGAGAAGCTTGCTTCAGTCCATAAATGGACCTTTGCAACTTGCACACTTTATTGGCATTCTCAGGAGTGACAAAACCCTCAGGTTGTGTCATGTACACATCCTCAAGTAGCTTTCCATTTAGGAATGCAGTTTTGACATCCATTTGCCATATCTCATAATCATAGTGTGCAGCAATAGTGAACAAAATTTGGATGGATTTAAGCATAGCAACTGGTGAAAAAGTTTCATCATAGTCAATACCATGAATTTGCTTGAAACCTTTTGCAACCAATCGTCCCTTAAAGGTAATCACATTACCATCCATGTCAGTTTTCTTCTTGAAAACCCATTTGCACCCTATGGGTTTTACCCCTTCAGGTGGGTCAACCAAAGTCCATACTTGGTTTTCATACATGGATTCCATCTCGGATTTCATGGCCACTAGCCACTTCTCAGAGTCAGGCCCCGACATAGCTTGTTGGTAGGTTGTGGGCTCATCCTGATCCATGAGCATCACATCACCAGTGTGAGTCATGAGAAATCCATATCTCTCAGGCTCACGCCGAATCCTACCAGACCTACGTGGGCTCTGTGCTACAGGAACAGACTCTTGAACCACAACATCTTGTGGTGTCTGTTCAGGTTCCATTTCAGGTTCGATGTCTCCTTGTTGTTCTTGAATTTCTTCAAGTTCTACTTTCCTCCCACTAGTTCCTTTAGAGATAAACTCTTTCTCTAGAAAGACACCAGTTCGAGCAACAAACACTTTTTGCTCAGAAGGATTGTAGAAATAGTAACCCTTTGTTTCTTTGGGATACCCAACAAAAGAGGCATTTTTGAGATTTGGGCCCTAGTTTGTTAGAGGATTGACGTTTCACATAAGCGTCACAGCCCCAAATCTTCATAAAAGACAAATTGGGATGCCTCCCACTCCATATCTCATATGGTGTCTTTTGAACCGATTTAGATGGAACTCGGTTTAGTGTAAAAGCGGCTGTCTCTAGAGCATGTCCCCAAAAGGAGTTTGGAAGGTCAGCTTGACTCATCATAGACCGAACCATGTCTAACAGAGTTTGATTTCTCCTTTCAGATACACCATTCCATTGAGGTGTACCAGGTGGAGTGAGTTGTGATACTATACCACACTCCTTTAGATAGTCAAGGAATTCTCGATCCAAGTACTCTCCACCTCGATCTGATCGAAGCACTTTGATACTCTTCCCGAGTTGATTCTCTACTTCATTCTTGAATTCTTTGAACTTTTCAAAGGATTCTGACTTGTGTCTCATGAGATACACATAGCCATATCTACTGAAGTCATCAGTAAAGGTAATGAAGTATTGAAAACCTCCTCTAGCATGTGTAGACATAGGGCCACATACATCACTATGTATGAGTCCTAGTAAGTCATTAGCCCTTTCACTTTGCCCTGTGAATGGGGCTTTGGTCATCTTGCCCAACAAACATGACTCACATGTCTCATATGATTCAAAATCAAATGAGTCCAAGAGTCCATCCTTATGGAGCTTGGATATGCGGGTCTCATTTATATGGCCCAAGCGACAGTGCCAGAGATAGGTCAGGTTCGAATCATTTAATCTGACCTTCTTGGTATTCACATTATAGATTGGATCTTCGAGTTCTAGAACATACAACCCATTGCTAAGTTGAGCACTACCATAAAAGATTTCATTCAAATAAATAGAACAACATTTGTCCTTTATTATAAATGAAAAACCTTTCTTGTCCAAACAAGAAACAGAAATCAAATTTCTACTAATAGTAGGCACAAAGTAGCAGTTGTCTAATTCTAAAACTAATCCACTAGGTAAAGTGAGAACATAAGTCCCTACGGCTAAGGCAGCAACCCTTGCTCCATTTCCAACACGTAGGTCCACTTCACCTCGGGCCAATCTTCTACTTCTACTTAGATCCTGCACATTTGCACAAATGTGAGATCCACATCCAGTATCCAATACCCAAGATGAGGAAGTAGAAAAGTTAGCCTCTATAACAAAAATACCTGAAGTGGAAGTCTTACTTCCCTTTTCCTTAGCAAGTTCTTCAAGATAGAGCTTGCAGTTGTGCTTCCAGTGTCCAGGTTGCTTACAATGGAAGCACTCCCCTTCCTTTGCCACACCACCCTTTGGTTTCAGTGCAGCTGAAGAAGAATTAGCATTGGACTTTCCTTTAGCTTTATCCTTCTTCTTGTTGGCTTTTCCCTTTCCCTTGCCCTTTTGAACCATCAAAATGGGCTTAGCCTTCTTAAGGTTTTGCTCAGCAGTTCTCAACATGTTGAGCAATTCAGGGAGGGACTTGTCAAGGTCATTCATGTTATAGTTCATGATGAACTGACTGTAGCTTTCAGGCAATGATTGCAAGACTACATCAACAGCCAACTCTTTCTGAAGAGCAAATCCCAAACTCTCAAGATTCTCAATGTACCCAATCATCTTGAGCACATGAGGACCCATGGGACTTCCCTCAGACATTTTGCACTGAAACAATGCCTTAGAGGTCTCAAACCTCTCATGCCTAGCTTGCTCTTGGAAAAGCATTTTGAGATGTTCGATCATATCGAACGCCCCCATGTTCTCATGTTGCTTCTGAAGCTCAGATTCCATGGTAATAAGCATGAGGCAAGCAACATCCAAAGCATCATCAGAATGCCTCTTGTGAGCATCCCTTTCAGCTCTTGGAGCAGTGGCAGCAGGCTCATTCGGAATGGGCTGCTCTAGGACATAAGCCTTTCTCTCTTGCTTGAGGACTATCCTCAAGTTTCGGTACCATTTGAGAAAGTTGGTCCCATTCAGTTTTTCCTTCTCAAGGATCGATCGCAACGAAAGTGTCGATGTGTTTTGTGCCATGGTTATCTACAACAGTAAATATGCAGTGTAAGAGTCATGTATTTTAATTCATTTAATAAGGACTTTTATTAAACGATACTCCCACTATTTTACTCAAAATAATAACCCTCGATATTATTTCAGAACACCTCAGCGCTAAGGTATTCTAGTGGGCCAAGATCCATATTTGACCACAACCTGAGTCAGCTTTGGCTTTTCTCTCAAGTTACAGTTATTTAGGTAGGCAACTCCTTGCCAATTGCATCTTATGCAACTCTTGGATAGTTGGGTGAACAACACTTGTCCAAGCTCATCTCATGAACTTAAGCCCAACTCTATGCCTCTAAGTCCCCAATCCTATTAGGATGACTTAGTTAAGTCAGACCCAAAGTTAGCAATTTGGATATCACTATTATCCCATCGCGCCTTACCAAGATGAACATAGGTGCTTTGCTTTGGCAAACCCACCCAATGTTGATCAAAGTCTTGACGAGTGCCAACATTTGGAAGGCATCACATTTAATGACTTAATATTTGTTTGAGGGATTTTTTTCTTTTGATCTCACCAATTTGTTATCTCCGGTTGTCTTATACATGCATCACATACAAATATAAAACATGCATCTCATGCTAACAAGAAAGTAAATGTGACATGGTTATAGCCCAAACTATGCGATATTCTCAAGCCAATGAGAATATCATAAAAGCCTAAGAAAAGAAAAGGGTCTTCACAAGCTCCTTCTCCTCCTTTCTTGGTTGCCCTTTTGTTGTCACCTCCTTGGACATACCACCTTGGATGATCCTTGGACATACCACCTTGGATGATCCCATAATGTACCATTACATCAATAATAGAAACCTTGAGTTACATTCGAGGGGAGTAAGGTGAGAAGAGAATGTACAATGAGAGTAACAAGAAAAGGCACGACTCACAGGCCATATTTACAAGTACAACCAATCAAGGGCTATAACCATGCACCATGCTTCAACCACCAATCAGCATAACATGTCAAATCTCATTCAACAAAAATGCATGCCAATTAATGTGCGTTGATTAACCAGTTTTTATTTATGTGGCGCTTCGCATACGTTGGTCCCGTTGGCCGGTCAGTGGGCGGTGGTTCTACTGACCAGTCAGCAACGGGGTCAAGGGGAGCCGCCCTTGCGGGGGGTTGCGAGGGGGGCACCGCCCCCTAGCACAAAAAATTGTCTTACAATATGTTGCCCGAGATCTTCTATTTCGAGCAACTAGGCACCCGAGACTCCTCCATTCGAGCCACCAAAAATACCTTACTTTCGGTGCCCGAACAGCCCTAATCCGAATCCAAGCTAGGGTTTTTGCAACTATTGCAAGAATCCTAATCCATATAGGTATCTCATACCAATCAATCTTGGGTTAATCTTATTAACCAATTAGTGTCATTTCTTCATATATCTCATATATTCATTACGAGTTCCGGTTTCATGCATCATGAATCAATCTAATTAATCATGGATGAAAGCAACCGAACACATAATATCATGCGATTCAACATTCAATCCCGATTTAGGGTTTCACCAGTAGCTCTGATACCACTATAGGGTTTCGGGAGCCAAACAAGCGCAGCGGAATTTAACCGAAACCCTCCAGGATCCAAGTGAAATGGGGTAAACCGGGTGTTCAAAAATTTTCATACCTAATTTTCGGTTGAGATCTCTCACTCAACTGTAGAGTCGAATCACAAAACCTGAACAGTTGACGTGTTCAAGCTCTCTATGGTATCCACACGAGCCTCTCGGGATCACCACGCTTCCACCACGTCCCGGGTAGATGCGTTTCTCTTGCGCTCACAGTGCTAGCTTGCGTCCTCCAAGGAATTGCAAGAGAAGAGTGCGGCTGTCCTTTTTGGGAGGCTAGGGCAAGGAGACCTGTGAATTTCTCACTAAAAGTTGTATTTATAGTGAGACTCAACTTCCAGGCCTAATGGGTTTCAAAGCCCTAATCCAATTAGGCTTTAATTTCGGGCTTAATAATGGCTCAACTCTTGGGCCAATTATTAATACGAAATTATTGTGAAACCATAACCCAAATAATTAGCCCATGCACTCTAATAATCCAAATAGCTCTATGTGTGCGACCCAATAGGCTCTTACCACGTTGGCAATGATCATAAATCACATTTATGATCATAAGCAATGAGCGGTGTCTAGCAACACATCATTGCTACCCAAGTGACAAGATTGTCGGTGATTCGACTAAACCTTTATGATCATCATCGATATATGCCATTGTCCCTTTGTCCAAGATATCAAGACTAAGCACGAGACATGGAATGTGTCACTCTCGTATAGCCCAATCTTTGGTTTCTTGATTACCGAGTAGACCAACTTAAACTGATGACATTGATATCATATATCAACTCATCTGAGCATGGCCATGCATTTTCTAAGTCTCACTCTATCAAGGGGCCCGAAGATATCACTCCCGTTACATAGGAGGGACAAATCCCATCTTGATCATACAAATCCCTCCACATGATATGTGACATACCCAATGACCTCCTTCAAGTTCACTCAGTTACGAGCAACAAAGGAAAGTATCAAAGTATGTGACTCACATGTAGGGAACCTTGATGATCTTAGGTCAAAGGACTACATATACATGATCACTATGAGAATTACTTATGACACTCATATAATGATCCATGTAGCATTCTCATGGTGGGTCAGTCCAATACACAAGTTTTCTATCTTGTACCCATATGTAGACTACATACGTCATATTAGTCTCCGCATATGGTAGTCTGTACGTATTATTGCAACCTGCTCCACGGTAATACTAGACCAGGGACTTTTAAGAATATCATTATTCCAGGGTTATTATTATGTTTATTACATTAAGTAGAAACAAAACAACAAACATAATTGCTGGATTAATGCCTTAACAAAATATCATAACTCAATGTGCAAAATACAATCATCTCATGATTGGCTTTTGGGAACAACACTAACACTACCTGCAAGGAAGCAAGTTTTATGTCTATACAGACCACAAGAGTCTAAACTATCTGTTTACATAAAAATCCTTGAACATGAGGCAAAGGAGGTGGTAGAGTACCTGAAGGATTTTGAGTGTATCATTAAGTATACTACTGGCAAAACTAATGTGGGAGCTGATGCTTTAAGTAGAAGATCCACAAAAGTACCCAAAGCCAATGGAGAAAAGAATGAAGAAAAAGTGCATAGTCTAATCAAATGAAGGTACTAACCATTAGGTTAGAGTGGAATGACCTGATAAGGAAGCATAGTTGCAAGGTGAGGAACTTCCGAAAGTGTATGGGCAGAAAGAAGTGAAATTGTAGCAAGGATTTTCCTTTAGACATGGGTTACTGCACTTCCAAAATAGGATCTATATGGCTAACAAAGGTGGCCTTAGATAACAGATCCTAGAGGAAGCCTATTTTAGTATGATAAGTGTGCTCCTAGGAGCCTATAAGATCTAAAAGGATTTAAGATCACACTTCTGGTGGCCTTACATAAAGCAAGAGAATGGTGCTTATGTGGCTAAGTGTATGACTTGCCAACAAGTCAAGGTAGAACACCAGAGGCCTGGGAGTAACCTTCAAAGCTTGCCCATAACAGAAACGAAGTGGGGTTCCATATCAATGAACTTTGTAGTGGATATACCAATGACCAGAAGGACATACAATAGTCGATAGACTGACCAAGGTAGCCCACTTCTTGCCTTTTAACCTCAGAGATTCTTTGGATAAGTTGGCTCAACTCTACATTAGAGAGATAGTAAGGTTACATGGTGTACCAGATGACATTGTCTCGGATAAAGACCTTAGATTTGTATCTAGGTTCTAGAGGTCCTTGCACCATGTATTAGGCACTAAGTTAAAGTTTAGCTCTGCATACCATCCTCAGACAAGTGGACAGAGTGAGAGAACTATTCAAGTATTGGAGGATATGCTGAGGTGTTATTTCATATACTTTCAAGGAGATTATGACCAACACCTACCCTTAGTGGAGTTTTCCTACAACAATAGGCATCACTTAGTGATTGGCATGGCACCTTATGAAGCTTTGTGTGGTAAAAGGTACATAACTCCACATTGTTAGCATGAACCTGGAGATAAGTTAGAGATAGGCCCAGAACTCATAAGGGAGACTACTAGGAAGATCAACCTAATCAAAAAAAGGATTAGAGCTACCAACACTAGGCAAGAGTCCTATGTAAACCAGAAAAGGAAGAGACCTTGAGTTCCAAGTAGGATATTGGGTGTGGTTCAAAGTGTCCCCCATGAAGGTAATGATGAGGCTTAGTAAGAAAGGTAAACTAGCCCCAAGGTATGTAGGACCATAGCAAATAATGGCAAGGTTTTGGAATGTAACCTACAAGCTAGAGCAACCTCCTGAGCTAGGACATGTGCATAACACCTGCTATGTGAGTTTATTGAAAAAGTGTATCTCTGACCCTAAACAAGTGATTCATGTTACTAGTGTTCCTATAGCTTCAAACCTCACTTATGAGGAGCAGCCAATTAGGGTATTAGCAAAGGACACTAGGAAACTCAAAAGTAGATGGATTTTCATGGTTAAAGGCCAATAAACTAACCATTCTGAAGAAGAAGCCCCATGAGAAGTTAAAGCTGAAATGAGAAAGGCCTATCCTAGTGTGTTCCCAAGACTTCTAGGACATTTTGAGGACCTAATTTCCTAAGGAAGGGAGGTTATTATGCCCCCACAACACCTTATGTACATATGTCATGGGCTAAGTGGGATAAAGACTTATCAAGTAAAGGGAACTTGGAATTCACCTCTGTGGACTTGGAAAATGAAGTTTTGAACGAAGCTTGAAAGTGGCTTAAGAGGTGAGAACATTCAGATTCATACATTGCTTTGTTGAAAACCAAGACGCAAAAGACCATGTAAGAAGATGAGGGACTTAGTTGAAAAATATATTGAGTGGCATTAATGTGTTAGTGTTGTGCCCAAAAGCAAATCATGAGATGATTGTATTTTGCACATTGAGCCATGATATTTTATTAAGGCATTAATCCAGTAATTATGTCTGTTGTTTTGTTTCTACGTAACATAATAAACATAATTATAACCCTGGAATAATGATATTCTTAAAAGTCCCTGGTCTAGTATTACCATGGAGCACGTTGCAATAATATGTAAAGACTAGCATATGTGCAAACTAATATAAGATATGTAGTCTACATATGGGTACAAGTTAGAGAACTTGTGTACTAGACCAACCCACCATGAGGATGCTACATGGATCATTATAGGAGTGTCATAAGTGATTCCCATAGTAATCATGTATATGTAGTCCTTTGATCTAAGGTCATCAAGGTTCCCTACATGTGAGTCACATACTTTGATACTTCCCTTTGTTGCTCATAACTGAGTGAACTTGAAGGAGGTCATTGGGTATGTCACATATCATGCGAAGGGTTTTGTATGATCAAGATGGGATTTGTCCCTCCTATGTAACAGGATTGATATCTTCAGGCCCCTTGATAGAGTGAGACTAAGATATGCATGGTCATGCTCAGATGAGTTGATATACAATATCAATGTCATCAGTTTAAGTTATTCTACTTGGTAATCAAGAAACCAAAGATTAGGCTATACAAAAGTGACACATTCCATGTCTCGTGCTTAGTCTTGATATCTTGGACAAGGGGACAATGGCATATACGGATAATGATCATAAAGGTTTAGTCGAATCACCAACAATCTTGTCACTTGGGTAGCAATGATGTGTTGCTAGACACCGCTCATTGCTTATGATCATAAATGTGATTTATGATCATTGCCAACGTGGTAAGAGCCTATTGGGTCACACACATAAAGCCTATTTGGATTATTTGAGTGCATGGGCTAATTTATTTGGGTTATGGTTTCATGATAATTTCGTGTTAATAATTGGCCCAAAAGTTGAGCCATTATTAAGCCCGAAATTAAACCTAATTGGATTAGGGCTTTGAAACCCATTAGGCTTGGAAGTTGAGTCTCACTATAAATACATCATATAGTGAGAAATTCACAACTTCTTGCCCTAGCCTCCCAAAAGTTCCAGCCACACTATTCTCTTGCCATTCCTTGGAGGACGCAAGCTAGCACTGCGAGCACAAGAGAAACGCATCTACCGGGACGTGGTGGAGGCGTGGTGATCCTGAGAGGCTCATGTGGATACCATAGAGAGCTTGAACACGTCAACTGTTCAGGTTTTGTGATTTGACTCAACAGTTGGGTGAAAGATCTCAACCAAAATTAGGTATGAAAATTTTTGAACACCCGGTTTACCCCGTTTTCACTTGGATCTTGGAGGGTTTCAATTATATTTCACTGCGCTTGTTTGGCTCCCAAAACCCTACAGTGGTATCAGAGCTACTGGTGAAACCCTAAATTGGGATTGAATGTTGAATCACATGATATTGTGTGTTCAGTTGCTTTCGATCATGATTAATTAGATTGATTCATGATGCATGAAACCGGAACTCGTAATGAATATATGAGATATATGAAGAAATGACACAAATTGGTTAATAAGATTAACCCTAGATTGATTGGTATGAGATACCTATATGGATTAGGATTCTTGCAATAGTTGCAAAACCCTAGCATGGATCGGATTAGGGCTTTCGGGCACCGAGAGTAGAGTACTTTTGGTGGCTCGAATGGAGGTGGTCTCGGGTGCCTAGTTGCTCGAAATGGGATCTTGCCGAGCTCCTCCTTTGCCCGGCTGGCCGTATTCTAAGCACCACATTAACAAAAACTGGTTAATCAATGGGCGTTAATTGGCATGCTTTTTTGTTGAATGAGATTTGACATGTTATGCTGATTGGTGGTTGTAGCATGGTGCATGGTTATAGCCCTTGTTGGTTGTACTTGTAAATACGGCCTGCGAGTCATGCCTTATTCTTGTTATTCTCATTGTACATTCTTTTCTCACCTTACTCCCCTCGAATGTAACTCGAGGTTTCTATTATTGATGTAATTGTACATTATGGGATCGTCCAAGGTGGTGTGTCCAAGGAGGTGACAACAAAAAGGCAACCAAGCAAGGAGGAGAAGGAGCTTGTGAAGACCCTTTTCTTTTCTTAGGCTTTTATGATATTCTCATTGGCTTGAGAATATCGCATAGTTTGGGCTATAACCATGTCACGTTTACTTTGTTGTTAGCATGAGATGCATGTTTTATATTTGTATGTGATGCATGTATAAGACAACTGGAGATAATAATTGGTGAGATCAAAAGGAAAAATCCCTCAAACAAAATATTAAGTCATTAAATGTGATGCCTTCCAAATGTTGGCACTCGTCAAGACTTTGATCAACATTGGGTGGGTTTGCCAAAGCAAAGCACCTATGTTCATCTTGGTAAGGCGTGATGGGATAATAGTGATATCCAAATTGCTAACTTTGGGTCTGACTTAACTGAGTTATCCCAATAGGATTGGGGACTTAGAGGCATAAGGTTGGGCTTAAGTTCATGAGATGAGCTTGGACAAGTGTTGTTCACCCAACTATCCAAGAGTTGCATGAGATGCAATTGGCAAGGAGTTGCCTACCTAAATAACTGTAACTTGAGAGAAAAGCCAAAGCTGACTCAGGTTGTGGTGAAATATGGATCTTGGCCCACTAGAATACCTTAGCACCGAGGTGTTCCTGAAATAATATCGAGGGTTATTATTTTGAGTAAAATAGTGGGAGTATCGTTTAATAAAAGTCCTTATTAAATGAATTAAAATGCATGACTCTTACACTGCATATTTACTGTTGTAGATAACCATGGCACAAAACACATCGACACTTTCGTTGCGATCGATCCTTGAGAAGGAAAAACTGAATGGGACCAACTTTCTCAAATGGTACCGAAATTTGAGGATAGTCCTCAAGCAAGAGAGAAAGGCTTATGTCCTAGAGCAGCCCATTCCGAATGAGCTTGCTACCACTGCTCCAAGAGCTGAAAAGGATGCTCACAAGAGGCATTCTGATGATGCTTTGGATGTTGCTTGCCTCATGCTTATTACCATGGAATCTGAGCTTCAGAAGCAACATGAGAACATGGGGGCGTTCGATATGATCGAACATCTCAAAATGCTCTTCCAAGAGCAAGCTAGGCATGAGAGGTTTGAGACCTCTAAGGCATTGTTTCAGTGCAAAATGTCTGAGGGAAGTCCCGTGGGTCCTCATGTGCTCAAGATGATTGGGTACATTGAGAATCTTGAGAGTTTGGGATTTGCTCTTCAGAAAGAGTTGGCTATTGATGTAGTCTTGCAATCATTGCCTGAAAGCTACAGTTAGTTCGTCATGAACTATAACATGAATGACCTTGACAAGTCCCTCCCTGAATTGCTCAACATGTTGAGAACTGCTGAGCAAAACCTTAAGAAGGCTAAGCCCATTTTGATGGTTCAAAAGGGCAAGGGAAAGGGAAAAGCCAACAAGAAGAAGGATAAAGCTAAAGGAAAGTCCAATGCTAATTCTTCTTCAGCTGCACTGAAACCATCTGGTGGTGTGGCAAAGGAAGGGGAGTGCTTCCATTGTAAGCAACCTGGACACTGGAAGCGCAACTGCAAGCTCTATCTTGAAGAACTTGCTAAGGAGAAGGGAAGTAAGACTTCCACTTCAGGTATTTTTGTTATAGAGGCTAACTTTTCTACTTCCTCATCTTGGGTATTGGATACTGGATGTGGATCTCACATTTGTGCAAATGTGCAGGATCTAAGTAGGAGTAGAAGATTGGCCCGAGGTGAAGTGGACCTACGTGTTGGAAATGGAGCAAGGGTTGCTGCCTTAGCCGTAGGGACTTATGTTCTCACTTTACCTAGTGGATTAGTTTTAGAATTAGACAACTGCTACTTTGTGCCTACTATTAGTAGAAATTTGATTTCTGTTTCTTGTTTGGACAAGAAAGGTTTTTCATTTATAATAAAGGACAAATGTTGTTCTATTTATTTGAATGAAATCTTTTATGGTAGTGCTCAACTTAGCAATGGGTTGTATGTTCTAGAACTCGAAGATCCAATCTATAATGTGAATACCAAGAAGGTCAGATTGAATGATTCAAACCCGACCTATCTCTGGCACTGTCGCTTGGGCCATATAAATGAGACCCGCATATCCAAGCTCCATAAGGATGGACTCTTGGACTCATTTGATTTTGAATCATATGAGACATGTGAGTCATGTTTATTGGGCAAGATGACCAAAGCCCCATTCACAGGGCAAAGTGAAAGGGCTAATGACTTACTAGGACTCATACATAGTGATGTATGTGGCCCTATGTCTACACATGCTAGAGGAGGTTTCCAATACTTCATTACCTTTACTGATGACTTCAGTAGATATGGCTATGTGTATCTCATGAGACACAAGTCAGAATCCTTTGAAAAGTTCAAAGAATTCAAGAATGAAGTAGAGAATCAACTCGGGAAGAGTATCAAAGTACTTTGATCAGATCGAGGTGGAGAATACTTGGATCGAGAATTCCTTGACTATCTAAAGGAGTGTGGTATAGTATCACAACTCACTCCACCTGGTACACCTCAATGGAATGGTGTATCTGAAAGGAGAAATTGAACTCTGTTAGACATGGTTCGATCTATGATGAGTCAAGCTGACCTTCCAAACTCCTTTTGGGGACATGCTCTAGAGACAGCCACTTTTACACTAAACCAAGTTCCATCTAAATCGGTTCAAAAGACACCATATGAGATATGGAGTGGGAGGCGTCCCAATTTGTCTTTTATGAAGATTTGGGGCTGTGACGCTTATGTGAAACGTCAATCCTCTGACAAACTAGGGCCCAAATCTCAAAAATGCCTTTTTGTTGGGTATCCCAAAGAAACAAAGGGTTACTATTTCTACAATCCTTCTGAGCAAAAAGTGTTTGTTGCTCGAACTGGTGTCTTTTTAGAGAAAGAGTTTATCTCTAAAGGAACTAGTGGGAGGAAAGTAGAACTTGAAGAAATTCAAGAACAACAAGGAGACATCGAACCTGAAATGGAACCTGAACAGACACCACAAGATGTTGTGGTTCAAGAGTCTGTTCCTGTAGCACAGAGCCCACGTAGGTCTGGTAGGATTCGGCGTGAGCCCGAGAGATATGGATTTCTTGTGACTCACACTGGTGATGTGATGCTCATGGATCAGGATGAGCCCACAACCTACCAACAAGCTATGTCGGGGCCTGACTCTGAGAAGTGGCTAGTGGCCATGAAATCCGAGATGGAATCCATGTATGAAAACCAAGTATGGACTTTGGTTGACCCACCTGAAGGGGTAAAACCCATAGGGTGCAAATGGGTTTTCAAGAAGAAAACTGACATGGATGGTAATGTGATTACCTTTAAGGGATGATTGGTTGCAAAAGGTTTCAAGCAAATTCATGGTATTGACTATGATGAAACTTTTTCACCAGTTGCTATGCTTAAATCCATCCGAATTTTGTTCGCTATTGCTGCACACTATGATTATGAGATATGGCAAATGGATGTCAAAACTGCATTCCTAAATGGAAAGCTACTTGAGGATGTGTACATGACACAACCTGAGGGTTTTGTCACTCCTGAGAATGCCAATAAAGTGTGCAAGTTGCAAAGGTCCATTTATGGACTGAAGCAAGCTTCTCGAAGTTGGAATCTTCATTTTGATGAAGCAATCAAAGAGTTTGGTTTTATCAAAAATGAAGATGAACCTTGTGTCTACAAGAAGGTTAGTGGGAGTGCTATTGTCTTCTTGGTGTTGTATGTAGATGACATACTACTCATCGGGAATGACATTCCTGAGCTACAGTCTGTGAAGACTTGGCTAGGGAAATGTTTCTCTATGAAGGACTTGGGTGAAGCAGCCTATGTGTTAGGCATCAGGATCTATAGAGATAGATCTAGAAAGCTTCTTGGCCTAAGTCAAAGTACATACATTGACAAGGTGCTAAAGAGGTTTAGCATGCAAGATTCCAAGAAAGGATTCTTGCCCATGTCACATGGTATAACTCTTTCTAGATCTCAGTGTCCGAGTACACCCGAGGAGAGAGAGCGCATGAGTAAGATTCCATATGCCTCAGCAATTGGATCTATCATGTATGCCATGATATGTACTCATCCCGATGTCTCATATGCCTTGAGCATGATGAGTAGGTACCAATCGAACCCCGGTGAGAGTCACTGGACAGCTGTTAAGAACATCCTTAAGTACTTACGAAGGACTAAGGATGCATTCTTGGTCTTTGGAGGTGAAGATGAGCTCGTTGTAAGGGGTTACACCGATGCAAGCTTCCAATCCGATAAGGATGATTTTAGATCGCAATCTGGTTATGTGTTTTGTATTGGTGGTGGTGCTGTGAGCTGGAAGAGTTCAAAGCAAGAGACAGTAGCTGACTCTACAATAGAATCTGAGTACATTGCCGCCTCTGATGCTGTGAAGGAGGCAGTTTGGATCAAGAAGTTCATCACTGAACTTGGAGTGGTTCCAAGCATTGCCGACCCGATAGAGCTCTATTGTGACAACAATGGAGCAATCGCACAGGCTAAGGAACCTCGATCTCACCAGCGATCCAAACACATACTCCGACGCTATCATCTCATCAGGGAGATCATCGAGAGGGGTGATGTAAGGATATGCAGGACTTCGACAGACAACAACATTGCTGATCCACTGACAAAGCCCCTTACGCAGCAGAAGCATGATAGCCATTCTAGGTCCATTGGTATTAGATACATGGATGATTGGCTTTAGTGCAAGTGGGAGATTGTTAGTGTTGTGCCCAAAAGCCAATCATGAGATGATTGTATTTTTGCACATTGAGTCATGATATTTTATTAAGGCATTAATCCAGCAATTATGTTTGTTGTTTTGTTTCTGCGTAACATAATAAACATAATTGTAACCCTAGAATAATGATATTCTTAAATGTCCATGGTCTAGTATTATCGTGGAGTGGGTTACAATAATACATAACGACTAGCATATTTGAAGACTAATATGAGATATGTAGTCTACATATGGGTACAATTGGAGAACTTGTGTACTAGACCAACCCACCATGAGAACGCTACATGGATTGTTATATGAGTGTCATAAGTGATTCTCATAGTGGTCATGATATTTGTAGTCCTTTGACCTAAGGTCATCAAGGTTCCCTACATCTGAGCCACCTACTTTGATACTTCCTTTTTGTTCCCAAATGTACGGATCAAATCCGGCCGACCACGTGTCATAATCTAAGATGAGCTGTAGCGGGAGGCCTTCTCCGCAAGAGGCAAAAAACCCTAGCTATCTTCTGCTCTCTGTTCCTTCTTTCTTACCTTCATTCTCTAAAAAACTAACTTGAGCATCGGAGGCTCCTCCCCTGGAATCACACCTTAGGGAGTCTCTAACCTCTGTTTTACTGAGTCTTGTAGCCATCTTTCTGCCGAAAGCCCCCCTCTAAGGCATCTTCCCAGACACCTTCATACCGGAAGTCCTGCTTGTAGCTACACCATGTCACACAACGAGGATGTTGCCGGGCATCATTTGGTGCCATCTGTGGGAAACTGTTGGGTTTCAGGAGCCAAACAGCACAGTGGAATTTAACCAAAACCCTCCAGGATCCAAGTGAAACGGGGTAAACCGGATGTTCAAAAATTTCATACCTAATTTTCGGTTGAGATCTCTCACTCAACTGTAGAGTCGAATCACAAAACCTAAACAGTTGACGTGTTCATGCTCTCTATGGTATCCACACGAGCCTTTAGGGATCACCACGCTTCCACCACGTCCCGGCAGATGCGTTTCTCTTGCGCTCGCAGTGCTAGCTTGCGTCCTCCAAGGAATTGCAAGAGAAGAGTACGGCTGTCCTTTTGAGAGGCTAGGGCAAGGAGACCTACGAATTTCTCACTTAAAAGTTGTATTTATAGTGAGACTCAACTTCCAGGCCTAATGGGTTTCAAAACCCTAATCCAATTAGGATTTAAATTTGGGCTTAATAATGGCTCTACTCCTTGGCCCATTATTAATACGAAATTAAAGTGAAACCATAACCCAAATAATTAGCCCATGCACTCTAATGATCCAAATAGCTCTATGTGTGTGACCCAATAGGCTCTTGCCATGTTGGCAATGATCATAAATCACATTTATTATCATAAACAATGAGTGGTGTCTAGCAACACATCATTGCTACCCAAGTGAAAAGATTGTCGGTGAATCGACTAAACCTTTATGATCATCACTGATATATGCCATTGTCCCTTTGTCCAAGATATCAAGACTAAGCACGAGACATGGAATGTGTCACTCTCGTATAGCCCAATCGTTGGTTTCTTGATTACTGAGTAGACCAACTTAAACTGATGACTTTGATATTGTATATCAACTCATCGGAGCATGGCCATGCTTTTTCTAAGTCTCACTCTATCAAGGGGCCCGAAGATATCAGTCCCGTTACATAGGAGGGACAAATCCCATCTTGATCATACGAATCCCTTTGCATGGTATGTGACATACCCAATGACCTCCTTCAAGTTCACTCAGTTACGAGCAACAAAGGAAAGTATCAAAGTATGTAACTCACATGTAGGGAACCTTGATGATCTTAGGTCGAAGGACTACATATACCATGATCACTATGAGAATCACTTATGACACTCATATAACGATCCATGAAGTGTTCTCATGGTGGGTCGGTCTAGTACACAAGTTCTCCAACTTATACCCATATGTAGACTACATATCTCATATTAGTCTCCACATATGCTAGTCATTATGTATTATTGCAACCCGCTCCACAATAATACTAGACTAGGGACATTTAAGAATATCATTATTCTAGGGATACAATTATGTTTATTATGTTACGCAGAAACAAAACAACAAACAAAATTGCTGGATTAATGCCTAAATAAAATATCATGACTCAATGTGCAAAAATACAATCATCTCATGATTGGCTTTTTGGGCACAACATTAACAGTAACCTACCTCTTCGGGATATCATGAAGAAGGTAGACCACTCGGGAAGGCTATCGAAGTGGTGCATCGAGCTCAGTGAGTATGATATCACCTATAAGCCAAGGAAGGCAATAAAAGCACAGGCATTGGCAGATTTCATTACTGAGGTACCCGTTGCCGAAGATAGTCCACCTAACCTCGGAAAGGATAAACTTGAGTGGACTTCATTTGTTGATGGGGCCTCTAGCTCCGAACATCCAGGAGCTAGAGTAATTCTTTATGGTACCGAAGGTATGGAAGCCATGAAGGCCATGAAATTCGGGTTTAATGTCACCAACAATGTGGCAGAATATGAAGCCCTCATAGCAGGTTTGTAACTGGCCAGAAGAGTTGGTGTAAGAAACCTAAAGGACCACAATGATTCTCAGTTAGTGGTCCGACAGATGGTAGAGGACTACGGCGTGAAGGACCCAACCTTGGCAAAGTATCATGACCTCGCAAAAAAGCTCATCCAAGTGTTCGACGTGGTACACATCGAGAACGTGCCTCGTCAAGACAATACTAAAGCAGATACTTTGGCCAATTCAAAAAAGTCCACCGAAGTGCTAAGCCACGTCAAGCATAGCAATAATTGTTGGGCTTCGGGAGCCAAACAGCGCAGCGGAATTTAACCGAATCCCTCCAGGATCCAAGTGAAACGGGGTAAACCGGGTGTTCGAAAATTTTCATACCTAATTTTCGGTTGAGATTTCTCACTCAACTGTAGAGTCGAATCACAAAACCTGAATAGTTGACGTGTTCAAGCTCTCTATGGTATCCACACGAGCCTCTCGGGATCACCACGCTTCCACCACATCCCGGCAGATGCGTTTCTCTTGCGCTCGGAGTGCTAGCTTGCGTCTTCCAAGGAATTGCAAGAGAAGAGTGCGACTGTCCTTTTGGGAGGCTAGGGCAAGGAGACCTATGAATTTCTCACTTAAAAGTTGTATTTATACTGAGACTCAACTTCCAGGCCTAATGGGTTTCAAAGCCCTAATCCAATTAGGATTTAATTTCGGGCTTAATAATGGCTCAACTCTTGGGCCCATTATTAATACGAAATTAAAGTGAAACCATAACCCAAATAATCAGCCCATGCACTCTAATGATCCAAATTGCTCTATGTGTGTGACCCAATAGGCTCTTATCACATTGGCAATGATCATAAATCACATTTATGATCATAAGCAATGAACGGTGTCTAGCAACACATCATTGCTACCCAAGTGACAAGATTGTCGATGATTCGACTAAACCTTTATGATCATCACCGATATATGCCATTGTCCCTTTGTCCAAGATATCAAGACTAAGCACGAGACATGGAATGTGTCACTCTCATATAGCCCAATCTTTGGTTTCTTGATTACCGAGTAGACTAACTTAAACTGATGACATTGATATCGCATATCAACTCATCCGAGCATGGCCATGCATTTTCTAAGTCTCACTCTATCAAGGGGCCCAAAGATATCGCTCCCGTTACATAGGAGGGACAAATCCCATCTTGATCATACAAATCCCTTTGCATGGTATGTGACATACCCAATGACCTCCTTCAAGTTCACTCTGTTACGAGCAACAAAGGAAAGTGTCAAAGTATGTGACTCACATGTAGGGAACCTTGATGATCTTAGGTCGAAGGACTACATATACCCTGATCACTATGGGAATCACTTATGAGACTCATATAACGATCCATGTAGTGTTCTCATGGTGGGTCGGTCCAGTACACAAGTTCTCCAACTTGTAACCATATGTAGACTACATATCTCATATTAGTCTCCACACATGCTAGTTGTTATGTATTATTGTAACCCGTTCCACAATAATACTAGACCAGGGACTTTTAAGAATATCATTATTCTAGGGTTACAATTATGTTTGTTAAGTTACGCAGGAACAAAACAACAAACATAATTGCCGGATTAATGCCTTAATAAAATATCATGACTCAATGTGCAAAAATACAATCATCTCATGATTGGCTTTTGGGCACAACACTAACAATAATGAGCATAGCAACCTCGAAAAGAGGATGGAAAAATCCTATAAAAAAGTACCTTATGACTTCATAGCTTCCCGAAGACCCTCTTAAAGCGGCAAAAGTGCAGAGACGTTCTTGACGATATTTCCTGATTGGAAAGGAGTTATACCGACAAGGGTACACGAGTCCACTATAATGGTGTGTCAGCGAAGAAGATGTAGAGACAGTCCTCAAAGAAGTCCACGAGGGGGCATGTGGTTCCTACATAGGAACTGACACTCTGGCAGGAGTACTACTCCGCGATGGATACTTCTAGCCCACCTTAAGGAAGGACGCGAGGCAATTTGTCTAGAAATGTGACAATTTCCAAAGACACGCTAACATCCAGAGGCTACCTTCGGAAACGATAACTCCGGTTAACTACCCTTGCCCCTTCGTAGTATGGGGTATTGACCTCACCGGGCCTCTCCCAACTACACCCGGAGGAGTGAGTTCTGTGTAGTCGCAATAGATTACTTCACTAAATGGATTGAGGCAGAGCCTCTGGAAACCATATCGGTGAAGAACATACAAAAATTCATCTGGAAGAACATCATATGTAGATTCGACATACCGAGGGTGATAGTGGCCAATAATGGTACCCAGTTTATTGACAAGGGGTTCCAAGAATTCTCTACCAGCCTTGGGATAAAAATGCACTTCACCTCGGTAGCTCATCCTCAAAGCAACGGACAGGTAGAGGTGTCCAACAGAACCATAAAGGATGGTTTGGAAAAGAGATTGAAGGAAGCAAAAGGAAAATGGCCAGGATTTCTAGTGTGCTATGGAGCTATTGGACAACCCCTGAAGGGCCACAGGTAAGACGCCTTTCTCACTAGTATTTGGCACGGAGGCCATTATTCCTATCGAAGTGGTTCAGCCATCGATAAGGGTACAAGTGTTCGACGAAGGGGGGACCAACCTTGGGCTGAGAACCAAGCTAGATGTAATTGACGAACACAGAGAAGTGCCTAAGCTTAGAAGAAAAGTTTTTCAGCAAAAGGTCACTATCGCTGCAAACTCGCATGTCCAGTGAAAAAGAATCAGGAAGGGGGACCTTGTCCTCCAAAAGGTTGAGTTTGAGCCCTGAAGACCATCTCACGGAGTACTTCAGGCAAATTGGGAAGGGCCTTATTTGGTCCTTGATGAAGTTTGGCCAGGAGTCTACAAGCTCGGTGATACTGAAGGTGGAGAAATGAGGAATACATGGCATTCAGATGCTTTGAAAAAATTCTACACTTAGAAATTTTTCTAAGGAAAATAGTCCCACCAAAGGAGTCTAGCCGAACAAGGTGTAAGTACCTATGTACAAAAGTGATACATCTTCTCCGAAGATGCAACAACCGAACATGGCTGATAAAAATAGGCAAAGCTTTGCCGAAAGATATTGGCCAAAATTGGTGCTATATATGCCGAAGGTGGTTATCAGGATAACAAGCGCGAAGGATACTTACTATCTTCTCGAGGGACCTAGACCGAAAATGGTTGAACTGACCCTCGGTACTGAAGATAGTATAGGAGAAATATGTCCTGGGACTTAGCCAAATTTTGGAGGAAAAAAGAAATTTCATTTACGCCTTGGTACAACAAGGAGAAGTTTACAAAGAAAAAGAAGAAGGAAAAAGAAAGCCTATTTGGGGTCCTGGACGCCTAGGGGACCTTGTCATCTTGAGCTATTTCACCACCAACCTCCTTTGTCATAACCTTCAACACTGGAGGAAGAACAAAGGGAAGATTAAGGTGTTTTATCTTTGACCATGCCTAGCAAGGCCCTTCGGGGATGTCCAAGCCCGCCAAAAAGGAGAGGTCAAGGTTGGGGTACTTGGCTAGAACTTTGTGCTGAGCCAAGCAGAAGCCGTCTTGGAATGCAACCTTGGTTGCTTGTTCAGCCTTGTCCAGCTCATTCCTCAAATCCATGACCTCCCTCTCTAGCTTCTTCGTCTTCTTCTTCTTCTTCTCCTTCTTCAGCGCATCGACCTTGGCTTGATGTTCAGCATTGTCTGTAAGGGCCTTTGTGACGATTGCAGAGTCCTCCTCCTTTTCCTTTCAGTAGGCCTCCTCCATAAAGGTCCAGAAAGGCTCCTTTGGCACCTTGTCCCTCGAGATATGGGACTCCAGAATGGCCGGCTTTCGAGCATGCTTCACCGTCCACATGGCGGGCACCTGCTCCTCTGCAAAGTCACGCTGAAGTTTCATCAGCACATTATCCCTTAGCCATTCATCTATAAGATCTAAAATGCCAAAAATTCCCAAACTCATAGAAAAATGGCTAAGGGGCAAACTTTGTGGAACCTCGGCGACATTCTCCTCGGAGTTGCTGACCTCTTGTACATCGGCAGGGACCTGCTTGGCTTTCCTTCTTCGGCGCTCCTCGAGCTCTTCAGCAGAAAAGCCCCCTGCTGAAGTTCCTAAGGTATCCGCCGCAGTGATGGGCCTTTGTGGAGTAAAACGGATGGCCAACTCCGAGGGTAGGTCGGCGCGAATCGAGGACTGGTCCTGCATCTCCACGTCACCTTCTGGAGGGTGAGGAAGAGAGTCCTCCTTAGCCTTCATCGACTTCTTTGCCGAAGTTGGCCTTACCCCCAATGCCTTCTTCCTCTTCGGGGCAGCTTTCTTCCTTTGCTGTTCCCCCTTCTTGGCTTGACCAAGGAAGAGGGACTTGTAAAATGCAGCGGATTGGTCGCCCATCTCTGAAAAAGGAAAGACATCAGTGTAAGTCCAGAGGAGTACATATAACAAAATCTGGAACATGACTTACTCTCAACAAGGGCTTCGTATGTAAGCTCCTCCTGAAGGAGCATCACCAGCCACGCCTTCTTCCCGTTGAAAGTAGGCTTTGGCATGTTAGGGTTAGTTTTGTGCTCCTTGATTACACCCAGCTCCCGAATGACCTCTTTGCTCATGAGATTCCACCTGATAGGAAAGGGGTACAAGGAGCGTGGAGGGACCTCGGGGTCCCAGTCTGCGATAGCTTGGATGCAGCTGTCAAACTCCTCAAATTTCGCTGCTAACTTAGGAGTTAGCAGCTTCCTGGGGTCAACGACATCCATCTCCAGCATCCCTGAGGTGCACCTGGTCAGCACATGAAGAAAAACTTCTTCTGCCACCCTTGTCAGCCATCCTTGGTCCCGAAGGTGAACATATACTTTTTGCTCTCAGATCCCCGAGGTAGCAAAAAAGAGAAGCCACCCTTTAGAACTAGGAAGAGTTTGTAGTACTGCATAAAGATGATGAAGTAGGGCTCTATCTTGAAGACCCCACACATGTAGAGGATGGCATTGAAGTAAGAATAGGCATTTGGAGGAAGTTGGTTCACAGCTATGCCATGAAATTGGCAGAACTCGCAAACAATCTTTGGGGAAGGGTACCAAAATCTGGCCTTCAGTTGGGCCCAAAAGATGGTAACCTCATCCGAATGGTACATGTAACCAACCAGGCCTAGAGTAGGTAGCCTGGTAATGGCATAAGAGGGCAGATAAAACATAGCTAACCACTTCTCCATTTTCTCCGAAGTGGTGCAGCACGGGTGAGAGTCGAGAGGAACCCAACTCTTGGGAATGGACTAGAGAAGACATGTTCGGAAGAAGGAAACGACTTCGGAAAAGAAACCCGAAGGACTTCAGAAGAAGGAGATGACTTCAGAAAAGTAGAAAAGAGTAAAAACACAGAAAACTGAAGGACTTCAGAAAGGAGGACCCACCAAAACCCTTGCCGATGTCGGGATTTGTGAACTCCGTCACAAAAACTAGCAGGAAATCACTCCGCCACTTGCACTGCCACAGAAAAGAGAGAAAACCATGAAAGCAAATGAGAGCAAAACAGAAGCAAAAGAAAGCAAGTGAGGAGAACTCTGAGGAGAGGAAGGTTTATATAGCCCGAAGGGGGTAGGCAAATCGTCGCCATAATTACCCCTCAAAGGCAAAGAGACGCGGTTGATGTAACCAACACGACTATCCACCAATTACTACGTGACACGTGTTGCCCGACGCAGGAAACGAGGGCACGCCTCAGTAGCACGAAGGCCTAGGCAAGCTTATCTTAAGTGACGCGTCTGTCTGATTACGAGATGTGATGATTCACTAACCTACAATAGAAAATTAAAAGAGGAATACACACTTTGGAAATACCAAGGGCCTAGGCAAGAAATAAGGAGTGACACTTATAAGCTACCTCGGCTGAGAAGACACACCCTTGAAGAACAAAGTATCCCCTGCCTAAGAAGGCCAATAAGTTACATCTATGGTAACTGCTAGCTTCCATAACGAGCTCAACGAAATGCTCTCAAAGACTCTACTCACCAAAGTTACAACTTTGGCTTTCTGAGGGGGGCATGTGATAGCCAAATGTCTTACACTTGGATAGGTTCTGAGGATGACTAACAACTACCACCCTTAGAGCTACATTTGACCAACCTTGGAAAATGGATCCCCACCACCCTCCGCAAGTAGTCACTACCCTCGACTGCTGACACTACCACCCTTGGAGGGACATACTGTGCCACCCTCGGTCAAGTGATCTAGCGACCTTGGGAGGCCATCTCCCCATCCTCGGCAGAATAGAGCATTCCCCGAAGGTCCTCCACCCTGTCGAGGAGCCTCCCCCTACGGGCCTCGAGAGCAAAAATTGGACCGAAGGAGACCTATCTGCCGAAGGGGTCTTACTCCCCGAAGAGGGCCCATCACTAAAGGACTTCTCACCCAGATGAGACAAAGACGGTTAGGAGCCTCTGACACATAGCCCTCCCACACGCCCTTGACCTCCAGTCAGAATGGCTACAGCCAGCTGGGGGCACCTGTTCCTAAATGTACGGATCAAATCTAGCCGACCACGTGTCATAATCTGAGACAAGCTGTAGCGGGAGGCCTTCTCCTCATGACCTCCTATAAATACTTGTGGAGAACCTTGGTAAGGACACAAGAGACAGAAAACCCTAGCTATCTTCTACTCTCCGTTCATTCTTTCTTACCATTATTCTCTAAAATACTGATTTGAGCGTCAGAGGTTCCTCTCTCGGAATTACACTCCGGGGAGTTTCTGACCTCTGTTTTACTAAGTCTTGCAGCCACCTTCCTGCCGGAAGCCCCTCTCCAAGGCATCTTCACACCGGTGGTCCCATTCCCAGACACCTTCATACCGGATGTTCTGCTTGTAGCTGCACCATGTCACACAACGAGGATGTTGCTAGGCGTCACCTTTGTTGCTCATAACTGAGTGAACTTGAAGGATGTCATTGGGTATCTCACATATCATGTAGAGGGTTTTGTATGATCAAGATGGGATTTGTCACTCCTATGTAACTGGAGTGATATCTTTGGGCCCCTTGATGGAGTGAGACTTATAAAATGCATGGCCATACTCGGATGAGTTGATATTTGATAACAATGTCATCAGTTTAAGTTAGTCTACTCGGTAATCAAGAAACCAAAGATTGGGCTATATGAGAGTGACACATTCCATCTCTCGTGCTTAGTCTTGATATCTTGGACAAAGGGACAATGACATATATGGATAATGATCATAAAGGTTTAGTCGAATCACAGACACCTTGTTACTTGGGTAGCAACAATGTGTTGCTAAACACCGCTAATTGCTTATGATCATAAATATGATCTATGATCGTTACCAATGTCGTAAGAGCCTATTGGGTCACACACATAAAGCCTATTTGGATTATTTGAGTGCATGGGCTAATTTATTTGGGTGATGGTTTTATGATAATTTCGTATTAATAATTGGCCAAATAGTTGAGCCATTATCAAGCTCACAACTAAACCTAATTGTATTAGGGCTTTGAAACCCATTAGGGTTGGAAGTTGAGTCTCAGTATAAATACATCCTATGGTAAGAAATTCACAGCCTTGCCCTAGCCTCCCAAAAAGTTCCATCCATACTTTTCTCTTGCTATTCCTTGTAGGACGCGAGCTAGCACTACGAGCACAAGAGAAACGTATCTACGGGGATGTGGTACAGGCGTGGTGATCCCGAGAGGCTTGTGTGGATACCATAGAGAGCTTGAATATGTCAACTATTGAGGTTTTGTGATTCAACTCAACTTTTTGGTGAAAAACCTCAACCAAAATTAGGTATGAAAATTTTAAACACCAAGTTTACCCAATTTCACTTGGATCCTGGAGGGTATGATTATATTCCATTGCACTTGTTTGGCTCCCAAAACCCTACACAATGGAGGAATCTTTTATGTGGACATTTAAGTGTTTCATGCAAAAAATGTAGCTTAGTTAAACTAGAGTTAGGCCAATTTCAATGCCTCTTGTCTAGTTTCGGTTACACACATGTTTTCACTACCTCATGCCACCTTTATCTGATTGTAACCTCTATGTGAAGGCTTCAGGTCAAGCTCTTGAAGGATTTGTGGTGTCATTGAGCTCCTAAGTGCAAATCGAAGCTAACTCAAGTGGAAACTTAAGGGAAGTGATGGATTCATGAGCAAATCAAGCCAAGGAAGCGAGTTCTAGCCACAAAGAGCCAAGAAAGTGTGTGAATTGAGCTTATTAAGCTTCAGGCAACAAGGTTGCTAATGGAGGTAAAGACTTTATGAATTCACTAAGCGTTCATAGTTGGACTATGTCATTTAAGTGGATTATTAGGAACTTAAGTGACGGTATGATTGCCGAAAAATCCTAAGAGGCTGTAGGTGCTAGGGTTGCTTTGGTAACTATGTTCTTTGCTAATTAGCTATGTCTATGGCAAGCATTAGGACTTAAGAATGAGTAGGCCAACTCAATTCTTAAGTTTGTGAGCTCTCGAATTGTTTAGGAAAACATTAAGAGGTTAACCGAATTGAACTTATAATCAAGATTATGCTTGCTAGGCCCTACAGGCTGTTAATATAAGCAGACACCTATATTGATTCAAATGTTATATATATATATATATGCTTGTGTTGTCTGTGTTTTCATGTCTTTCTTGTAGGTACTTGGAATTTGGTTTCGGTTAAGTTTAGAACTTAACCTATGTATAAGCGTTGGTGTTACCACCTCACAAAAATGGGAGAATTACAACTGTGTCATAATGGCTAAAAACCATTATATTGTGTAATTCTCACCATAGTGATTGAAGTATGGGAGGTAAAAGGCATGATCAACACCTCCTTAAAAGTGTTCCAAGTTATTAACTTGGCCCCCAAGAGAAGCCTTCAGGATTGCTTGTTTGTCAAGAAACCTATGGACTTTTTTGTAAAGTTCTGGAAATCCAGATACTCAATTGTAAAACCCTCAAGAAAGAGACTTAGAGAGTTATGAGAAGGATATGAATGGTATGAAAATTCTATTGGAGGACCAAATTTCTCATGGAAGACAAGTTTGGACAAAGGAAACATTGAAAGCATTAAGGAACTAAATGTCCTAGTGTAAACCTTAAGGTGTTCAAGCTTTTGACTTAAGTCAAAGGCTGAAATTGTGGGGTTATCTTATCGTAGGGGAGGCAACCAAGACTTGATAAGTAGTAAAAAATGTTGGGCACATGTGTACCAATGATTTTAAGACAAATAAACCATAATTAGTGAGAAGGAAAATGACATAAAGCAAGGTTAAGGTTGTTAAGTGTGTTTTATGCCCTTAAGCTCATTTAAGCCCATTTAAGTGGCCAAATCACTTATCCCTCTCTCATTTTCATTCTCCTCCAGCCAAATAACACAGTGACACATCCTCCATAGCCACCACACCTTCAAACTTGCAATTGATTGAAATTGAAGGCAAAAGGAAGTAATTGGAAGCAAACTAAAGCCATTGCTTGAGTACTTCAAGGATCAAGCTTCAAATTCGGCCTACCCACTTTGGAAAGGGTTCTCTTGCTCACATGGGTTGTTTTTTTTTTTATTTTCAAGCAACCATGGAGCTAGGGCTAAGCTTGGAAGAGAGCCTTGAGCTTGATGAACCAAGCTTAGTGAGGGGAGTGCACTTATTGAAGGTTTTGTGACCTAGTGTGAAGGGCACAGTGATGGTGGTGAAAATTGCGGTTTCTAGAGCCCAAAGTTAGTACTAACTAGTGTTAAAATCCTCCTAAGACCAACCGTTAGCTAGAGGAGGGCTTCCATAGTGATTTGGATATGTTTATTGCATGTTTTATGGACTAATCTATGGTTATTGTTGCTGCTGCATTTCATGTGTTTGTTGGTTGTAAATGGCTGCTGCATTTGGTTGCTATATCTTGTATATATGCATTGTGTTTTTTGTGTTTTAGTGTCTTTGGATTCAGGTTTTAATGATGGTCACATTGCCTATTGAATCCAAGTGTTACCCTTACTATGTTTCTCAATGAAATTTACTCTTCTTAATTCTATCATTTCAGGTCCAGAAGAAATATCTCATTCAAACTGAGATTTGTCGTTTGATTTTTGTTCTGAAATTTCAGGTACATGAACTTCCATATGTCTAGTTACGATCTGAAAATTTTGGTGATTTTAGGAGCACATTTGGTATTTTTAATGGTGATACTTATTGTGTTGTGAAGCAACTGTCCAACATCCTGTTCTGAAGTCCATTGTGTTTCAAGAACTCCTATAATCTAGGGTGCGTATTTAGCTGATTTAAGACCATTTTTTAGTGCATATATGCATGTACATGTGTTGTATGTAAAATGAGACAAGTATATGAACATTTGAGTAATGTTTTGGCCATGTAAGTGATGTGGTGCAAAGCTGCCTAAGTGTGAATGATGGGCTGCTTACTTGTAAATTCTATTTTGGGCACATAAAGTTGTTAAAAGCAAGGGAATGTATTTCCTATGTGTAATGGACTTATATGGGAGAGCTTTGGAGGGTATTCCCCTTGTGAATGAAGTGTTTGCACATTTATGAAATTTTGTATGGGCAAAATGGCCATAAAGTGACTAGAATTTTGACTCTATACTTAAAGTTCTATATCTCCCTGTGTGGAAGGAATATTTGTATGAAATTTTGGCCACACCTAGATAACATCTAGAGGTTGAATGGAATTTTGAATTTCTTAATTTGGAGCCCTGTAGCCAAAGATATGGAGTTGCAAAGTTGGCTAAGTTACTGTTTATTTGGTCAGAATTTTGTAACCAACTTAAAAAATCCATAACTTGGTCCATAAGTGGGCTATTGTTGTAAAAAAAAATTCTTGATTTTATCTAAGTGTCTACTTGATAGTGAAGCAAGGAAAATGAGGGGGTAGTTGGCTAGAATGATACAGTTTATTAGTGGAAGTTATAGGTGCAATGACTGGTCACTAGAACTTAACAAGATTGCCTAATGTGTGGTAGCCAAGATTGAGACTTATGCTAGTGTTTTCCTTCTTTGCTGCCATGGTGTGCATCAAATGTGAATATGTGTATGATGGTTGGACCAATATGCATGTGTTTACATAGTGCCCATGAGGGCCACTTGGGTATGCACACTAAGGGTAGTGATTTGATGGCCTACAGAACATTACCAATCCTGGGAGTCTAAATGCACAATTTTGGCACCATAATTGGACTAACCCGGAGTGAGTAACACTTGGAGGCCATGTAGAGTGCTTTCAGAGTTATATAACTCATGCCTT
This sequence comes from Aquilaria sinensis, assembly GCA_005392925.1. Taxonomy (NCBI): domain Eukaryota; kingdom Viridiplantae; phylum Streptophyta; class Magnoliopsida; order Malvales; family Thymelaeaceae; genus Aquilaria; species Aquilaria sinensis. The sequence continues at coordinate 348,443 of SMDT01001206.1, forward strand.
TTCTCTTAATGTCACAAGAAAGGGATTGCTTGAAGAGCAAAGAGACTAAGTGTTTTGTGTGTGCTTTCTCAAGTTTGGTAAGGTAATGTGCTAGTATTGTGTAATGCTCCATGTTCTTTGGATCAAACTCTTACTTGTATGGCAAGTTAATGAGTTTCTCCATGGCTTGCAGGCTCTAGGAAGCTATGTATGTGTAGGAACAAGCCATAGTGTGGATGGTTGTGCTTAGGAAGTGTTTATGTGAAGTTTGTATGTTTGTATGTATTTCTGGGTTCTTTGAGGACTAGGGTGGCCTATGGTAGGCTTACTCAGACACATATAAACCTCCATATGCATGTAGGACTTGTGTTTTGAAAATAAATGTTGGTGGTTTTGGTTGTCATTCTTATTATGAATGAATGCTTGAGTTTTATGATGGTTGAAGCATGTTTCTATCCTATACACCTAACTTGTTTTGGTTGAGCTTTTTTGTGTGTTTGTGAGTTAGGTGTTGGTAAGCACTTTGTGGGGATGCCCTTTGTGTCCTGGCTGTGTCTAGGGCACACCCTGGCACCCCTATCCTATGTATCTTGGCACATTCTGCAGTAGGCCACCATGTGTCCAAGAGGCACCAAAAGTGCCCTGCCCATGTGTCTAGCCCAATTTAGACACTTAGGATTTTATGCTAAATATCATTTCAGATAGTGAACCTTCAATGCTTTTGTTATTCATTTTGGGTTCTTGGACCCCTAAATGGGCTATGGCTAGTATTAGGGCTATCATCCATAGGACTTTCAGATAAGTGGTTGACACCACCCTCGGAGAATAACATGGCCAACTTTAGTAAAAGGCTAATAAACAACCTCGGTTAAAGCACCTTAGACAACCTTGGATTGAGACCTAGTATGACCCTCGGAGAGGAGCATAGCCAACCTCAAAAAGGGGTGGAGACCAGCTTCTGAAATCAACTTGGTTATTGTTGGAAAGTGGTTTGCACTACCTTCAGGTGTTGTTTAACCAATTTCGAGTTGTACATCAACCACCCTCGAACAATTTGCTGAAGATCACCTTAGAGAACCCCTAATCACCCTGAGAGATAAACATGGCTTTCGAAGGGGTTCGAGACCATCCAAAGGCTCATAGAAGAAAATGACAAAGGCCTAGACCTTAAGACCACTGACAGGAACCTCCTACCTAGGCATAACCATCTAGGAATAATTGGGCACCTCTCTCCGAGGTACAAACAAAATGTATGCAAATCTAGCTGACCACATGTCCCAATCTGCTTAACTAAAGGAAAATGGCCTTCTCCCTAAAACCTTTTATAAATAGTTAGGAGGCTATCAGGTAATATACATGAGAGACCCCTTCTCTACTTTCTACTCCTAGCAATCTTTCCCTCACACACTAACTTAGGTGTTGAAGTTCTCTTTCCTGGAAAATACTCTGAGGAGCTATTAACCCTTGTTATTCCAATGCTATAGCTATTATTCAGGAAAAATTCTCTCAAAGGCAAAACATGTCCTACATAGAAGATGTCTTAGAGCATCATCTGGCACCATCTGTGGGAACCCATTCCCAGGTCGCCATCATAGAGACTTAATATTCTAAGGGCAAGGTGATGTGAACCCTTTTGGTAAAACGACCAAGACATGTGCCCAACATATTTTCCAAGCTCGACAAGATATCAAAGAGACTATATTTAAACCCCCACCCCTAATCAGCTCGTGATTAGAAACAAGAAGTATAAGAAAACCAAGAACACAAGCAACTTGTGCACCAAGGTTGTCCTCAAAGAACCAAAGAGAATTTCTCCTCAAAGTAGCAATATTATTTCATACAAAGGTTGTGTTTTACAACCAAAATATATGCCTTCTTATAGGCCTAAACTAGGGGAAAAGACTCAGAAAAATTCGCAGCCCAAGTCACATAGGAAACTTTGGTACAAAAGACTTAAGAAAACCTAGTCAAATAAGGATTCCTGCACCCTTTTAACACATGTTTAAGGTGTACAGTGATGCCACTTATCCTACATGACCTGAATTAATTCCATAGCCTAAAAAAAATCCTAAATAATGTATATAACCAGAAAAAATATATAAATAAAGTGCAAATACAAGTTTGGCCCTAAAAACCCCAAAATGGTCTTCTTGGGTGCACTTATGGGCTTTTTATGATTTTTGCTTGTATCTTCAACCCAAGATTGAATATTTTAGTTCCACTAGCATGATTATTCCTCTAAAATGTTGGAAAGAGGCTTTGAAATGTTAGAGCTCAAAGATCCAGCTTGTAGAAGCAAAATGGCCTTAAAACAATTCAAGGGGGCCCCAGGGATGCACTTAAGGGGTGCCCTTGAGGTTCCTTGTCTTGTGACTTGTCTAAGCACTCTAGGACTAAGTACCAAGCTTGGTCATCATATCCATATGATTCCTTGAATGTTTCAATAGCTCTTTGTGAAATTCCATTTCCATTCTCCATGAAGAAGCTTAAGACAAAAGCTTGAAGTGCACTAGTGAGCTCTTTAGCTTTCTTGCTTGTCATTGGTTCACTAGAAATCTTCAATGAATCCTTGACTTCCTTGGTTGTGCCTTCCTTGATCATATAAACTCCCCCTCCTTAGAAGGCTTCATCCATGAATCTTCATGTTCAAACAAAGACAAATCAGAAACATTGAAAATGGCACTCACATTGTACTCACTTGGCAAGTCTAGCATGTATGCATTGTCATTGATCTTATTAATCAATTGGAATGGACCATCTCATCTTGGATGAAAGTTTACTCACTTGGGAAGTCTAGCATGTATGCTTTGTCATTGATCTTATTAATCACTTGGAATGGACCATCTCATCTTGGATGAAGTTTACTCACTTGGCAAGTCTAGCATGTATGCATTGTCATTGATGTTATTAATCACTTGGAATGGACCATCTCATCTTGGATGAAGTTTAGTCCTTCTTGCTACTAGAAATCTCTCTTTCCTCATGTTCAACCAAACCCAATCTCTAGGCTCAAAGACAACTTTCCTTCGGCCTTGGTTGGCTTTCTTAGCAACTTATTGATTTTTTTGCTCAATTTATTGCTTAACCTTCTCATGCGACCTCTTGATGCTATTGGGCTTCTTACTACCATCCAAACTAGAAACCTCATAAGTAGGCAATGGTAAAAGATTTAATGGAGTTAGAGGATTAAAACCATGCACAATCTCAAAAGGTGAAAATCGAGTAGTGTAATGCATGAACCTATTGTAAGCAAACTCTACATGAGGCAAACAATCTTCCCAAGATTTCAAGTTCTTACCAATGATAGCTCTAAGCATAGAGCCTAAGGCCCTATTGGTTACCTCAATTTGCCCATTAGTTTATGGGTGGCAAGACGTAGAATACAGAAGCTTAGTGCCAAGTGTTCCACACAAAGTCGTCCAAAAGTGTCTTAGGAACTTAAAGTCCCTATCATAAACTATGGTCCTTGGAACTCCATGAAGCCTAACAACTTCCCTGAAAAACAACTCAGCCATATGTATAGCATCATTAGTCTTATTACATGGAATAAAGTGAGCCATTTTTGAAAACCTATCACCTACAGCAAAGATTGAGTCTCAATTTCCTTTAGTTCTAAGCAATCCAACATTCAAATCCATTGAAATGTCAACCCATAGATGAGTGGGTGTAGGAAGTGATGTGTATAAACCCTGTGAAGTGTGAGTGGACTTAGCCTTCCTACATGTTATGCATTGATCACACACCTTCCTTACATCCTTTACCATATTCGGCCAATGATAGTGTTCCTTCAAGGCATGCAAGGTTTTGGCTTGTCCAAAGTGTCCCATAAGTCCTCCACAATGAAGTTCCTTTGTAAGTAGTTCCCTCAAAGATGTCTTGGGAACACACAACCTATTTTCTTTGAAAAGAAACTCATTAACTTGATAGAACTTCTCAAAAGAAAATTTAGAACACTTAGCATAAATCTCACCAAAATCATGATCAGAAGCATACAAATCCTTCAAATGCTCAAAACCCAGCACTTTAGCATCCAAAGCAGAAAGTAAAGCATACCTCCTAGAAAGTGCATCCGCCACTATATTATCCTTACGTTGCTTGTATTTGATAACATATGGGAATGACTCAATGAAGTCTACCCATTTAGCATGCCCCTATGCAACTTACTTTGCCCATTAAAAAACTTAAGGGTTTGATGGCCAGTCTGAATGACAAACTCTCTCGGCCAAAGATAATGTTGCCAAGTCTCCAAAGCTCTTACCAAAGCATAAAGCTCTTTGTGATAAATGGGATAGTTCAAGGTAGCACCTTTGAGCTTTCCACTAAAGTATGTAATGGGGTGGCCTTCTTGCATTAACATAGCGCCAATGCCTATGCCTGAAGCATCACATTCAACCTCAAAAGTGTTAGCAAAGTTAGGCAAAGCTAGAAGTGGTGCGTTACATAACCTTTCCTTTAATAACCCAAAAGCCTCCTCTTAAGCTTTTCCCCACTTAAATACTATGTTCTTTTTTATAACTTCAGTTAGAGGTGCAGCAATGGAAGAAAAATTCCTTACAAACCTGTTATAGAAGCTAGCAAAACCATGGAATGATCTCACCTCAATGATAGAAGTTGGGGTCAGCCATTCTTGTGTAGCTCTTACCTTCCCTTGATCCACCTCAATTCCTTGGGAACTCATAACAAAACCAAGGAAAACAACTTTGTCAACACAAAAAGAACATTTCTTTAGGTTAGCGTATACCTTTTGCCCTTTTAAAGCGCTTAGTACTTGTGTGAGGTGTCCAATATTCTCTTCTAGGTTCTTGCTATATGCTAAGATATCATCAAACTAAACAACAAAAAACCTACAAATAAAGTCACGTAAGACATGATTCATAAGTCTCATGAAAGTACTAGGAGCATTAGTTAACCCAAAAGGCATGACTAACCATTCATAAAACCCAAATTTTTTTTTAAAAGCAGTTTTCCATTCATCCCCTTCCCTCATCATCCAAATTTGATGGTACTCACTTTTTAAATCAATTTTTAAAAACAAAGTAGAACCATGAAACTCATCAAGCATGTCATCAAGTCTAGGGATAGGATGTCTATACTTTACAATGATTTTGTTGACTAGCCTACAATCCATGCACATGTGCCATGAACCATCCCCCTTTGGCACTAAAAGGATAGGTACGGCACAGGGGCTTATATTTTCCCTCATAAAGCCATTAGCCAACAACTCCTCCACTTGTTTCTCAGTCTCCTTAGTCTCCTCGGGGTTGGTTCTATAAGCTGGCCTATTTGGAATAGGTGCACCTGGGACTAAATCAATTTGATGGTCAATGCCTCTTATGGGTGGTAGTTCTCTCAGGTCCTCAGGGAAGACATCCTCAAAATCCTTTAACAAAGACAAAACAACACTAGGAAGATGTGATAGATCATTGATAACAAATAAAGACTTTTTGTAAAGTAAAATAAGCACTAGTCTTTATGCTTGAATGACTTTCCTGACATCACTCATTTTTGCAATGGAGCACTCTTTCTTTCCACTCATCTTCCCCTCATTTTTTTCTCTCAAGAACTCTCTACTCTTATTCCCCTCATGTTCAGTCTTCTCACTTGATCTCTCAACTATTCTCTTGGCTTTCCCCTCTTCACTCTTGCCCTCAACTTTCTCCTCTTTTCCTTTTCTCGCAACTTTTCTTTAAAGCTTTCTTTCATCCTCCAAGACTTGTTGTGGTGAAAGTTGAATAAGTGTGATTGGTTTCCCTTCATGGACAAAAGAGTACAAAATCTTATCTCCATCATGTGTGACCTTCTTATCAAATTGCCACGGCCTCCCAAGCAAAATGTGACAAGCATGATAGGAACAACATCACAAAGAACTTGATCATAGTAAGTACCAATCTTAAAGTGAATCAGAACTTGCTTTACCACCTTTACCTCTCTGGCATCATTCAACCATTGAAGCCTATATGGCTGGGGGTGCTTTTAAGTAGGAAGCTTCAACTTGTCCACCATGGTTGAGCTTGCTACATTGGTGCAACTTCCTCCATCAACAATGAGGCTGAACACTTGCTCTTTGATTCGGCACCTAGTGTGAAAGATGCATTCTCTTTGATTGGCTTCCTCTTTGGCTTGCACACTTAGAGCTCTCCTTGCCACAAATGCAAAATCTCCCTCCTCGGGCTCAAGTGTGTTTTGCTCCTCATTCTCCAAAGGTGGTGTCTCCTCCATGGCATCTTCATCCTCGGATGTGATCACTCCATCATCTTTGAGAATCATCACTATGTTGTTTAAGTAATCCCTTATATAGTGCCCCTTGCCTCTACACTTGAAGCACTTTATCTCTCTTACCTTAGGTACATCTTTAGGTGGAGCTTTGCACTTGTCTTGTTAAGGCTGAGACAAGCCTCCTTTGGTGGCCTCCATTCTTGGCTTAGGTGCTTCCTTACTCCATCCTCCCCTCCATGTGGAGCTTCCTCCTAGAGACATCTTGGATGCCTTAGACCTTTTTGTGATCCTCTCAGCCTTAGTGGCATGGTGATGCGAACCCCAATGGTATAAAGACCATGAAACGTGCTCAACATGTTTTTCAAGATCCACAAGACATCAAAGAGATTGGATTCAGCCCCCTGCCCTAATTAACTTGTGATTAGAAACAAGAAGTATAAGAACACCAAGAACACAAGCAATCTTGTCCACCAAGGCAGTCTGCAAAAAACTAAAGAGAATTCTCTCGAAAGTAGCAATATTATTTCGGTTGAAAGCTGTGTTTTACAATTAGAATATGTGCCTATTTATAGCCTAAACTAGGGTAATAGACTCAACAAAATTTGTAGCTCAATTCACCTAGGAAACCTAGTTACAAAGGACTTAAGAAAACCTAGTCAAACTAGGACTCCTAAACCCTTTTAACAATGTTTAAGGTGTGCAGCATATGCCACTTGTCCTAAGTGACCTAAATTAATTCCATAGCCTAAAAAACATCCTAAATAATGTAAATAACTAGAAAATTAGCAAAAATAAAGCGCAAATACAACTTTGGCCCTAAAAACCCCCAAATGGTCTTCTCAGGTGCACTTTGGGCTCTTTAGGGTTTTTTATCTTCAGCTCCAAGCTTGAAATATTTGAGTTCCAATGGCATGATTATTTCTATTAAATTTTGGAAAGAGGTCTTGAAATGTTAGAGCTCAAAGATCCAGCTTGTAGAGGCAAAATGGCCTTAAAATACTCAAGGTGGCTCCAAGGGTGCACTTGAAATGTGCCCTTGCGATTCCTAGTCTTGTAGCTTGTCTAGGCACTCTAAGACTGAGTACCAAGCTTGGCCATCATCCTCATATGATGTCTTAAAATTTTCAGTAGCTCCTTTTGAAGTTCCATGTCCATTCTCCATGAAGAAGCTTGAAACAAAGGCTTGAAGTACACTAGTGAGCTCTTTAGCTTTCTTTCTTGTCATTGGTCCACTAGATATCTTCAATGGGTCCTTGACTTCCTTGGGTGTTCCTTCCTTGATGATATCACATGGTGAACCAAATCCTCCATGTTGACATATGGCACCATCTCTACTTTGTTGGCTATCTCATGGTTGAGACCATTGATGGATCTAGCAATGGTGGTCTCCCCATCCTCAATGATGTTGGCTCGAGTTAAGGTCATCTCCAAGTCTTTTTGGTAGTCCTCCACACTCCTTGGCATTGCACAAGCCTTTGAAGCTTGAGGTATTGATCTCTATAGTAGTAACTAGGCACAAATATCCTCTTCATCAAGGCTTTAAGGGCTCTCCATGTGCTTATGGGCTCCCCCTCATTCCTTCTCCTAGAAGTGGCAACCTGATTCCACCATACAAGAGCATAATCAATGAACTCAATTGTAGCCAATTTAACCTTTTTTTTCTCATAATAACAATGGCAATAAAACACCATATCAATATTTTTTTCCCATTCCCAATATGCATCCGAATCACTCCTCCCTTGGAATGATGGAATGGTAAGCTTTAAGGAGTTGAGGTTTTTGTCCTCCCTTGGGTCCCCCCTCCTTGGAAGCCCGTGGTCATGCAAAAGTCCTTTTTCCTCTTTGGGCTCTTCTCTCCTTGGACCTTTCCTTGGTTGCAAGATGGGATTGGGTCTCATTGGCAACCTCAAATCTATGTCCCCAATCCTCCCCATAAGTCTATTGAGAGTTTCTTGAAGTTCTCTCATGGTAGGCCCCTCATTGTGTCTCACTTCCATTCTTCTATCCTCCTAGCCCTACATACTTTTGAAATAAAAGATCCTCACACACTTACCTCACATGTTTGACTCAAATATGAACACTCAAAACACTAAATTTGTTAGTCAAATATTGCTATTTAAAGAGTTCTCAAATGTTCTTACAAAACTACCCTCAAAGCATACAAGAAAACTTGAATTCTTCAAAACAATTTTCACTTCAAAATAGAGGTCGGCTAAACAAGCTTTTGAAGACTCTAGGAAGCCCTTGCAATTGATGATCACAAGAACCACAATGAAAAGCTTTAGGCTCAAAACAATGGTTTAAGGTTTGTGGGTGCAAAAACCAAGTCACAAAGTTCAAGCCTCCTTGGCAATTTTTTTTTCTTTCTTTCCTTTTCTTTTTTTTTAAATCTTTTTTTTCTTGCTATTTTGTTGCTACAACATGTTCTTCTCAAAGTTCCTTGTTTCCAAAGACAAAAAGTTAGTTTTCTTTTTGGCCAAGACAAGAAACTACTGAAAACTTGCACAATTTGAAACAACTCTTTGGTACCGAAACTTCCTAAACTTGGATCCTTCTTTTTTTGGTATTTTCCTGACTCTAGGATGCTAGAAAAAATGAAAACAAAGATGATTAATATGGCTGGACATGAAAACAAAAGATAATAATCAAAAGAGAACAAATGAATTAAAACCAAAAACACAAGGTAACACTAGTTGCCTTCTTTTTGTTGTTTTGATTAGAAACAAGGATGGAAAAAAAATAGACCTAAAACAAGAAGAAACAGGATTAAAAAATAGAATTAAATCATGAAATTACTAAAAAAAATTTAAAGAAAAATGAAGAGAAACAAGAACACAAAGATATGTCCTTCAGATAGAACTTGTGGCTCTAGTACGAACTGATGCGAACCCCTTTGGTATAACGATCAAGAAATGTGCCCAAGATATTTTTCAAGCTTGAGAACACATCAAACAGCCACCCCTAATCAACTTGTGATTAGAAACAAGAAGTATAAGAAAACCAAAAACACAAGCAACTTGTGCACCAAGGTAGTCCTCAAAGAACCAAAGAGAATTTCTCTTCAAAGTATCAATATTACTTCAATAAAGGCGGTGTTTCACAACCAGAATATGTGCCTATTTATAGGCCTAAACTAGAGTAAAAGACTCAACAAAATTCGCAGCCCAAGTCACATAGGAAACCTTTGTACAAAAAACTTAAGAAAACCTAGTCAAATAAGGATTCCTACACCCTTCTAACACATGTTCAAGGTGTGCAGTGCATGCCAATTATCCTATGCAACCTGAATCAATTCCATAGCCTAAATAAAATCCTAAATAATTTAAATAATCCAGAAAATAAATAAAACAAAATGAAAATACAAGTTTGGCCTAAAAACCCCAAAATGGTCTTCTTGGGTGCACTTATGGGCTTTTTAGGGTTTTTGCTTGTATCTTTGACTCCAAGCTAGAATATTTGAGTTCCATTGATGTGATTATTCCTATTAAATGTTGGAAAGAGGTCTTGAAATGTTAGAGCTCAAACATCCAGCTTGTAGAAGCAAAATGGCCTTGAAGCACTTCAAGGGGGCTCCAAAGTTGCACTTAAGGGGTGCCTATGGGGTTCCTTGTCTTGTGACTTGTCTAAGCACTCTAGGACTGAGTACCAAGCTTGGCCATCATCTCCATATGATTCCTTGAATGTTCCAACAGCTCCTTGCAAAATTCCATGTCCATTCTCCATGAATAAGCTTGAGACAAAAGCTCAAAGTGCATTAGTGAGCTCCTTAGCTTTCTTCCTTGTCATTGGTCCACTAGAAATCTTCAATGGGTCCTTGCCTTCCTTGGTTGCATCTTCCTTGATCATATCACAAGGGAGTTCCTTGGTCACAATCCGCACCTAAGCCTCAAGCAACAACTAAATAGCCACCCCCAGAGCCTTCCCTGCTTGAGGATGACCATTCTCTAGCAGTCATGATGGCCTTTTTACATGATTTTAGCACTCCATCATGGCTAAGATGACATAGAAACTTGACCAAAAGTAGTCACTAGCCCATTCAAGGGGAAGGACACCCTCACCAGAGACCCATCTAGAAAGAAGTTGCAGATCACCCTACCAGATTTCCACCAGTAGGAATCCCCATAACGAGTCTTCAACAGAGAACATGTCATCCCATGGACATCACATGATGAGGCCAATGTCAAAAGAACCAAGGGCCTCACGGTGACAGAGTCCTTCTCCACAAAAGAAAGCCCCTTTTCATCATTAGTGAAGTTACTCGCCCAAGAGGAGACATCACTCCCCTTTACCACATCATTACCAACAAAAGGGAGATGATAGCACCACCATTCTGATGGAGAACATCTTGGAGAGGTTATCTGAGACCTTCAGTAGAGATGAATCCTTATTTGTCTGGGTGATAGTGGAAGCACACATGCCTAGCAATTTTTGAGTACCCCACCTTGAAATCTATGATGGGCGGAGTGACCCGCAAGCACATCTGACCAAGTATAAGTGGAGCATGGTGTTGCATGGAGCTGATGATTCTCCACAAATGCTTTGAAGTGACCCCCTCCAGACCAGCTGCCACATGGTACAACTCTTTAACACCCGAACCATTATGGGGTTCTAAGAGTTGTCTACCGCTTTGACCTAGTACTTCATAGGAAGCAGGCCAATGGCAAAGATGCCAGTCCAAATGTTTGACATACCTCAAATGTTACCCACTCTGGGGTAGTCCATTATCGTGTGAAAATTGTGCATTTGAAACTCCAAGGATTGGTGTGTTCTGTAGGCCTTCAAAATAATACCCTTAGTGTGCACACCTAAGTGGCCCTCTTGGGCACTATGTAAATGCATGCATATTGGTCCAACCATTACACACATATTCACATTTTATGCACACCATGGTAGCAATGAAAGAAAACACTAGCACAAGTCTTAATCTTGGCTCCACACATTAGGTAATCTTATTAAGTATAAGTGACCAGGCACTGCCCCTGAAACATCATCAAAAAAATTGTAATAATCTAGCCACATGACCCCTAATTTTCTTTGCTTCAATATCAAGTAGAGTATTTAAGCAAACCAGTGAATTTTTTTTATATCAATAGCCCACCTATGGACCAAGTTATGGATTTTTGAAGTTGGTAACAAATTTCTGACCAAAATGAACAGTAACTTAGCCAACTTTACAACCCATATCTTTGGCTATAGATCTCAAAACTCTTAAATTATAAATTCCAATTCAACCTCTAGATGTGCTATAGGTGTGGTCAAAATTATGTACCAATATTCATTCTACATAGGGAGATATAGAACTTTGAGTGCAGAGTCAAAATTCTGGTCACTTTATGACCATTTTGCCCATACAAAATTTCATAAGTGTGCAAACACTTCATTCACAATGGGTAAGCACTCCAGGGATATACCATACATGTCCAATACACATAAGAATTACATGCTTTTGCATCTAGCAACTTTACGTGGCCAAAACAAAATTTAGAAGTAAGCAACCTATCATTTACACTTAGGCAACTTTGCACCACATCACATACATAACCAAAATGTTACTCAAATTTTCACATACTTGTCTCATTTTACATACACTACATGTACATGCATACATGCACTAGATAATGGTCTTAACCTAGCTAAATATTCACCCTAAGTTATAGGAGTTCCTGAGACACAATGGACTCCAGAAACAAGATGTTGGACAGCTGTTCCATAACACAATAAGCACCATCACTAAAAATACCAAATGTGACCCTAAAATCACCAACATTTTCATATCACAACTAGATACATGGAAGTTAAAATACCTGAAATTTTAGATCAAAACTCAAATCAAAAAGGTCAATTTGAATGTGATCTTTCTGCTGGACCTGAAATGGGCGAATTGAGGGCAGTAAGTTTCATTGTGCGACTTAGAAAGGGAAACACTTGCTTTCTTAAGGAAATGTGACCCTCATTAAAACCTGCATCCAAAGACACTAAAACACAAAACCACAATGCATATATAAAAGGTATAGCAACCAAATGCAGCAGCCATTCACAACCAACAAACAAATGAAATGCGGCAGCAACATAAACCATATGTTAGTCTATAAAACATGCAATAAACATAAATAAATCACTATCGAAGCCCTCCTCAAGCTAATGCTTGGTCTTAAGAGGGCTTTAACACTAGTTAGTACTAACTTTGGGTTGTAGAAACTTCCACTTCACTGCCATCATTGTGCACTTCACACTAGGTCACAAAACCTTCAATAAGTGCACTCCCCTCACTAAGCTTGGTTCATCAAGCTCATGGCTCTCTTCCAAGCTTGGCCCTAGCTCCATGGATGCCTAAAAATATAGTAAACAATCAATAAAAGCAAGAGAACCCTTACCAAGATGAGTAGGCCGAATTTGAAGCTTAATCCTTAAGGCATTCAAGCAATAGCTTTAGTTTGCTTCCAATTGCTTCCTTTTTCCTTCAATTTCAATCTTGGAGGTATGGGGGCTATTGAGGAGCTATGGAAGAAGTGTGGAGGAGGTTGGTGGCTAGTTCGATCGAATATGAGAGAATAAAAATTGAGTTTGGCTTCTTAAATTAGCTTTAGGACACTAAACATCCTTATTAGCCTTAGTCATGCCTTATGTCAATCTCTTTTCCCATAAGCAAGATTTCTTTGCCCTGAACTTATTGGTCCACATTCTGCCCACCTTTTTGACTATTTATCAAGCCATAGTCGCCTCTCTGGTGGTGAGATAACCCCACAATTCTGCCCTTTGACTTAAGTGAAACGATTGAACACATTAAGCTTTACACTAAGACATTTAGGTCCTTAATGCCTTTAGTGTTTCCTTTGTCTAAACTTGTCTTCCATGAGCAATTTAGTTGTCCAATAGCAATTTTATACCATTCATTTCCTTCCCATAACTCTCCAAGGCTCTTTCTTGAGAGTTTTACAATTAAGTACCTGAATTTCCAAAACCTTACAAAAAGGTCTAGGGTTACTTGAAAAACAAGCAATCCTTAAGGCTTTTCTTGGGGGCCAAGTTACCAACTTAGAATACTTTTAAAGAGGTGTTCATTATATACTTTACCCCTCATACTTCAATCACTATGAAGAAAATTACATAATATAATGGTTTTTTGACCATTATGCCACATTTGTAATTCTCCCATTTTTGTGAGGTGGTAACATCAAAAGAATGGGGAGACCACTCGGGACTATGTCAAAAGGTTCAACTGGGAGGTGCTCAGAATCCTTGGCTTTCTCCCAAAAATTTGAATCCTTGCAATGATCCAAGGTCTGATAAGAGACTCAACTTTTCTAAGAGTTCCCCAAGGATCCCTTAGAAACATTATGGGAGTTCTACAGGAGAGCCGAACAACACATGACCACTGAGGAACTAAGGATGGGAGAGCAAAAGATAGATCATCAACCACCTGAAGGTCAAAGTCACCAACCTCGGTACCATGGTGACAGACCTCGAAAAGCCAAAGGCAAAAGGCCAACGATGTTCACCCTTTTGAACACCATAAGCACAAATATCCTGGTGGACTTGTAAAGAAATGGAATGTCAATCTAATGGCCAAAGGCCATGAATTTGGAAAATAAGAAGAACATCAAAAAATAATGTCCATTTCATTTGGACCTTGGCCGTAACACAGAAGGCTATTTCCAGCTGAAGAAATTCATTGAGTCCCTCTTCAAACAAGGCCAACTTCTGAGGTATCTGAGGATACCCTAGCCTAAGACAAGGGAAAAAAAAGAAGAAGATGAACAGTATGATTAGAATAGACATTGGATGAATTGAAGTCCACGGAAACACTTGCCACCTTTGGCTAGTGTCATTTAGACAATCACTACTAGAATGCCTTCGGCTCAGAGAACAAGGATGGTGAGAGAGATAGCAATGATGGAGTTTGACAATCCCAAGAATAAGCTCACCCAAAGGGATGGGTTGGTGGTGAAGTTTCTGCATGATGACCCCCTATTGACCATGGTAAAGAGCAGAAACTAGGACGTCATGAGAGTGTTCTAAGACGATGGCTCAAACCCTAACATCCTGTTTGCTGATTTGTCACCAAGTTTGGGTATTATTTAAAGTAACCTCAAACAGATGACCCTACCCATATTTGGGGTTGGGCCTATAGAAGTCCCAGTGTTGGGATGGATTGACCTACAACTGATACTGAATGGCACCTTGGTCAAAATGGGAGTAGTGCTCTTTACCTCCACTGGCACAAGGTTCATTGTGATAGATGTTGCATCATCTTATAACGTCATCCTCAGTAGACAGACACAAGGGTTACTAGGTAATATGCAAGATAAACCCCTTCTCTACTTTCCACTCTCAGCAATCTATCCCTCATCACTAACTTGGCCATTGGAGGTTCCTTCCCCAAAAAATGCTTCAAGGAGCTCCTAACCCTCATTCTTTCAGTGTTGCAGATATCATTCACGTAAAGTTCTCTCGAAGGCCAAACATGTCCTATATAAAAGATGTCTTAGAGCATCATTTGGCATGTCAATCCCTATATAGAATCATTGATGTTATGGCCCAAATTACCTTTTCCCTATGCATTAATTGTAATGCCCTCAAGTTCCCAAATGCTTAAGCCACGAGTGACATGCAATGAGAGCTTAAAAAACATAAGAAACCCTAATTCTGAGTTTATGGAACTTAAAAAGTGAAGTTTCATTGGAGGATGAGAAGTAATTGAGTGTAGAACACTCTCATATTCAACTAGAACACTATTGGATCCAATTAGAACACTATCAAATTTGACTAGAAAACTATGGATTCTATCATGAAGTGATCGAGAGTAAGGAGATGGAAATGATGATTTATGGAATTAAGGGACTTAATCGACACATCTATCGAATGGCTAAAGTAAAGGAATCTTTTATGTGCAAGTCTAATTGCTTTATGCAAAATTTTGACTTGACTAAGCTAGTGACTAACCCATTTATTTGGGACACTTGGGCATTTCCAATTATATCATGGTCCCACTAGACTGTCTGCTTCCTTATCCTGTTGACTCCACCATGGATGAAAGCTTGAGCTCATGTTTTTGGTGAGTTCATGCAATTTCAAGTACAAATCGAGACCTTCTAAGGTGGATTCTAAGTGGAGAAGACAAATTCATGTACCAATTAAGCTAAGGAGGAGGATTCTAGCAACAAAAAGCACATTTTAAGCTTGCGAAGCTTCAAGCAACTAAGTTGCTAAGCCAAGGTAAGGATTCTATGTATGCACTAAGTTCCATAGTTGGACTATGTTGATTTAGTGAACATCAGGTACTTAGGTGATGGATTTTGAAGCCAAGTAATCCTAAGAAAGCTATAAGGGCTACGGTTGATGGACAACTATGTGTAAGATGCTAATTAGCTATGTTTGGCAAGCATTATGGCTAGGAATTGAGAGGGCAAACTCAATTCCCAAGCTATGGAGCTCTCGGATTTGATTGAGATTATGCTTGCTAGGCCTTTCTAGTTGGTGTTTGTAGTGTGTGAGTCTTGTGTGCTTGTTACCACCTTACAAAAATGGGAGAATTACAAGTGTGGCATAATATATTGTGTAATTCTCTTCATAGTGATTGAAGTATGAGGAGTAAAAGGTATAATGAACACCTCCTTAAAAGTGTTCTAAGTTGGTAACTTGGCTCTCAAGAAAAGCCTTAAGGATTGCTTGTTTTTCAAGTAACCTATGGACTTTTTTGTAAGGTTTTGGAAATTCGGGTACTTAATTGCAAAACTCTCAAGAAAGAGCCTTGGAGAGTTATGGGAAGGATATGAATCATATGAAAGTGCTAGTAGAAGACCAAATTGCTCATGGAATACAAGTTTGGACAAAGGAAACACTAAAGGCATTAAAGGGCTAAATGTCTTAGTGTAAACCTTAAGGCGTTCAAGTGTTTGACTTAAGTCAAAAGGTGGAATTGTGGGGTTATCCCACCATGTGGGAGATGGCTATGGCTTGATAAATTATCAAAAAGGTGGGCAAAATGTGCACCAATAAGTTTAGGTCAAAGATATCATGCTTATGGGCAAAGAAAATGACATAAAGCATGATTGAGGCTAATAAGGATGTTTAGTGCCCTAAAGCTAATTTAAGAATCCAAACTCACTTTTTCTTCTCTCATATTCGACAAAACTAGCCACCACCCTCCTTTATAGCCACCATACCTCCAAGATTGAAATTAAAGGCAAAGGGAAGCAATTGTAAGCAAACTAGAGCTATTCCTTGAATACTTCAAGGATCAAGCTTCAAACTCAGCCTACTCATCTTGGTAAGGGTTCTCTTGCTCTCATGGATTGTTTACTTCATTTTCAAACATCCATGGAGCTAAGGCTAAGCTTGGAAGAGAGCCATGAGCTTGATGAACTAAGCTTAGTAAGGGGAGTGCACTTATTGACGATTTTGTGATGTAGTGTGAAGTGCACCATGATGGCAGTGAAGTGAGGGTTTCTAATACTAACTAGTGTTAAACTCCTTCTAATACCAAGCATTAGCTTGAGGAGGGCTTCCATAGTAATTTACTTATGTTTATTGCATGTTTTATGGACTAACCTCTGGTTTATCTTGTTGCCGCATTTCAAGTGTTTGTTGGTTGTGAATGGTTGCTGCATTTGGTTGCTATATCTTGTATATATGCATTGTGGTTTTTGTGTTTTAGTGTCTTTGGATGTAGGTTTCAATGAGGCTCACATTTCCTTAAGAGACCAAGTGTTTCCCTAACTAAGTTTTACAATGAAACTTACTCCCCTCAATTCTGCCATTTCAGGTCCAGCAGAAAGATCACATTCAAAATGAGATTTTTGGTTAGAGTTTGTTAGTGTTGTGCTCAAAAGCCAATCATGAGATGATTGTATTTTTGCACATTGAGTCATGATATTTTATTAAGGCATTAATCCAGCAATTATGTTTGTTGTTTTGTTCCTGCGTAACTTAACAAACATAATTGTAACCCTAGAATAATGATATTCTTAAAAGTCCCTAGTCTAGTATTATTGTGGAGCGGGTTGCAATAATACATAACGACTAGCATATGTGGAGACTAATATGAGATATGTAGTCTACATATGGGTACAAGTTGGAGAACTTGTGTACTGGACCGACCCACCATGAGAACACTACATGGATTGTTATATGAGTGTCATAAGTGATTCCCATAGTGATCAGGGTATATGTAGTCCTTCGACCTAAGATCATCAAGGTTCCCTACATGTGAGTCACATACTTTGATACTTTCCTTTGTTGCTCGTAACTGAGTGAACTTGAAGGAGGTCATTGGGTATGTCACATATCATGCGGAGGGATTTGTATGATCAAGATGGGATTTGTCCCTCCTATGTAATGGGAGCGATATCTTCGGGCCCCTTGATAGAGTGAAACTTAGAAAATGCATGGCCATGCTCGGATGAGTTGATATCCAATATCAATGTCATCAGTTTTGTGATCCCAAGAGGCTCGTGTGGATACCATAGAGAGCTTGAACACGTCAACTGTTCAGGTTTTGTGATTCGACTCTACAGTTGAGTGAGAGATCTCAATCAAAAATTAGGTATGAAAATTTTCGAACACCTGGTTTACCCCGTTTCACTTGGATCCTAGAGGGTTTCAGTTAAATCCGCTACGCTGTTTGGCTCCCGAAACCGAACAGAGTTCTGATCTGAAATTTTAGGTACATAAACTTCCATATGTCTAGTTGTGATCCAAAAATTTTGGTGATTTTAGGAGCACATTTGGTATTTTTAGTGAAGGTGCTTATTATGTTATGAAACAGCTGTCCAGCATCCTACTTCTGGAGTCCATTGTGTCTTAAGCACTCCTGTAACTTAGGGTGCATACTAAGCTCGGTTGAGACCATTATGGAGTGCATGTATGCATGTATATGTAGTGTATGTAAAAATAAGGCAAGTATGTGAACATTTGAGTATTGTTTTGGCTGTGCATGTGATGTGGTGCAAAGCTGTTAAGTGTGAATGACAGGCTGCTTACTTGTAAACTCTATTTTGGCCACATGATGTTATTAGATTCAAGAGCATGTAGTTCCTATGTGTATTCGACATCTATGGGATAGCCTTGGAGGGCTTACCCTTTGTGAATGAAGTGTTTGCACACTTAAGAAATTTTGTATGGGCAAAATGGTCATAAAATGACCAGAATTTTGACTCTGCACTCAAAGTTCTACATCTCACTGTGTAGAGTGAATCTTGATATGAAATCTTTACCAAACGTAGAGCACATCTATAGGTTTAATAGGGATTTAGAATTTCTGAATTTGGATCCATGTAGCCAAAGATATGATGTTGGAAAGTTGGCTAAGCTACTATTCATTTGGTCAGAATTTTGTAACCAACTTAAAATCCATAACTTGGTCCATAGGTGGGGTATTGGTGTAAAACAAAATTCCTTGGTTTTCTTAAAGACTCTACTTGATAATGAAGGAAATAAAATAGAGCGTTACATGGCTATATTAATACATTTTTTTGGAAGGACTTTTTTGGTGTAGTGGCTAGTCACTTACACTTAATAAGATTACCTAGTGTATGGTAGCCAAGATTAGGACGTGTACTGGTGTTTTCCTTCCTTTTTTCCATGGTGTGTATAAAATGTGAATATGTGTGTAATGGTTGGACCAATATGCATGCATTTAAATAGTGCCTAAGAGGGCCACTTGGGTAGCACACTAAGGGTATTGTTCTGATGGCCTATAGAATGTATCGATCCTGAGAGTTTTAGATGCATAAGTTTGGCATCATAACTATACTACCCTGTAGTGGGTAATAGTGCTTCTACATGTGTATGTGCATGGTAACCCTTATGTGCATGATAACCCTTTTATATTGCTTATTGTTCTGTATATATATTGTATCTCATGTTTGTGTCTTCATGTTTTGTTTGCTAGTGCTTGGAGTATGATTTGGTTAATCTTAGTCTTAACCTATGATAGGCCTTAGAGGCCACGTGGAATCCTTTCTGAGTTATCAAACTCATTGCCCTACTTCTATGATTGTAGGGAAAGGTTTACTAGAGAAACAAGGAAGCTAAAAATGGTTATTACTCTTTTGGGTTTCAGCAAGTCAATGTTCTAGTTTATGTGTACTAGTGTTCTAGTCCATGTGCTTTCGTGTTCCAGTTATGTGCATTGCTCAATATTACTTATTCTAGGTCTTACTTATATGGCAAGCTAATGTGTGGAATCCATTGCATGTAGGCTTTATGAGCTAGGTGTCATGGGAATAAGTAATAGTGATGATGGATATGCTTAAGTTGTGATTTTGTAGTGGTTTTTTGTGTATATGAACTTTCAGTTTATATTGTACAAAGGTGACCCATGGTCAGCTCACCAAGACTATTTGTATGCAAGATGAAGTTGTTTAGGATGAATGTGTGTGCCAAAAATATGTTTAAATTATGGTACAATGAAGGTGTTCACTTGATACTATACTGGTGTTAACTTGATAGTAAATTGTTGTTCACTTGATAGTATACTGCTGTTCATTTGTAGTGCACCATTGTTCATTTGTAGGTGCACTGATGTTCATCTGGTAAACTTGCTGAGACACAAGTTATGTTGTCCTGTGCATGAAACCTATGTTTTCAAAACTTGACTTGGTGTTTTGGTTGACATGCGCATACATAATGATTGATCTTAGCTTATGTTGCTACTAGCATGAAATCCATCTAAGCACTTCACTTGTTTCAGAGGTTTAACAAGTTTTGTGTTGTCAGGACCCTTACCTTAGTATTTGGCTAGGACTAAAATGCAAGGTAAATGTATTAGGGTCAAAGGGAACTAAGTGAAAAATGGGTAATATCATAAGTAGGCCTACCTAAGGCTTATCGGGCTTGTTTTGTGCAGCCAAAATGGCTTACGTTGGTGATGGCGAGAAACAAAGCTAGAGGGCCAAAATGAACATCTATTCAGGTGTTAATTAAGATGTAAAAATTTCATGAAGGGACTAAAATTCACCATGCAAAAATGTGTAATGCCGTGAAGGGCATTAAACCCATTTTGTGTGCATGTGGCGCCTAGCCGATTGTTGCATGCTTCCACTACTCAGGCGATTGACTAAATGGGTCAAAGCATTCCATTTGAAGTCAATTCATGTTCTTGGTGAAGAAGAGTCAAGTTCTTGGTGATTCCTTGGAAATGCTTGATATTTAGAGCTTGGATTGAAGAATCAAGCTCACATTTGGTGTTTTCGGTCATGACCGAACTTGGCATTGCATTTTCAAGCTTGGATTCTTGCATTTGGAGGGCTTGGCAGAGACTTAAAACTACGGTTGGTAAGGACTCACTATATCCTCCTTGATTTTGGTATTGTTCCATGTTCAATTAGATATTAAGCATCTAAGTGATAGTATTTTTTAGCTAAATGAGCTTGGATTGCCGTAGGGGCTATGTGGTTACCTTCGGGTATAGTTGATTGGTTACTTGCTAGTTTCCTATAAGCAAGTACTAAGGTTCTTCATGGGTAGGCCAACCTATGAATTAGCTTGGATCTCTAGTGGAATAGGAAGTAATGGAGAAGAATTATGGATTAGAAATGTTGTATTTGCTAGATAGGCCTTTGGCCAAGAGTGAACTATGTGTTGGGTGTGTGAGTTGTGTGCTTTGATGCTTTGTTTGTGCTTCCTAACCATTACTAGTTGTAGATGTTATGTATATGTTGTTGTATATACTTGTGTTTTGTTGTTTTCATGTTTTTGTTGCAAGGTAAGCATTAAGGTGGGAGGTTAAGTCTCAGACATAACTAAATAAGCTCTAATGAGATGAATGAAATCCTTACTGGGTTATATAACTCATGCCCTGTTTATGTATGTGTTTCATGAAGGAGATTTCAGCTAGATTAGCTTGTGTGCTAAGCTTGTTGTCAGTTGTACTAAGGTATGTACTAAGCCGAGAGAATTACCCTTTAAGTACTTAGTGTAAGGCTTGTATATATTAGCAAACTCATGTGTCTGAGTTTTGCAGGCTTGTGTGTAGAGTGTGGGACAAGTCTAAAAGCATGGATGTGTGCTCATGGGCTTTAGTCTTATGGCTTGCACTTTTGATTACGGGTCTAGTTGTAGGACTCTTTTTGCAAGCATTGGTATTGTACTAAACTTTCAAAGTAGGTTTCAGGTACTTTTAAGTACATGGGCATGTAATGCATAATTAAGTGATGTTTGTATTTTGAGTGCTCTTGGTAATGTTCTAAGGAGTATGCACTAGTTAGATGTATATTTGAGTGGATAAGGCCTCGGATGGCATATGACTTTTATGTAAATATTATGAATGGAAGATCAAGTTTATGTTATGTTATGGTATTTACTCTCAGTTATAAACCATATGGTGTTGTAAACCTCCTTTGAACTTGTGATGCATAAGACATGGAGAAAACTTATGATTTCAAACTTTGAAAGTTATGGGCTTCTTGGTTGCAATGCATTGAAATGCCACACTTGATGAGCACACACATGAAACCCTTAAATGGGAAGACATCTAAATCTTGCCTTGTTATACAAGTATTAGTTGTATGTATAATTGGTAACCCTCCTAGGGCACCTCCCAGGTCTTAGCCTTATGAGTAGATCTTACAAGCATGTATGGAAGGACATGGCCGAGCCATGAGTTTGTTTATTGACCATTATAAGTGCACCTATTAATCATATGTTCGTGTCTGAGTAATGCTATGTATGCACTGGTTAGGGCCTGTGTGGATTATGACATGTGCTGCATACGTATCCTAGGTACATGCCTATGTGTCTTGGCAGTGTCTAGGTGCCCCCTAGTGCCCTTCCCCTATGTTCTAGCAGGGCCTAAGGTGCCTAAACACATAAGTCTAGTACACACTACATACTTATGAAATGAAATCTAATAAACATAAATGAGTGTCTAAACCTTTTGTTTGAGGTTTTAAAGCTCTCAAATGGGCTAGGCGCTATCTTGGGCATGACATTAATAACATTCCTGAATGTTTCAATTAGATTATTATACAAATTGGCAATTTAAGACACGAAACTTTCAAATTGTAATCTGACCATAACGGAACATAGTTAAAAAAAATAGGGGCAAATCAAAATATAGAACATCATTATTATACAGGTTGACAATTTGGGACATGAAAATATGCAACTGTTATCTTACCATAAACGGAAATTTCCCAACGTGTTTTTAGAAATCGCCACCAATTAGTTTCACCTAGGTCGATTGGATACCTATTATGGTCTAAGATCATGAGTCAGTTATGCCAAAATAACTTGATTATAATGCCCAGAAATTGGGACCATGGGGGTTTGATTTTATCTTTTCTTAAATCTTTGTTTCCTTACCAAATCTTTGATGAAAACAATTTTATGAATTTTATTTAATTATGTTTAATTGTCTTTTTAATTCCAAACCGTGAATCTCACTAGGCCAACCAAATATGGAATCTTAGACATCCTTGAAATCTCGAGATTTTATCAAATTCATTAAGAATTTGAAAGGAGAGTCTTGTTCAAATCATGAATCTTATCAGAGCAATTGGTTTTGAATGAATAATCTATCTCGGGATTTTATCAAATCCACCAAGAGTAGATTCTTAAAAATTTGTTGAGTATTTAAAACTTGCCTTCATTTAATCTTTTTCTAATTTCTAAAAAGATGAGGAAAATTTTAAGATATCTAAACCATTCAAGAATTTGCCTAACCAATAAAAAAAAGTAAGAAAAAGAATTAAGAAAAGATCAAACAATTCTAAAACTGAAGAAATAAGAAACAAATATCCTAAGTTATATTCCTACATGGATTTAATAGTTGAATTCAATGCAAGGCCAAACAAACAAATAAACCAAGAAAAATAAGAAGGAAAAATAAATAAAAAAATAAACATCAAAAGCTTGTTGTTAATGACTAATCTGCAAAAGAAAAGAAAGTTAGTAACTAAATGAACAAAATAAAATGGTCAAAGGACTAATTGGGAGTTTTACCGAAAAAAAGAGGTTGACTAGGCCAGATTTGAATATAGGTGGGTCGGTTCACGGGTTATGAAATGGAAGGTTGGGGCTGTGACAACGATGAAATGAGTGAACTCCAGAGGTGCGGTCAGTGATACGTGCTTATTGCTAGAGTCAAGATAAGAACGAATGTGAGTAAAGGGTGGCTCAAGCTCAGGGATCAAAGAAACAACCCAAGAATTCTCAAGACTAATGAAACAGGGATGAGAGAGAAAGAAAGAGAGAGAAAGATAGAAGAATTCTTGTATATTCATCAATAACAACCTACACAATATGTACACAACTATTTATATCATTTATCGACTAAAATCTATGAGGGAAGGAGATAAGGACGAAGTAATAGAGGAACATAATGGTATTAACCAACTTCCCTGCTCATCTGCATGGTCTAATCATGTTTATAAACTTCATTAAGCAAACAACGCCGTTCCTACCAAAGGTATTCATTTTGTATCATTGCCACACCCTTTTTAAAGATGCTTGTCCTCAACCATCATCAAACTCTAGGAATCATTGGTGTAGATCAAACAAGTATTCCTATGTAGCCTCCTCAGGACCTGAGTTGGTCCAATGCACTAATACCTTTGTAGCTGCCTGTCCTCCTCATTGTACCATCTTTTGTTCCAGAATTTTAAGAGGTTGCTTTAGTAGCTCATCATCCCACTTAGGCAACTGAGCCTAAACCAGTTGACCATCAATTTTCTTCTTGAAGAGGGGACCATGGAAGGGATTATGTGTTAGTGTTGTGCCCAAAACCAATCATGAGATGATTGTATTTTTGCACATTTAGCCATGATATTTTATTAAGGCATTAATCCAGCAACTATGTTTGTTGTTTGTTTCTACGTAACGTAATAAACATAATTGTAACCCTAGAATAATGATATTTTCAAATGTCCCTGGTCTATTATTATTATGCAGTGGGTTGCAATAATACATAACGACTAGCACATGTGGAGACTAATATGAGATATGTAGTCTACATATGGGTACAAGTTAGAGAACTTGTGTACTAGACCGACCCACCATGAGAACACTACATGGATTGTTATATGAGTGACATAAGAGATTCTCATAGTGATCATGGTATATGTAGTCCTTTGACCTAAGGTCATCAAGGTTCCCTACATATGAGTCACATACTTTGATACTTCTCTTTGTTGCTCGTAACTTAGTGAACTTGAAGGAAGTCATTGGGTATGTCATATGTCACATATCTTGTAGAGGGATTTATATGATCAAGATGGGATTTGTCCCTCCTATGTAACGGGAGTGATATCTTTGGGCCCATTGATAGAGTGAGACTTAGAAAATGCATGGCCATGCTCAGATGAGTTGATATACGATATCAATGTCATCAATTTAAGTTACTCTACTTGGTAATCAAGAAACCAAAGATTGGTCTATACGAGAGTGAGACATTCCATGTCTCGTGCCTAGTCTTGATATATTGGACAAAGGGACAATGGCATATAAGGGTAATGATGATAAAGGTTTAGTCGAATCGCCGATAATCTTATCACTTGGGCAGCAATGATGTATTGCTAGACATCGCTCATTCCTTATAATCATAAATGTGATTTATGATCATTGCCAACATGGAAACAGCCTATTGGGTCACACACATTGAGCTATTTAGATTATTATAGTGCATGGGCTAATTATTTGGGTTATAGTTTCATGACAATTTCGTGTTAATAATTGGCCCAAAAGTTAAGCCATTATTAAGCCCGAAATTAAAGCCTAATTGGATTAAGGCTTTGAAACCCATTAGACCTGGAAGTTGAGTCTCACTATAAATACAACTTTAGTGAGAAATTCACAGCCTTGCCCTAGCCTCCTAAAAGTGACAACCGCATTCTTCTCTTGCTATTCCTTGGAGGACGCAACCTAGCACTGCGAGCGCAAGAGAAATGCATCTGCCGGGATGTGATGGAAGTGTGATGATCCCGAGAGGCTCGTGTGGATACCATAGAGAGCTTGAACATGTCAACTGTTCAGGTTTTGTGTTTCAACTCTACAGTTGGGTGAGAGATCTCAACCAAAATTAGGTATGAAAATTTTTTAACACCCAGTTTAACCCATTTCACTTGGATCCTAGAGGGTTTCGATTAAATTCTGTTGCACTTGTTTGGGTCCCAAAACCCTACATTATGTATCTTGACTCCATTTGGCAGCTGCAATTTATAGGCTACTGATCCTACTCATTCCAAAATCAAGAAAGGACCATAATATCGGGCCGCCAATTTGTGGTTTAAAGAATGCTTTAGAGTGGTTTGTCTATACTTGAGTAGCTTCAGATACCCATTCACTGGGTTAATATTGCCTTTCTGATCTATGTGTATCCGCCAATGTCTTCATTCTCTGTTATGCTTTTAATAGTCTATCCTTTAACAAGTTGATCATCTGGTCTCAAGCTCTCAAGCTCTTATCCACAGTTTCTACATTCAAATCTCCAGAAACATAAGGCAAGTTGATTGGAGGTGGCTGTCCATACAGAATTTCAAAAGGTGTCATTTCTGTGGCTAAATGATAGTTAGTATTGTACCACCATTCAACCAACGGAAGCCATTTAATCCACTCTTCTGGCTTGTCTCCTATCATCGAATGATCATAGGCTTCCATGCACCTATTTACAACTTCTGTTTGGCCATCCATTTGTGGGTACTAGCTGGTGGACATTTTAAGATGTACTCTCATTTGTTTCATGAGCTCTCGCCAGAACTGACTCATAAACACTGTTTTTCTATCACTAACAATGTCTTGAGGCGTGCCATGTAATTTATATATGTGCTCCATATAAGCTTTAGCTATCGTAGATGCTGAGTAGGTGATGGGAACCCTGATGGTATAAAGACCATGAAACGCGCCCAAGATGTTTTTCAAGCTCCACAAGACATCAAAGAGACTGGGTTTGAAGACCCTCACTCCTAATCAACCTGTGACTAGAAACGAGAAGTATAAGAACACCAAGAACACAAGCACACTTGTGCACCAAGGTAGTCCACAAAGAACCAAAGAGAAATTCTCTCCAAAGTAGCAATATTCTTTCATGTCAAGGCTATTTTTTTACAACTAGAATATGTGCCTATTTATAAGCCTAAACTAGGGTAAAAGACTCAGCAAAATTCGCAGCCCAAGTCACCTAAGAAACTTAGTTACAAAGGAGTCAAGAAAACCTAGTCAAACTAGGATACCTACACCCTTTTAACACATGTTTAAGGTGTGCAGCGAATTTCATTTATCCTAAGTGACCTGAATCACTTCCAAGGCTCTAATAACATCCTAAATAATGTAAATAAATAGGAAACTAAAATAAAATGCGTTACAACACCAGATTGGCCATAAAAATCCCAAAATAGTCTTCTCAGGTGGTTCCTGCTTGTATCTTCAACTTCAAGCTGAAATTCGAACTTGATGCAGCCATGATTTATCAAAATTCAAAGCATTAAAGTTTTAGATCTCTTTCTTAGCTTTGAAATGACACCTGAATCACATAAAAATTACATCTAAAGCCAAAGATATGCCCAAAATACTGCAACTACTTCTGAACCAATGATAACTCGCAAATCACGACTTTGAAGCTAAATTGAACCCCCTTAAGTTGCAAAATGGGTTTCATGGTCTTCATATGATTTGTAGCTATAGATTTAAGCTTGTCAATGAATTAAGAATCACTCAATTCTCATATGTTTTTCTCAAGATATGATTTTTCTACCAGAACATCGCCAATCTGTCAACATCCAAGCTTGGCCATCATCTCCATATGATTCCTTGCATGTTTCAGCAGCTCCTTAGCCTTCCTCCTTGTCAATGGTCCACTAGTTATCTTCAATGGGTCCTTCCTATCCTTGGTTGTGCCTTCTTTGATCATATCAGCTGCCCCCTCCTTAGAACGATTCGTCCTCGAATCAAAACCTGCATTAGAAAAGGGAATTGAATCAATAACAATGAAATAATCAACACATAAGCACTTACCTTTCACATAAGCACCAATAGCATGGAATGCTTGTGTATGGAGCTTTAATCTTGTAAAAAACCTGAACCAATTTCCAAATGCAATGATAATTTTGATACCTCCAAGGTCAAAAACAAAGTTAGAAGCAATTACCGCAAAAAATCTGAAAGTTAGCACAATTTTCATCTTAACTCTAGGCATCACTTTCATTGCCTTTGCCATCTCAAAAACATTATTCCCAAAACTAGAAAGAGTGTTGGAATAATTTACCTTAGGGATGCTGTATGCACTTAAAACAAATGGACCTAAACTCACAAAAGTATTATGGTTATGAAAAACATAAGTTATGCATGTCAAGAGAATAGTTTGCATCGGCCATTCAAATAAACAAGAATTGAATCTAATGCGGCCTAAACTAATAACAAAATGAGGATGCACGAATTTCACAAAATTCCTAAGCATTTTGAATGAAACAAGAACAAACTTATTTTTGTATGTGTATGCACCATAATGCATGAAATTTTTTAATGGGGTGTGACACAAAACAAAGGACTCAACATATCTCCTCAAAAGGCTGAATTTAAAACCAGAATTTTTACTCAAAATAAAAAATTTCAAGTTTGGACATAAAGCAAAAATATCAAGACTCAAAAGTTCGTGTAATGCATGTGTCATGACAAAAAGATAGTTGCTGGAAATTAAAGATTGACACAAAAAAATGAGCTGAACATGAATGGCAATCAAAGAAGTATGTAATGCATGGGTAACAACAAATTTATGGATAAAAAATTCCAAAGAAGCAGATTTAACTTGAGACAGAACAAAACAATGTGAAATGGATGCAAAACAAACAAATTCAAAAACAAAAGACACCAAACAGATTTTTCTTTAGAGAAACTCAAGCAATTCGAAAGAGGATTTGACAAAACCAAAGAATTAGAAGCCTTAAAACCATATTTTGTCAAAGTTTCATGCTTACTTCCTTCTCTTAATCTAGTTTCATGAAAACCATTTGTCAAAATCACATTGCAAGCAAACACATGTTGTTTGAGATTTTCATGCAAAACCACATCATATCTAGGTGTTAGGAAGAAATACATTACAGTTGTTGGACTTAGTCTCCAAGTATCTTCCTTTGGTGTTCGAACCACAAAATTTTCACCTTTGCACTTAATGACTTCGGATGGAGTTGCAACATTGTCTTCCCCTTGAACCATAGAGTAAGAAACAATGTTAGGGAAACTTTTGCATATGAAATCACTTGGACTCACCTCAAATTGTTCCTTTTCAACCTCCTTCATTGGTTTGATGCATGGGACTTGACTTGGAATATTGGAAACACCAACTTCTTTAATGGGCAGCAACTCACTTGATTCTTGTAACTCATCTCCACTTAAGTCCTGAAAAGAAGACAACATTACACTAGAAGAAGACTCCATTATGTTAGATGAAAGTATGGATTCTCTGTATGTCTTTTTCTTTTCACTCGACTTGGGTTCATTGCACTCTTGTCTTCTCTCAACTTCGTACTCAATTTCTTCTCTCGGGAACTCTCCACTCTTCTTCCCCTCATGTTCACTCTTTTCACTCAATCTTTCGGTTGTTCTCTCAGCTTTCCCCTTATCACTCATGCCCTCAACTTTCCCCTATTTTTCTCTTCTCTCAACCTTACTTTGAAGTTTTCTTTAATCCTCCAACACTTGTTGTGGTGAACGTGGTACAAGCATGATTGACTTTTCTTATTGCAGTTGAGACAAGTCTCCTTTTATGGCCTCCACTTTTGGCTTGGGTACTTCTCTCACATCCTTACTCCATTCTCCTTTCCATGTGAAAATTCCTCCTTGACACATCTTGGATGCCTTTGCTCTCTTGATGCTCCTTTCAGCCTCGGTGGCATGGTGAAGCAAGTCCTCCATATTGAAATAAAGCATCATCCCCACTTTGTTAACAATCTCAGGATTGAGACCATTAATGAATCTAGCAATCGTGGTCTCCTCATCCTCCATGATGTTGGCTCGGCTCAAGGTCATCTCCAAGTCTTTATAGTAGTCCTCCACACTCCTTTGGCCTTACACTAGTCTTTGAAGCTTGAGGCGTTGATCTCTAGTGTAGTAGCTAGGCACAAATCTCCTCCTCATCAATGCTTTAATGGCTCTCCATGTGCGTATGGGCTCTTTCTCATTCCTTCTCCTAGAAATAACATCCTGATTCCACCATACAATAGCATAATTAGTGAACTTTATGGTAGCCAATTTAACCTTCTTTTCCTCAGAGTAATGATGGTAATCAAACACCATCTCAATCTTTTGCTCCCACTCCCAATATGCATTGGGATCACTCCTCCCTTGGAAGGATGGAATGGTAAACTTGATGGAGTTAAGGTCATGATCTTCTCTTGGGTCACCCCTCCTTGGAAGGACATGGAAATGCCAAATTCCTTCTTCCTCCTCGGGTTCTTCTCTCCTTAGACCTCTCCTTTGTTGAAAAATAGGATTTGGCCTCCTTGGCAATCTCAAGTCAATGTCCTCAATCCTCCCCACAAGTCTATTGAGAATTTCTTAAAATTCTCTCATGGTAGGCTCCTCATTGTGTCTCACTTCCATTCTCCTATCCTCCTGGCCCTCCATACTACTGAAAATAACAAAGATCCTCACAAACACTCACCTCACGTGTTTCACTCAAAAGATGAACACTCAAACACTCAATTTGTTAGTGAGATATTGCTATTCAAAAGAGTTCTCAAAAGTTCTAAGAAAACTATCCTTAAAGCACACAAGAAAACTTGAATTCTTGAAAACAATTTTGACTCCAAAAGAGGTGGGCTAAACAAGCTTTAAAAGACTCTAGGAAGCTCTTGCAATTGATGATCACAAGAACCACAAAGAAAAGCTTTTTGGCTCAAAACAATGGGATAGGTTTTGGGGCACAAAACTTCCAACACTTTGTAAAAACTTCTCTTTTTGCAAGCTTTCTTTTCTTTGTTCTTTTCTTTTCTTTTCTCTTTTTTTTTCTCTTTTTTTTTTTTTTTTTTTTGCTTGCTGTTTTGATGCTAAACAAACATTCTCCTTGAAATTCCTTGCTGCCAAAGACAAAAAGTCAGTTTTCTATTCGGCCAAAACAAGAAACTATGAAAACATGCACAATTTGAAACAACTTTTGTTGTACCGAAACTTCCTCAACTTGGATCCTTCTTTTTTTGGTGTTTTCTTGACTCTAGGATGCTGGAAACAATGAAAACAAGAGAGATTAATAGGGCTGGACATGAAACAGAAAGATAAGAAATAATCAGGAACAAACAATTTGAAACCGAGAACACTAGACAACACGGATTGACTTCTTTTTGTTGTTTTTGTGATTTTTGGACTTGAACAAGGATGGAATAAAAAGGACAGACCTGAAACAAGAAGAAAAAGGATTAAAACAGAGGATTAAGACATGAAATTACTGGAAAAAAAATTGAAAGAAAACCGAAGATAAACAAGAACACAAGATATGTCCTTCAATGGAACTTGTGGCTCTGATACCAACTGATGCGAACCCCGATGGTATAAAGACCATGAAACGCGCCCAAGATGTTTTTCAAGCTCCACAAGACATCAAAGAGACTGGATTTGAAGACCCCCACCCCTAATCAACCTGTGACTAGAAACGAGAAGTATAAGAACACCAAGAACACAAGCACACTTGTGCACCAAGGTAGTCCACAAAGAACCAAAGAGAAATTCTCTCCAAAGTAGCAATATTATTTCATGTCAAGGCTGTTTTTTTACAACCAGAATATGTGCCTATTTATAGGCCTAAACTAGGGTAAAAGACTCAGCAAAATTCGCAGCCCAAGTCACCTAGGAAACCTAGTTACAAAGGACTCAAGAAAACCTAGTCAAACTAGGATTCCTACACCCTTTTAACACATGTTTAAGGTGTGCAGTGAATTCCATTTATCCTAAGTGACCTGAATCACTTCCATGGCTCTAATAACATCCCAAATAATGTAAATAAATAGGAAACTAAAATACAATACGTTACAACACAAGATTGGCCATAAAAATCCCAAAATAGTCTTCTCAGGTGGTTCCTGCTTGTATCTTCAACTTCAAGCTGAAAGTCAAACTTGATGCAACCATGATTTCTCAAAATTCAAAGCATAAAAGTTGTATATATCTTTCTTAGCTTTGAAATGACACCTAAATCACATAAAAATTACATCTAAGCTTGGCCATCATCTCCATATGATTCCTTGCATGTTTCAGCAGCTCCTTATCCTTCCTCCTTGTCAATGGTCCACTAGTTATCTTCAATGGGTCCTTACTATCCTTGGTTGTGCCTTCTTTGATCGTATCAGTAAGGATGAGCTAAAGCTAGGAAATGGGCATACTTACTGAGTCTGTCTACCACTATGAGTATGACTTCCTTCGCTTCAAATTTAGGTAGAACATCGATAAAGTCCATTGATATGCTGCACCAAACCTTATGGGAATAAGAAGGGTTGTAGGAGGCCAAGATAGGCTACATCATCACATTTAAACCTTTGACATGTATCACATCCACGTATGAAGTTTCGGATGTCCCAACTCATGTTTTTCCAGTAGCAAAAAATAGCTATCCGCCTTCTAGTTGCTTCTACTCCTGAGTGTCCTTCGTTGGAACCTTCATGGATAGACTTAATGATCTTTTTCATTAGGGAGTTATCATCTCCCACCACTAACTTATTGTTTTTCTTTAATTCTTGGCCATCAATGGTATATTTAGCATGTGCCTGGGAATTACTCAGCTTCTCTCACAACAACTCCTATAGCTTGGCTTCTTTTTCAACACTTCCTAAGATCTACTCTTTTAAAGGTATGGTGAAGGTCATCGTCTATAACTATTGGAATGTGATTCGTGATAAGGCATCAACAACAATATTCTCTCTCCCCTTCTTATATTGTATTTTGTAATCATAAGGTAGTAATTTGATAATGAACTTCTACTATAGTGGAGTTAGAATTCTTTTCTCCATTAAGTGTTTGATGCTCTAATGGTTAGTCCTGATGATGAACTTCCTCCCTATCAAGTATGTGTTGGGTTTCGAGAAGTGCGGACTGTCCTTTTGGGAGGCTAGGGCAAGGAGACCTGCGAATTTCTCACTAGAAGTTGTATTTATAGTGAGACTCAACTTCCAGGCCTAATGGGTTTCAAAGCCCTAATCCAATTAGGCTTTAATTTCGGGCTTAATAATGGCTCAACTCTTTGGCCCATTATTAATATGAAATTATTGTGAAACCATAACCCAAATAATTAGCCCATGCACTCTAATGATCCAAATAGCTCTATGTGTGCGACCCAATAGGCTCTTGTCACGTTGGCAATGATCATAAATCACATTTATGATCATAAGCAATGAGCGGTGTCTAGCAACACATCATTGCTACCCAAGTGACAAGATTGTCGGTGATTCGACTAAACCTTTATGATCATCACCGATATATGCCAGTGTCCCTTTGTCCAAGATATCAAGACTAAGCACGAGACATGGAATGTGTCACTCTCGTATAGCCCAATCTTTGGTTTCTTGATTACTGAGTAGACCAACTTAAATTGATGACATTGATATCATATATCAACTCATCCGAGCATGGCCATGCATTTTCTAAGTCTCACTCTATCAAGGGGCCCGAAGATATCACTCCCGTTACATAGGAGGGACAAATCCCATCTTGATCATACAAATCCCTCCGCATGATATGTGGCATACCCAATGACCTCCTTCAAGTTCACTCAGTTACGAGCAACAAAGGAAAGTATCAAAGTATGTGACTCACATGTAGGGAACCTTGATGATCTTAGGTCGAAGGACTACATATACCATGATCACTATGAGAATCACTTATGACACTCATATAACGATCCATGTAGTGTTCTCATGGTGGGTCGGTCCAGTACACAAGTTCTCCAACTTGTACCCATATGTAGACTACATATCTCATATTAGTCTCCACATATGCTAGTCGTTATGTATTATTGCAACCCGCTCCACAATAATACTAGACCAGGGACGTTTGAGAATATCATTATTCTAGGGTTACAATTATGTTTATTAAGTTACGCAGAAACAAAACAACAAACATAATTGCTGGATTAATGCCTTAATAAAATATCATGACTCAATGTGCAAAAAATACAATCATCTCATGATTGGCTTTTTGGGCACAACACTAACAATCTCCCACTTGCACTAAAAGCCAATCATCCATGTATCTAATACCGATGGACCTAGAATGGCTATCATGCTTTTGCTGCGTAAGGGGCTTTGTCAGCGGATCAGCAATGTTGCTGTCTGTCGAAGTCCTGCATATCCTTACATCACCCCTCTCGATGATCTCCCTGATGAGATGATAGCGTCGGAGTATGTGTTTGGATTGCTGGTGAGATCGAGGTTCCTTAGCCTGTGCGATTGCTCCATTGTTGTCACAATAGAGCTCTATCGGGTCGGTAATGCTTGGAACCACTCCAAGTTCAGTGATGAACTTCTTGATCCAAACTGCCTCCTTCGCAGCATCAGAGGCGGCAATGTACTCAGATTCTGTTGTAGAGTCAGCTACTGTCTCTTGCTTTGAACTCTTCCAGCTCACAGCACCACCACCAATACAAAACACATAACCAGATTGCGATCTAAAATCATCCTTATCGGATTGGAAGCTTGCATCGGTGTAACCCCTTACAACGAGCTCATCTTCACCTCCAAAGACCAAGAATGCATCCTTAGTCCTTCGTAAGTACTTAAGGATGTTTTTAACAGTTGTCCAGTGACTCTCACCGGGGTTCGATTGGTACCTACTCGTCATGCTCAAAGCATATGAGACATCGGGACGAGTACATATCATGGCATACATGATAGATCCAATTGCTGAGGCATATGGAATCTTACTCATGCGCTCTCTCTCCTCGGGTGTACTCGGACACTGAGATCTAGAAAGAGTTGATACCATGTGACATGGGCAAGAATCCTTTCATGGAATCTTGCATGCTAAACCTCTTTAGCACCTTGTCAATATATGTACTTTGACTTAGGCCAAGAAGCTTTCTAGATCTATCTCTATAGATCCTGATGCCTAACACATAGGCTGCTTCACCCAAGTCCTTAATAGAGAAACATTTCCCCAGCCAAGTCTTCACAGACTGTAGCTCAGGAATGTCATTCCCGATGAGTAGTATGTCATCTACATACAACACCAAGAAGACAATAGCGCTCCCACTAACCTTCTTGTAGACACAAGGTTCATCTTCATTTTTGATAAAACCAAACTCTTTGATTGCTTCATCAAAATGAAGATTCCAACTTCGAGAAGCTTGCTTCAGTCCATAAATGGACCTTTGCAACTTGCACACTTTATTGGCATTCTCAGGAGTGACAAAACCCTCAGGTTGTGTCATGTACACATCCTCAAGTAGCTTTCCATTTAGGAATGCAGTTTTGACATCCATTTGCCATATCTCATAATCATAGTGTGCAGCAATAGCAAACAAAATTTGGATGGATTTAAGCATAGCAACTGGTGAAAAAGTTTCATCATAGTCAATACCATGAATTTGCTTGAAACCTTTTGCAACCAATCGTCCCTTAAAGGTAATCACATTACCATCCATGTCAGTTTTCTTCTTGAAAACCCATTTGCACCCTATGGGTTTTACCCCTTCAGGTGGGTCAACCAAAGTCCATACTTGGTTTTCATACATGGATTCCATCTCGGATTTCATGGCCACTAGCCACTTCTCAGAGTCAGGCCCCGACATAGCTTGTTGGTAGGTTGTGGGCTCATCCTGATCCATGAGCATCACATCACCAGTGTGAGTCATGAGAAATCCATATCTCTCAGGCTCACGCCGAATCCTACCAGACCTACGTGGGCTCTGTGCTACAGGAACAGACTCTTGAACCACAACATCTTGTGGTGTCTGTTCAGGTTCCATTTCAGGTTCGATGTCTCCTTGTTGTTCTTGAATTTCTTCAAGTTCTACTTTCCTCCCACTAGTTTCTTTAGAGATAAACTCTTTCTCTAAAAAGACACCAGTTCGAGCAACAAACACTTTTTGCTCAGAAGGATTGTAGAAATAGTAACCCTTTGTTTCTTTGGGATACCCAACAAAAAGGCATTTTTGAGATTTGGGCCCTAGTTTGTCAGAGGATTGACGTTTCACATAAGCGTCACAGCCCCAAATCTTCATAAAAGACAAATTGGGACGCCTCCCACTCCATATCTCATATGGTGTCTTTTGAACCGATTTAGATGGAACTCGGTTTAGTGTAAAAGCGGCTGTCTCTAGAACATGTCCCCAAAAGGAGTTTGGAAGGTCAGCTTGACTCATCATAGAGCGAACCATGTCTAACAGAGTTCGATTTCTCCTTTTAGATACACCATTCCATTGAGGTGTACCTGGTGGAGTGAGTTGTGATACTATACCACACTCCTTCAGATAGTCAAGGAATTCTCGATCCAAGTACTCTCCACCTTGATCTGATCGAAGCACTTTGATACTCTTCCCGAGTTGATTCTCTACTTCATTCTTGAATTCTTTGAACTTTTCAAAGGATTCTGACTTGTGTCTCATAAGATACACATGGCCATATCTGCTGAAGTCATCAGTGAAAGTAATGAAGTATTGGAAACCTCCTCTAGCTTGTGTAGACATAGGGCCACATACATCACTATGTATGAGTCCTAGTAAGTCATTAGCCCTTTCACTTTGCCCTGTGAATGGGGCTTTGGTCATCTTGCCCAACAAACATGACTCACATGTCTCATATGATTCAAAATCAAATGAGTCCAAGAGTCCATCCTTATGGAGCTTGGATATGCGGGTCTCATTTATATGGCCCAAGCGACAGTGCCAGAGATAGGTCGGGTTTGAATCATTTAATCTGACCTTCTTGGTATTCACATTATAGATTGGATCTTCGAGGTCTAGAACATACAACCCATTGCTAAGTTGAGCACTACCATAAAAGATTTCATTCAAATAAATAGAACAACATTTGTCCTTTATTATAAATGAAAAACCTTTCTTGTCCAAACAAGAAACAGAAATCAAATTTCTACTAATAGTAGGCACAAAGTAGCAGTTGTCTAATTCTAAAACTAATCCACTAGGTAAAGTGAGAACATAAGTCCCTACGGCTAAGGCAGCAACCCTTGCTCCATTTCCAACACGTAGGTCCACTTCACCTCGGGCCAATCTTCTACTTCTACTTAGATCCTGCACATTTGCACAAATGTGAGATCCACATCCAGTATCCAATACCCAAGATGAGGAAGTAGAAAAGTTAGCTTCTATAACAAAAATACCTGAAGTGGAAGTCTTACTTCCCTTTTCCTTAGCAAGTTCTTCAAGATAGAGCTTGCAATTGCGCTTCCAGTGTCCAGGTTGCTTACAATTACAATGGAAGCACTCCCCTTCCTTTGCCACACCACTCTTTGGTTTCAGTTCAGCTGAAGAAGAATTAGCATTGGACTTTCCATTAGCTTTATCCTTCTTCTTGTTGGCTTTTCCCTTTCCCTTGCCCTTTTCAACCATCAAAATGGGCTTAGCCTTCTTAAGGTTTTGCTCAGCAGTTCTCAACATGTTGAGCAATTCAGGGAGGGACTTGTCAAGATCGTTCATGTTATAGTTCATGAGAACTGACTGTAGCTTTCAGGCAACGATTGCAAGACTACATCAATAGCCAACTCTTTCTGAAGAGCAAATCCCAAATTCTCAAGATTCTCAATGTACCCAATCATCTTGAGCACATGAGGACCCACGGGACTTCCCTCAGACATCTTGCACTGAAACAATGCCTTAGAGGTCTCAAACCTCTCATGCCTAGCTTGCTCTTGGAAAAGCATTTTGAGATGTTCGATCATATCGAACGCCCCCATGTTCTCATGTTGCTTCTGAAGCTCAGATTCCATGGTAATAAGCATGAGGCATGCAACATCCAAAGCATCATCAGAATGCCTCTTGTGAGCATCCCTTTCAGCTCTTGGAGCAGTGGCAGCAGGCTCATTCGGAATGGGCTGCTCTAGGACATAAGCCTTTCTCTCTTGTTTGAGGACTATCCTCAAGTTTCGGTACCATTTGAGAAAGTTGGTCCCATTTAGTTTTTCCTTCTCAAGGATCGATCGCAACGAAAGTGTCGATGTGTTTTGTGCCATGGTTATCTACAACAGTAAATATGCAGTGTAAGAGTCATGTATTTTAATTCATTTAATAAGGACTTTTATTAAATGAAGAAGATAATGTACAATGAGAGTAACAAGAGAAGGCACGACTTTTATTTACAAATACAACAATCAAAGGCTATAACCATGCACCATGCTTGTCTTACAATTGCCTTAGCCCGAAATACAGTCACCTCCTTTTCTATTTCGACGACTTGCAGGCCATATTTACAAGTACAACCAAAAAGTAGGCATTCAACAAAAATGCACCCGAGACTCCTCCATTCGAGCCACCAAAAAATACCTTACTTTCGGTGCCCGAATAGGCCGAATCCGAACAAAGCTAGGGTTTTTGCAACTATTGCAAGAATCCTAATCCATATAGGTATCTCATACCTATCAATTTCAGGTTAATCTCATTAACCAATTTGTGTCGTTTCTTCATATATCTCATATGTTCATTACGAATTCCGGTTTCATGCATCATGAATCAATCTAATTAATCATGGCCGAAAAACATCCGAACACAGGGCATCATGCGATTCAACACTCAATCCCGATTTAGGGTTTCACCAGTAGCTCTGATACCACTGTTGGGTTTCGGGAGCCAAACAGGGCAGCGAAATTTAATCGAAACCCTCCAGGATCCAAGTGAAACGGGGTAAACCGGGTGTTCAAAAATTTTCATACCTAATTTTCGGTTGAGATCTCTCACTCAACTGTAGAGTCGAATCACAAAACCTGAACAGTTGACGTGTTCAGGCTCTCTATGGTATCCACACGAGCCTCTCGGGATCACCACGCTTCCACCACGTCCCGGCAGATGCGTTTCTCTTGCGCTCGCAGTGCTAGCTTGCGTCCTCCAAGGAATTGCAAGAGAAGAGTGTGGCTGTCCTTTTGGGAGGCTAGGGCAAGGAGACCTGCGAATTTCTCACTTAAAAGTTGTATTTATAGTGAGACTCAACTTCCAGGCCTAATGGGTTTCAAAGCCCTAATCCAATTAGGATTTAATTTCGGGCTTAATAATGGCTCAACTCCTTGGCCCATTATTAATACGAAATTAAAGTGAAACCATAACCCAAATAATTAGCCCATGCACTCTAATGATCCAAATAGCTCTATGTGTGCGACCCAATAGGCTCTTGCCATGTTGGCAATGATCATAAATCACATTTATGATCATAAGCAATGAGCGGTGTCTAGCAACACATCATTGCTACCCAAGTGACAAGATTGTCGGTGAATCGACTAAACCTTTATGATCATCACCGATATATGCCATTGTCCTTTTGTCCAAGATATCAAGACTAAGCACGAGACATGGAATGTGTCACTCTCGTATAGCCCAATCTTTGGTTTCTTGATTACCGAGTAGACCAACTTAAACTGATGACATTGATATCATATATCAACTCATCCGAGCATGGCCATGCATTTTCTAAGTCTCACTCTATCAAGGGGCCTGAAGATATCACTCCCGTTACATAGGAGGGACAAATCCCATCTTGATCATACAAATCCCTCCGCATGATATGTGACATACCCAATGACCTCCTTCAAGTTCACTCAGTTATGAGCAACAAAGGAAAGTATCAAAGTATGTGACTTACATGTAGGGAACCTTGATGATCTTAGGTCGAAGGACTACATATACCATGATCACTATGAGAATCACTTATGACACTCATATAACGATCCATGTAGTGTTCTCATGGTGGGTCGGTCCAGTACACAAGTTCTCCAACTTGTACCCATATGTAGACTAGATATCTCATATTAGTCTCCACATATGCTAGTCATTATGTATTATTGCAACCCGCTCCACAATAATACTAGACTAGGGACGTTTAAGAATATCATTATTCTAGGGTTACAATTATGCTTATTACGTTACGCAGAAACAAAACAACAAACATAATTGCTGGATTAATGCCTCAATAAAATATCATGACTTAATGTGCAAAAATACAATCATCTCATGATTGGCTTTTTGGGCACAATACTAACAGTATGGTCCATTTTTCAACTACAAAAACTAGGGCCATGAATTTTTTATTGTAGGCAGAAAGTACCAGATGTCTATAGGACAACATTCTACTTATAAAGACTAGTGGGCTCCCTTGTTGTTGTAGAATATCTCCAATCCCTTCCTTGCTTGCATCATTTTAAGCTCAAATTGTTGATTAAAATTTAAAAATGTAAACACAGATGCTCTTGTCATAGCTTCTTTGAGCTGAAGAAATGCTACCTAAGCTTCATTACTCTACTTGAACCCTTCTTTCTTGAGCATCATAGTTAATGGCTTGCTGATGATCCCATAGTTTGTTTTGAACCATCTGTAATACCCCGTTAACCCTAAGAATCCCCCTTAGTTGCTTCATGTTCTTAGGAATAGGCCACCTTTACATGGCTTCTACCTTTTTCGGGTCAGTAGCCACACCATTTTTATTGATAACATGGCCTAAGTACTCTACTTGAGTAACCCGAAAGTTGCTTTTACTTTTCTTCACCAGTAGCGCATTGTTTCAAAGCAACTTTTGTGTGGTCTTCATGTGTTCTAGGTGTTAGTGTTGTGCCCAAAAAGCCAATCATGACATGATTGTATTTTTGCAAATTGAGTCATGATATTTTATTAATGCATTAATTTAGCAAATATGTTTGTTGTTTTGTTTCAGTGTAACTTAATAAACATAATTGTAACCCTAGAATAATGATATTCTCAAATGTCCCTGGTCTAGTATTATTGTAGAGCGGGTTGCAATAATATATAATGACTAGCATATGTGGAGACTAATATGAGATATGTAGTCTACATATGGGTACAAGTTGGAGAACTTGTGTACTAGACCGACCCACCATGAGAACACTACATGGATCGTTATATGAGTGTCATAAGTGATTCTCATAGTGATCATGGTATATGTAGTCCTTTGACCAAAGATCATCAAGGTTCCCTACATGTGAGTCACATACTTTGATATTTTCCTTTGTTGTTCGTAACTGAGTGAACTTGAAGGAGGTCATTGGGTATGTCACATATCATGCGTAGGGATTTGTATGATCAAGATGGGATTTGTCCCTCCTATCCAATGGGAATGATATCTTCGGGCTCCTTGATAGAGTAAGACTTAGAAAAATGCATGGCCATGCTCGGATGAGTTGATATACGATATCAATGTCATCAGTTTAAGTTGGTCTACTCGGTAATTAAGAAACCAAAGATTGGGCTATACGAGAGTGACACATTCCATGTCTCGTGCTTAGTCTTGATATCTTGGACAAAGGGACAATGGCATATATCGATAATGATCATAAACGTTTAGTCGAATCACCGACAATCTTGTCACTTGGGTAACAATGATGTGTTGCTAGACACCGCTCATTGCTTATGATCATAAATGTGATTTATGATCATTGCCAACGTGGTGGGAGCCTATTGGGTCGCACACATAGAGCTGTTTGGATCATTAGAGAGCATGGGATAATTGTTTGGGTTATGGTTTCACTTTAATTTCGTATTAATAATGGGCCCAATAGTTGAGCCATTATTAAGCCCGAAATTGAAGCCTAATTGGATTAGGGCTTTGAAACCCATTAGGCATAAAAGTTGAGTCTCACTATAAATACAACTTTTCGAGAGAAATTCGAGCTTCTTGTCCTAGCCTCCCAAAAAGGACAGCCGCACTCTTCTCTTGCAATTCCTTGGAGAATGCAAGCTAGCACTGCGAGCGCAAGAGAAACGCATCTGCTGGGACGTAGTGGAAGCGTGGTGATCCCGAGAGGCTCGTGTGGATACCATGGAGAGCTTGAACACATCATCTGTTCAGGTTTTGTGATTCAACTCTACAGTTAAGTGAGAGATCTCAACTGAAAATTAGGTATGAAAATTTTTGAACACCCGGTTTACCCCGAAACCCAACGCTTTGTGCATGTTCCAATCTAGACTATAGATCAAGTTGTCATAAAAAAACACCAATATGAACTTCTTCAAATACTATTGAAAGGTTGAGTTCATAAGTGATTGAAAGGTCGGGCGCACATTGGTTAAGCCAAATGGCATAACCAAGAATTCATAATTGCATTGATGTGTACTGAAAGCCATCTTATGCACATCTTTTTTAGACATCTTGATTTGGTGATAACCCGACCTCAGGTCCAGTTTTGTTAAGTAAGTAGCTCCATTCAACTCGTCTAATAACTATTCTATCACTAGTATTGGAAATTTGTCTTTGATTGTGGCTTTATTCAGCTCTCTATAGTCCATGCAAAGCCTCCATGCTCCATCTTTCTTCTTAACCAATACTATTGGTGAAAAGAATGGACTTTGTCTTGGTTTAAGAATCCCAGCTTGCAACATTTGTTTTATCAACTGCTCTATATCATCTTTCTAGATCGTGGGATATTTGTAGGGTCTGATATTGACTGGTGATGCTCCTGGCACAAGGTTATTGTGATGGTTGTGTTCTCTTTAGGGTGACAGTTCAGTAGGCTCCTGGAACAAATCTTGGAACTTTTCTAGTAACTCATCCATGTTGTTTGGTTGATTCTGTTTGACTAATTCTACCTTCCAGCAACTGATATCAAATTTGACGAGTTGTATGGAAAAGGCTTGCCCTTCCTTCTATTTGCAAGCCTTGTGGAAGAGCTTGGTTGCTTGCTTTGAATCTTTCTGCACTTGAATCTGAGTAGCCCTCCTCAATACCATCTTCTGCCCCTTGTATCTAAATGACATTCTTAGTTGCTCAAATTTCCACTTGATGTCTCCCAAGCTTTGAAGCCACTGCACCCCTAGAATCATCTCACAGCCTCCTAGAGGAATTAACAACACATCAGATTCAAATTCAACACCTTGGCTCTTACACATGCCATCTGTAGGTATTAGTTGGCCATTTGCTACTGATACTCCCATAGGGCCAACTTCTTTGATTATACACTGTAGTCTCATGTCAATAATTTCATTAGAAAAAACATGAGTACTACCCGAGTCCACCAACATGTTTAGGCAGTTGTTCCCCACATAACCTCTTACCCTTATAGTGTTATAGGGAATACCTGTAAGAGCATGTAGGGAAATGCATGGACTGCTATATTGTTGCCATGATTCTCTATATTCTTCTTCACTTTCTTCAGAATCCATGTCATCAACTCTTACTACCTCAATCCTATTAAACTAGGGTTTCATGCATTTATGACCTGGAACAAACTTTTCATCACACTAGTAGCATTCATTCCTTGCCCTTTTATCACTCATTTCTTTTTCAATTAACCTTCTAATGTTCTTGGTGTTATTACTGGGAACATTGGTTACTATTGCTTGTCTAAGGGTAAGTAGTACTCCTTCCCCATGCGGCTCTTCTTGTAAGTTGCTAAGGCAACTTATTGCAGTATAGCGAAATACTAGGCTTCATGTGAGGAACAAGGTCACAGTGCTCTTATTGAAGCTTCCAATTCTTTATATAACCCACCTAGAAATTGGCCAATCAAATGATATTCAAGTAAAGGACTTATTTGTGTCAACAGCATGTCAAATTGATTTTGATAATCTTGTACTGACCCACTCTACTTCAGGCTCTTTAATTCCAAGGAAGCTTGTGAGCATCCCCAAATCTTTCAACAATGGTTGTACAATATGATCTCCATGTGAGTCTTATTTGTCCCAGCCAATCACGCATAAACCTCTTATGCCAGTGCAGCGCTGGTCCTTCCAAATGTATTAAAGCTAACTGTACTTTCTTTTCTTCTTCAACTTCATCAATATCAAACAACTAATTGCAACGAAAAGCCCATCCTTCCATATCAGTTCCAGTGAAGTGAGGAAAGTCTACCTTACTGATTCTTGCCATTCCATACCCATTGCTTTGGTGATGGCTAGTTGTCCTCATGTCTGATCGAGTTGCTTCATTGGCATGTTTCTTCGAACAGATTGTGTTCTTTAATTCACTGAACAGTCTTGACAATCGATCCTCCAATTTTTGCTCTAGGTGTTGGACCTTCTCCTTCAATTTATCTTCCAACGCCTTCTTCAGTTCTCAAAAATGGGTGCCTTTAACCATGGGTTCCTCAGGTTCGTGCTTTGATACCAATTGATACATGTTTATTACTAGAGTTAAGAACAGAACAAATGTGAATGAAGAATGGCTCAAGCTCAAGGATCAAATAAATGACCTGAAAATTCTCAAGACTAAGAAAATAGGGATGAGAAAGAAAGACAGAGAGAGAGAAAGATAGAAGAATTCTTATATATTCATCAATGACTACCCATTCAATCTGTACATGACTATTTACATTGTTTATGGACTAAAATCTCTGAGGGAAGGAGATAAGGATGAAGTAAAAGACGAACATAACAGTATTAACCAACTTTCCTACTCATTTGCATGCTCTGATCACATTTATAAACTTCATTAAGCAAACGACACCGTTCTTGCCTGAGGTATTCATTTTGTACCAGTTGGAGGCGAGGAGCAGCGGTGATGGTGAGTGGAGCTCCAGACATGGCGGATGGAACGCAAAAAAGGACGCTCCTTCCCCTATTGCAGTGTCGTCAATGAGGGGTGACTGGGATTGGTGGTGCGGCGTAATGAGGACCGGTGGCAGGCTGGAGTGGTTGGCATTGGGTTAGCTAGAGCATTAAGGCAGAGGAAGGAAGGGCCATCGGTGGCGGAGGCAAGGATAGCACGCTAAGGTTTCTAGGGATGGGGCTGTGAAAACCAGGGGCTTAAGCTGCAATTTCCCTTTTTTTTTTTTTAGCTAGGAGCTTAAGGTTGCAAATTTCCTCTTCCTTTTCCTTCAAGTGGTGACCCATATTTATACTTGAAAAGGCTAGGTGAGATTAACTATGTTTTTGTATTTTTAAACTCATCCAAATTCAATTTCAAGAAATTAGGATATAGTTTGGTCAAAATATTAGTTTTAGTCTAACAACTCTCTTAGGCTATTGATCTGATCCCCATCTTTATAAAAAATTACAATTTAGCCCAACTTTTGCCAATTTGTCAAATTAGCCCAAAGCTCTGTAAAAATATCTAGATTTCCCAGAATTTCATGATTTTGCCAAATTTGCCCCAAACTTTCCAATTTTGACAAATTTACCTCAAACTTTTCAATTTTGCCCAA
The DNA here is from genome assembly GCA_005392925.1 of Aquilaria sinensis. Lineage (NCBI taxonomy): Eukaryota > Viridiplantae > Streptophyta > Magnoliopsida > Malvales > Thymelaeaceae > Aquilaria > Aquilaria sinensis. Next base: position 392,861 of record SMDT01001206.1, read on the forward strand.
AATCTTCTAAAAACACTTGGTTTCTACCCAAACTTTTTCCTTCTGCCTAAATTGACCCTACAAAACCTTTAGCACTAAAAATTAATACCTAAACTAAATTAATTCCTATTTCTACCTTAGATGACCCTTCTAAATTCCTAAAATTCATAACACAAAATGACAACATAATCTAAACACACCTAATCCTACCAACTTTCTAAGCTATAAAATGACCAAAAATACCAGATTGCCCCCAACAATAAAAATGACACCTAAACTAATTTTCCTAACCTAGAACTAAACAAAAGTTAGTACTTGAACAAATTAGGTGTCAACAGCTACCCACTATGGATGTTTCATGGAACATGATTCATTCAAAGTTGTTACCAAATTTTGTCTGGCTTTTTATTTGGACAATGAGAACCTTCTCACTGCCAAAAACCCCGAGGATAAAAACCTTCTTCGCATCCCTTTTGAGGTCAAGGAACTCTTCTTATTACCTCCATGATAGGAACCCTCTTATCATTTAAAAACCTAAGGAGAAAAACTCTTTCCTCCTTTATCATCAGGCTAAGGAACTCACCTTGCTTTTAACAATAGGTGACATGGCTGTCCTTGGTGTTAGTGTTGTGCCCAAAAGCCAATCATGAGATGATTGTATTTTTTCACATTAAGTCATGATATTTTATTAAGGCATTAATCCAGCAATTATGTTTGTTGTTTTGTTTCTGTGTAACGTAATAAACATAATTGTAACCCTAGAATAATGATATTCTCAAATGTCCCTAGTCAAGTATTATTGTGGAGCGGGTTGCAATAATACATAACGACTAGCATATGTGGAGACTACTATGGGATATGTAGTCTACATATGGGTACAAGTTGGAGAACTTGTGTACGGGACCGACCCACCATAAGAACACTACATGGATCGTTATATTAGTGTCATAAGTGATTCTCATAGTGATCATGGTATATGTAGTCCTTCGACCTAAGATCATCAAGGTTCCCTACATGTGAGTCACATAGTTTGATACTTTCCTTTGTTGCTCGTAATTGAGTGAACTTGAAAGAGGTCATTGGGTATGTCACATATCATGCGGAGGGATTTGTATGATTAAGATGGGATTTGTCCCTCCTATGTAACGAGAGTGATATCTTCAGCCCCTTCATAGAGTGAGACTTAGAAAATGCATGGCCATGCTCGGATGAGTTTCTATACAATATCAATGTCATCAATTTAAGTTGGTCTACTCAGTAATTAAGAAACCAAAGATTGGGTTATACGAGAGTGACACATTCCATGTCTCGTGCTTAGTCTTGATATCTTGGACAAAGGGACAATGACATATATTGGTAATGATCATAAAGGTTTAGTCGAATCACCGACAATCTTGTCACTTGGGTAGCAATGATGTGTTGCTAGACACCGCTCATTGCTTATGATCATAAATGTGATTTATGATCATTGCCAATGTGGTAAGAGCCTATTGGGTCGCACACATAGAGCTATTTGGATCATTAGAGTGCATGGGCTAATTATTTGGGTTATGGTTTAACAATAATTTCGTATTAATAATGGGCCCAACAGTTGAGCCATTATTAAGCCCGAAATTAAAGCCTAATTGGATTAGGGCTTTGAAGCCCATTAGGTGTAGAAGTTGAGTCTCACTATAAATACAACTTTTAGTGAGAAATTTGAAGCTTCTTGCCCTAGCCTCCCAAAAAGGACAGCCACACTCTTCTCTTGCAATTCCTTGGAGGACGCAAGCTAGTACTGCGAAAGCAAGAGAAACGCCTCTGCCGTGACGTGGTGGAGGCGTGGTGATCTCGAGAGTCAAGTGTGGATACCGTAGAGAGCTTGAACACATCAACTGTTCAGGTTTTGTGATTTGACTCTACAGTTGGGTGAGAGATCTCAACCGAAAATTTGGTATGACAATTTTTGAACACCTGGTTTACCCCATTGCACTTAGATCTTGGAGGGTTTCGATTAAATTCCGCTGCACTTGTTTGGCTCCCGAAACCCAACACTTGGCCCCTACCTAGTAAGCTTGTGAGAACTGGTCTCATGGTGCTTACAATTGTCTAGCTGTATATGTGCGCACATTAAATCTCCATGAAACTAGTTGATTAACCTAGAATATGGATGATGCATTCTCTTATGCTTTGACTTGGATTAAAATAAATTCGTAACAGCATTCACTTGGGCAAGATACTTCCATAGGAAATAAGTTCCAAATAGCCAAAGCATACAAAATCAACGTTTATATGATTAATACTACACATAACAACTATGTGAGTGCATTCAACATAAAGTAGACTAATGCTCCTCACCCAAGAGCAACCCTAGAGTCTAGGACTCCATCATGGACAAGGGAGGCAACTAGGAGTACTATACATACAGGCTTCGATCAAGATCTTGTCAAACTAAGTCCCACCTTGGAGGTAAGCCCTAGTGGTGAGTCACAAAAGTCCTATCCACGTGCTACTAGCCTCTACAGCCAAGAAAAACACTATAGTTAGCACTATTACTTAACCAACAAGTAACCCAAGTAGACTATAATCATAAAAATTCTCAAGAGAAATATGTGCAACAACAAACTACCTTGACAACCCTTAGTGGTTATCCGGCCCAACAATGTCAGAATCCGCACAACATAACTAGGGAGTGAAAATTCAAGAATTCTTAGTAATTACCTGAGGCTAAACTTATATGCATATGTCTCAGTCCCTTGGGACTTCCCCTCAACCTAGTCCTTGAACTACAAGACATAGCCTTGCCTACTAGCAAGCAGAGCTTACTAGCCTAACCAATGATAATTCACTTGTTAAAACACCATTATGTTGCACAGGGGCTTTACGGTGGACTACTATCGACTAGGCCATAAAGACCCACTAGGTCATAAAGACCCACTAGGTCATAAAGACCCACTAGGTGCACTAAGCTTTCACATCGTAACCTCATGCCCAATGGCACAGCTAGGTCATTAATAGTACAAGACCTTTCACTCAAGCTAGTGATACTTAGTTGTGGCCCTTTGTTACCTAGTTTTCTTGCTTACAGTGAAAGTAACCATAAAAACCCAAGAATACTACAAGGTCTTGGAGGAATTTTGGAAGCCTCAAAGTCCCCCCAAAATACTTAAACCCCTAGGTACCCTAAGCACCCCCTTGGGCCTCCTCTCAAACCTTTGAGCAAAATTGGAAAATTTCAGCCAACATAACTGTGGCAACGCGTCGCCACAGTTATCATCCTACTGTGAACTTTTCATGGTGTTGGCAACATGTCATCGGTATTGGTGACATGTCACAAATACCCATGATGCCCAGAATTTTCCAATTTCACTGCTATAACCTTTGAAGACTTACCAAACATGTTAAACATGCTTAGATGGTCTTCAAACTTCACATACCTATAAAAACATGTTACAAAGACCACAATTAACTATCACAAGCATTTCTGCGATGCATTGTAACATCATTCCAAGGTCTATAAAACTAGTAGTCCACCATGAACAACCTAGGGCACTAACTAATGGTATTGCCAAAACTACTTGAATTCATTAAGCGATCACACTCCAATAGCATTAATTAAACTTGAAAGCATAACTCCCTCACCTTAACTTCAATTCACAAGTAAGAATTAATCAACCCTTCCTCAAGAACCAAAGTTCCACAAAGTTCTTCCTAGTTCCAAGAAACCAAAGGCACAAAACTTTCAATTATTAACTTTTAATCAAAACCCAAGCTCCCAATCAACTAATAAATAAAAATTGACTAAGAAACCACAAGTTACCTCACGTCAAAAATAGGGGATAGTGGGAAACATGGTTCCAAGCTTCAAAAACATGAAATTCTTCTTGGAACATGCTTCATGTGGCTTATACTCCCTTGGGAGCTTCAAGTTTCACAAAAAACTTATGATTTTGAGCTCCAAATCAAGGATAAATGGTAGAGTGAATGATGAAGTCAGTTTTAGCATGAAAAATGGTAGTCATCCCTCACCTTTACCGAGTTATATAGTCTGCTAAACCCCAAGCCACAAAAGTATTTAAAAAGTTACAAAATGCCCCCTCCTTTAGGTAACTTCACTACCTTGGTCAAATCTTGTCTATTTAAACTAAACTTGGGTTAAAAGTAAAATTTAAGTTTTAAAAAATCTTTTTTAACACTTACGGCCCATTCTGACTCTTTGAGATGCAAAATTACTATTTTGCACCTAACCTCATTTAGTGCCTTAACCTTCTCAGAACTTAGTGAACTTTGCTAAACTCACTTGTTCTTACTACATGAACTTGAAATAAGGTTCCAATCATGGTTTCAAATACTTTACCTTCCTCAAACAACTTCTAGCTAGGAGAGCCATAACAATAGGAACCTTCCCATTGTAAAAAAAAATCCTAAGAAGAAAAACCTTTACGATAAGGAACCTTCCTTATTACCTGTATGCTAAAAACCTTCCTATCATCTAAGAATCTAAGGAGAAAAACTCCTTCCTCCTCATTTATCGGGCCTAGGAACTTTCCTAACCATTTGTAATAAGAACCTTCTTATTGCTTCCAAACCTAAGAGGAAAACTTTTTCCTATTTTCTTGAAGGGTCAAGAAACCTTCCTTTACTTTTTCCTCTTTTCTTGAAGGGTTAGGAACCTTTCTTACCATTTTCTCCACAAAAACCTTTCAATGGAAGAGAGAAACTCTTCTCTCATTTCTTTTACCTTTGGTAGAAAACCCTCTCTTACCATAATTTAAAAGGTAGAGAACCTTCTCTTTACCACCTATTATTTCTTTTAAGGTATAGAACTCTATCTCTTTACAACCTCTAAATTTCTTTAAGGTAGGGAACCCTAACTCTTTGCCACCTTTTATGACCTCTAAGGTCAAGAACCCTGTACCTCTAAATTCCTTTGAGGTAGAGCACCATAACTCTTTACCACCTCTTATGACCGTTGAGGTAGAGAACCTTATCCCTTCACAACCTTTAAATTCTTTTGAGGTAGAGCACCCTTACTTTTTACCACCTCAGATGACCTATATTATGAGAAAGAGGATTACTTTGCTTTCAGAAACTTTGTTTAACCTTGAAATGGCCATGATGACGTAAAGAAAGCTTTCTCATTTAAAACCTCAGTTGGACTCAAAGTTATGAGGAAGAGATTTACTATATGAGGAAGAGAATTACTATCTTTTTGGAAGCTTGGTTTAGCTTTCCTTTAGATGTGATGAGGTAGATAAACCTTTCTCATTAAAAACCTTAGTTTGACCTAAGTTACGAGGAAGAGAATTATTTTCTGTTTGGAACCTCAATTTTAGCTTTTGTTTTGAGGTGATGAGGTAGAGAAATCTTTCTTATTTAAAACCTTGGTTTGACCCGTGTGATGAAGAGAATTTTCTTCTCTTTGAAACCTTGGTTAAGCTATCCTTTATACAGGATGAGGTGGAGAAATTTTTCTCATTTAAAACCTTAGTTTGACCCAAGTGATGACGAAAAGGATTTTTGTCTCCTTGGAACCTTGGTTTAGCTTTCCTTTAGTTGTGATGAGGTAGAGAAATCTTTCTCATTTAAAACCTCGGTTTGACCCAATTGATGAGGAAGAGAATTGCCTTTTCTTTAGAGCCTTAGTTTAACTTTCTTTTAGATGTAATGAGGTACATAAACATTTCTCATTTAAAACCTTGGTTTAACCCAAGTTATGAGGAAGAGAAATTACCTTCTCTTTGAAACCTAAGTTTTAGCTTTCCTTTAGATGTGATGAGGTAGACAAATTTTTCTCTTTTAAAACCATGGTTCCAACCTAGTTATGAGGAAGAAAATCTCATTCTCTTTCAAAGTTCAATTTAGCTTTCTTTTAGATGTGATGAGGTAGGAAAACCTTTCTCATTTAAAACCTCAGTTTGACCCAAGTTATGAGAAAGAGAATTACCTTTTCTTTAAAACCTCTGTTAGCTTTTCTTTGAATGTGACAAGGTAGAGAAACCTTTCTTATTTAAAACCTTGATTAACCCAAGTTATGAGGAAGAGAATTACTTTCTTTATGAAACCTTGGTTTAGCTTCCTATTAAATATGATGAGGTAAAGAAACTTTTCTCATTTAAAACCTTAGTTTAACTTATTTGTCATTTGATCTCAATTTGTATGAACTTACCTAGACCGTAAAACCTCATTCACTCGAATAGCATTAAGAAATTGTAGTCTGGCAGATGTCAAGTGATTGGAACACTCTCTCTCTTTCTTTTGTCCAAAATGCCTCATCTTAATGTGCTTTGATTGAATTCCTCCTTAGCTATTTGCATCAAGCTTTATTGAAACCTGCTTGTGATAAAAGCATAATAGAAATGATATGATGATGCTCATGATGCATGATTCTCAATCTTTGCATTCTTGGAATGACCTTGATGAAAACCATGATGCATGAGTGAATTATATGATTTCCTCCAGTGATTCCTTTTCTTGAGCTATTTGGAACTTCTCCTTAACTTAACATGGATTTCATGCTATCTAAAGGCTCAATTATCAATGCCCCTTTGCTCCCTTCCTTTCCCTGTGACCATACTAGCGCTTACTCATTCCCCATGTTATCGTATGAATGATTCATTTCCCTTGAACTTCTTTGCTAGTAGTGCTCTTCCTGTGCTTCGTAGAGATTACTTTGCCCCCTTGAATATGGCACCTACGTGGATAAAGGTATCACCTCCCTTTGACTTATAAATATCATGCCTTTCTAAACCTTCGTGATGGCACTTGATTGTTAATTTCTCTTGTAAGAACTATACCTTCTTAAAAAAATTCTCAAGCTATCTCCTCACTTTTAAGTTCACACACATTGATGAATAATGGTTTAGCCTTAAAGAAAAACTTTTATCAATTTGCAGAGCTTGACAAAATAACTTACATTCTTTGTGTTTTATTAAAATGTCATGTTATCTTTCTCCTTTCTAACTCAAAAACATAAAATGTACAAGGAAAAAGGTAGAAATAGGTTTCAAAATGATGGTCTTTTAAATGAATGAGAATGATATTGATAGGTAAATGTTAGGTTAAGGAAAGTTAAATTTCAGTGGTGTGTAAGAAGGGCTTTTTAATGCCACTCATGAGCAAATCTGATTGTCTTGAAAAACTCAATAGTGACAACCTTAAACTACTACATTTTATAGAAAGTTAGACATCATCTGTTGCCCCCAAACTCTCACAATTTGTATGTACACTTGCTTTAAAGGTTGTCTTTATCTTCTAAACTACCTTTGTAGGATTTCAGTCTAGAATCCATAGCTCACTTTTCTTTTTCTTTTTCTTTTTATTTCTTTTCCTTCCTTTAGTCTAACTTTTGTCTAGGTTGTGTTAGAGACTAGCAACCTAGCGCGCCCTTATCTTTTTCTTTCTTTTCTCTTTTTTTGTGAGCTGTGGTTTTGATATAATGTGATAGATAGCCCTCCTTAAGCAAGATGACTCAACTGATATTAGCTACCCATGCTGCTCTCAGTCATTTTCTTTCTTTTGAATTTCCCTTGTTGTCTTTTGATGGAAGGGATAAACTTCTTTCCTTTTCGGAACTTGTGCTGTGGAGAACTGAGAACATTTTCTTGTGTTAAGCATTCATGAGAATTGAAATGCCACCAAAGCTTTTTAATATAAGGGCTACCTTCTCCAAAAGCTAACTAAAAACTTCTTGCAATGAAGCTGATAACCACTGCGAACTTCCTTTTGCTTTTCTATGATGAGAATTGAAGTGCAACACCTAAGATCCTTCTTACTAGATTTGGTAGCATTTTCAAGATTGCCACCATCAAATCTTCCTTAACTTTCATTGCCACTCACAAGTAGCATTGTCACATTTTTGTGTGTTTATGGAAGAAAGTGTAATGGCAAGAAGGGTGGAATGGATGGTATAATGGTAAAAATGGTAATATGGCAGTAAAGTGTTGATTTTTATTGAAAGGCGGTGAAATGCACATGTTACATCTCCTTATTAAAAAGGAAAAGAATATCAGATGTCCATTTAACAAAGACTATACCCCAGATTCTAGACTAAATCTAGGAGATTTTTACTATTAAATTACTTTGGCAAGCTCTCAAAGATACAAGTTTACTCAAAGGACTCCCTGTCATTCAAAAGTGTGTGTGGACTATTAGGTTGGATCTAACTTGGAGCCCTTCCAAAATCAATGTAATTCCAACTCAAGATCTTCACTTTCAATTACCAATCACATCAGGTTCAAACCATTTAGAATCAATCAACTATTGAACCTTGAGTTTTAATGCTGCACAATTTTCAGTTGAATGCCCAATTGAGCCTATGTGATAGTCACATTTGGCATTTGGATTATACCAACTTGGAAAAGGAAGCAACTTGATCTTTGCTGTCATTTGTATGAGTGGCAATAGGTTTGACTTTATGAGTTTAAGGAGTAGTTAGGTGTAGCTTGTAGAAATCAAATCAACCTAAGAAGCTTTTTTCTGATGAGTGGTATGTGGTACTGATGGAGTAGCCTTGAAGACTATCGCCTCACTAGGACATCTTTTCCCATGTAATGTGAGTGGTGTTGTATTATAAGTCTCGGAGATGACATTTTGGACAACTCTCCTTCTCTCATTGCAAAATCCCCCAATTGAAGGATCGACCAACTTCCCTATTTTGATTCCAAATTAAATCATTTCTCCAGACAATACCATATCTGAAAAGCTACTAAGAGTGTTCCCAACAAGCTTTTTATAAAATGATCTTTTCAATATTTGGATAAATAGGGTGATCAGTTTTCTTTCTATCATAAGTGGTTGAACTTGTACAGCTAAGTCTCTCCATCTCTAAGCATATTCCTTAAAGATTTCTTATTTCTTTTTCTCCATATTTTGAAGAGTTTGACAATTAGGAGCCAAATTCATAATATGCTTGTAATAGTTGATGAAAACTTGAGTAAGGTCATTCAACGTCATGATGTTTTTTGGACCTAGGCCTAGATACCAATACAATGCAAATTTTGTGGGACTTTCTTGCAAAAGAGCCATCCATACCTTTTCATCCTTTGTCCATGATTGTATCATTCTTAGGAAAAGTTTTACATGAGTGACAGGGCAACTTGTTCCATTATACTTCACAAAATTTGGCACTTTGAAATCTGAAGGAATTACTACATATGGCACCAAGCAAAGGTCATCCACAGAGAGAGTTCTAAATATGCTGCCTCCTTTAATAGTTTGAAGCCTCTTCTCTATAGTCTTAAGCTTTTGAGCATCTTCTTCCTTTCCAAACAATGTATCCTTTTCCTTGTAGAAAGGATTGTGCCTCAAATGAACGTCATTTGATGGACCTAAATCTTGAAAAAACTTCTCTTGAATTGAGACCCATTTGATAGCCGAAGTGCTGTCGGCCTTTGAGCCAGTGAACTGTGGTTAGATACCACATTCGGGAAGTTGAGCGCCACCCGTGAGGAGTACCAATACCGAACCGGGGAAGAGGGAGGCTCACACCTTGGGCACATGACCTCGGAAGGCCGCCAGCACTCCCGAGGATGACAGTACCTACCTCGGGAAACTAGCGCATTGCCTCCCTCGGAAAGGCAGCCAAACTAGCTTCAGGAGAAGGACCAGCCACCTTCGGCAGGAGAAAACCCTCTCGAAGGAGGAGCTTCAGTGCTAAGGAAACCCCCGAATGTCGACATATGACTTCGGGATGAGGGTCCTCGTTCCGAAGAGCGACCTCAACCAAAGGGAGCTCGGGAGTACGGTAGAAGCAATTAATGAGCCACTGACATGTCACCTGCACACGCTACACGCCGCCCTCATATGCACTCTGACACGCTAACACTGTCTACGTATTGTCATGTAGGGCTATTCCTACCCTAGCCCGTGGCCCGAGGAACTTGCAGGCAGCTAGAGGCCCCTACGCCTAAAAGCACAGATTTACATCCGACCGAACACGTGTCGCTATCTGAACGGGCCATACCCTCCTATATATACTTAGGAAATGGCCTCAACAAGGGATCTCTTCTCCCCGAAAGATACATAACAGGCAAGAATCTTTGGCCCTTAATACTTCCCCTCCACCTCCAAAAAACTGACTTGGGCGTTGGAGGCTCCTTCTCGGAAAAAGACTATGGGGACCTCCTAACCTCTATTTTCTGAGTGTTTCAGGCAATTCCTCCTGGGAAATCTCCCCTTTAGACGTTCTCCCTCACTGGAAGTCCCCCTCAGCCTCACCATGTCATACAACGAAGATGCTACTGGGCATCATTTGGCACCGTCTGTGGGAACTCACCCCCAGGTCACCGTCATTGAAACTCGGTGTTCCAAGGACGAGGGACTTCCGAAGTCCCCGTCCGTGCCAGAGGCTCAACCGGTAACCGAGCAAACTACAACAGGGACTTTCTTGCCTGAGGATGAACGTCCTCTGACTATTACGATGAGCTTCCTACACGAGTTCCAACATTCTGTCGTAGCCAAAATGACACAGCAGTTAGACCAAAGATGGCCAGAGCCAACTCCAGGTCGAAGGCCCTCTTTACTAGTACCTCACCGGGAGAAGAGTCCCAGATCAACTCACCGAAGTTCGGGAAGCGGGGATCAATTTGATGAGTCCTCGATGGAAAACATACCCCTCAAGACGCAACCTACGGGAGAAATGGGGCCAAAACAACCCAGAACTCCCCGCCGAATGAGTTCTTCACCTGAAGAAAAATTGCCATCTCCTCGGCGCCGAAGTCATTCCCCAAAAAGGAGACGCCAGTCTTCGTGCCCGGAGGCCTATAGACAGCAGGAAGAAGAGCCCAGTGCCATACTCCTCATGGCGAAAATCTTAAAGAGGTTAGAAAGAGTGGAGAGGTAGGTAGCTTGGAAGCCCGTCTGGGCTAGGTTGTCAGAAACCATCAATGGAGACGAATCACCATTCACCCAAGTAGTGGTCGAAGCACCTATGCCGAGTGACTTTCAGGTACCTCGGTTGGAGACCTACGTTGGCCGAACTGACCCCTAGGCTCATCTGACCAAATACAAGCACAGCATGGTGTTGCACGGTGCTGATGACGCCACCTTGTGCAAGTGTTTTGAGGTCACCCTTGCTAGGCCAGCAACGGCATGGTACAACTCACTAGCTCCTAGAACCATCATGGAGTTCCAAGAGTTGTCTACTGCCTTAACACAACAGTTCATCGGGAGCCGGCCAATGGCGAAGATGCCAGTCCAAATATTTGACATAACACAGAGAAATGGAGAAACCATTCGCGACTATGTCGAAAGGTTCAACAGGGAAGCCTTAAGTGTCCCAGACTTTAGGCCAGAAATACGTATCCTGGCCATGACATGAGGACTTTGGAGAGACTCCTAACTGTTCTATGAATTCTCCAAGGATCCCCCCGACACATTCGGTGAATTTTACTGAAGGGCTGAACAGCACATGATTGCTGAATAACTGAGAATGGGAGGCCAAAAATTTGACCACATTCATACCGAGGGGCCGAGCCAGCAAACTCGCTATCCAGTCAAAGCAGGGGGACGACCTTGGAAACTTAAGGGAAGGAAGCCATCGGCTTTCACTCCTCTGAACACCACAAGGAGGAACATCCTCATGGCTATTGAAAGGCAGGGAACTCAGATCTAGTGACCTAAGGCCATGACCTCGGACAATAAAAAGAACATGAAAAAATTCTGCCAATTCCATCGGTACCACGGGCACAATACCGAGGACTGCTTCTAGCTGAGGAAGTACATTGAATCCCTGATAAAGCAAGGTCCACTCCAACGTTACCTACGAATGCCCTCCCCAAAGGGAAGAAGAGAAGAGGAGGGGAAAGGAGATGATGAGGAGTATGACTTTGACAAATGCTAGAACCGAAGTCCAAAAAAGCGTCCGCCACCTCCGTTAGGAGTGATACAAATGATCATAACAGGACTACCATCGGCAGAAAGGAAAAGAAAGGCTAGGGAAATTTTAGTGATGGAATATGGGAACCCATCAAAAAAGCTTGTTCAGAAAGATGGGTCGACTGTCATATTTCCTCATGATCATCCACTCTTGATTATGGCGAGGATAGGAAGCTAGGACGTCAAGAGAGTCCTGCTTGATGATTGTTCAAACGCGGATGTCCTATTCTCACACTTGCTACCAAGTTTGGGTATTTCAAGGAACGAACTCAAGTCTATCACTTCTCCTACTTTTGGAGTGGGACCATCCGAACTCCCCGTCCTCGGCTGGATTGATCTTCATCCGATGCTAAGAGGAACTTCAACAAACAACAAAGATGAGCTGTTTGCCTCTGTAATGACAAGGTTCATCGTCATAGATGTCCCTTCATCATATAATGCCATTCTTGGGAGGCAAACGCAAGGGAACCTCCACATCCACCTAGATGTGAAGTACCTGACTGTCACCTTCGCCACCAAGGATGGAGATGCTGAGATCTTCATCGACTAGGGGGAGGTGAGGAAGGTGTTTGTTAAGGTGAGGAAAGCCCCAATGACGAACTGTGCGCAAACTACGCAAACGAAGGTTGTACCCGCAGAAGAGTCAAAAGGAGAAGGAACAGAAGATCCTAAAAAAATAGAAACGGAAGAAATAGAGCTTGTCCCAGGCTGAAATACCCGAAGAGGGAAAAAATTGGCCGAAGGTGACAAGGAAAAACTTGTATCTTTCCTACTAATGAATAAAGATCTGTTTGCTTACTCGCTGAAAGACATGCCTAGGGTAGACCCTCGCATAATACAGCATAGCCTTAAAGTGAGCCCAGAGGCAAAGCCTGTTTGCCAAAAAAAGCGAAGCCTCTCGGCACACAAGAACAACTTTGTCAAAACTGAGGTCCAGCACTTGATAGATGCAGGCGTAATCAGGGAGGTTAAATACCCCGAATGGCTAAGTAATATGGTTATCGCCACAAAAGAAGGGAGTGACAAGCTCCGTATGTGCATCGACTTTCGAAACTTAAATGATGTTTGCCCTAAGGATTCGTATCCTCTTCTGCCAATAGATCAGTTGGTAGACTCGACCGCTGGATATGGACTCCTAAGCTTCCTCAACGCCTTCAATGGGTATCATCAAATCAGGATGGACCCCGAAGAGGAGGAAAAAACCGCCTTCATCACCGAAGTCGGTACATATTGCTATGTCAGAATGCCCTTCGGGCTTAAAAATGCATAAGCCACCTACCAAAGGCTGATGAACAAGGTCTTCAACGACCAAATAGGAAGGAACATAGAAGCCTATGTTGATGACATGATAGTTAAAAGCAAATTGCTTGGTAGTCATATTGCAGATTTGGAGGAAACTTTCCACCAACTTAGAGCATTCAGAATTCGCCTTAATCCTGAAAAATACATCTTCGGTGCAAGCTCAGGCAAGTTCCTTGGGTTTATGGTATCGAAAAGAGGTATCGATGCCAATCCGAGAAAAGTCAAAGCGCTACTTGACTTTCAAACTCCTGTTACAACAAAGGATGTGCAAAGGCTCACGAGAAGAATAACGTCCCTTAGCAGATTCATTTCTAGATATAGGGATCGCTACCGAGCATTCTTTAAGGTCCTTACCAAAGCAGTAAAAAATGGTGGCAACGTCGGGGACGATGACCATCCTTGGAACGAGGATTGCCAAAAAGCCTGGGAAGAACTCAAGGCCTATCTAGCTCGCCTACCCACTCTTCGGCAACCATGAGAGGGAGAGCCCCTTGTACTATACCTCGCCGTCACTAAAAAGCACTAAGTTCGGTTCTCGTGAAGGAAGAGGTGGCGGAGCAACGGCCAGTATACTACGTAAGCAAGTCCCTGCATGGCGCCGAAGTTAGGTATCCGTTACTACAAAAAACTATCTATGCCCTGGTGCTAGCAAGCAGGAGACTATGTCCGTACTTTTAAGCACACCCCATTATTATCCAAAGTAACCTACCTCTTCGGAATGTCATGAAGAGAGTAGACCATTCAGGAAGGCTCTCCAGGTGGTGCATAGAGCTCGATGAGTATGATATTACTTATGAGCCAAGGAAGCAATAAAAGCACAAGCTCTAGCGGATTTCCTTGCTGAAGTACCTGTTACCAAAGGTAATCAATCGGACCTCGGCAAAAGTGAGCCAGAATGGACTCTGTTTGTAGATGGGGCCTCCGGCTCCGAGCACCAAGGAGCTAGGGTAATTATTCGCGGTCCCGAAGGTTTAGAAGTCATGAAAGCCATCTAATTTGGGTTTAGCGTCACCAACAACATGGCAGAATACGAAGCTCTCATAGCAAGGTTACGCCTACCAAAAAGATTGGTGTGAGAAACCTAAAAGCCCACAGTGATTCCCAGTTAGTGGTCTAGCAGATGGCAGGGGACTACAGCGCGAAAGACCCGACTTTGGCAAAATATCACGAGCTTGTATCAAAGCTCATCCAGGAGTTTGACGCAGTACATATTGAGAAGGTACCTCACCGAGACAATGCCGAAGCAGATAGCTTGGCCAAATCAAAAAGGTTCACCGAAGTGTTGAGCCACCCGAGCATAGCGACGCTAAGCATAGCAACCCTGGGAAAAGGGTGGAAAGATCCTATAAAGAGGTATCTTACAACCGAAGAGCTTCCCGATGATCCTCACGAAGCGGCAAAAGTACAAAGATGTTCTAAACGATATTTCCTAATTGGTGAAGAGTTATATTGGCAAGGGTATGCGAGCCCGCTCCAGAGGTGTGTCAGCGAAGAGGATGCTAGGATAGTTCTTGAAAGAGTCCACGAGGGGGCTTGTGGTTCCCATATCGGAACTGACGCCTTGGCGGGAGTAATACTCCGCCAAAGGTACTTTGGCCCACTTTAAGAAAGGACACAAGGCAGTTTGTCCAGAAGTGTGACAATTGCCAAAAACACGCTAGCATCCAAAGACTGCCCTCGGATTTAATAACCTCGGCAAACTACCCCTGTCCCTTTGCAGTTTGGGGCATAGACCTCATCAGGCCACTCCCAACAGCACCTGGAGGAGTGAAGTTCTGCGCAGTGGCAGTGGATTACTTCACTAAATGGGTCGAGGCAAAACCTCTAGCAACCATTTCGGCAAAGGATATACAAAAGTTTGTCTAGAAGAACATTATATGCAGATTTGGCATACCGAGGGTGATAGTGGCCGATAATGGTTCCCAATTTACAGACAAGGGATTCCAAGAGCTTGGGGGAAGCAAAGGGAAAATGGCCAGGAGAACTTCCTAATGTGCTATGGAGTTATCGGATGACGCCCCGAAGGGCCACGAGTGAGACACCTTTTTCACTCGTCTTCGGCACAGAGGCTATTATCCCTATCGAGGTAGTTTAGCCATCAATCAGAATACAAGTGTTCGACGAAGGAGGGAACGACCTTGGATTAAGAACCAAGCTTGACCTAATTGACGAACACAAAGAGGTGGCTGAACTCAGAAGGAAGGCCTTTCAGCAAAAAGTGGCCACAGCCGCGAACTTGCGCGTTAAGCCAAAAGGAATAAGGAAAGGAGACATCGTTCACTGAAAGGCCGAGTTCGAACCCCGAAGGCCGTCCCATGGGGTACTTTGGGCAAATTGGGAAGGGTCTTACTTGGTACTTGACGAAGTCCGAAATGGAGTCTATATGCTTGGCGACGCCGAAGGTGGAGAATTGAAAAATACATGGCATTCGGACCCCTTAAAGAAATTCTATACTTAGAATTTTGATAAGAAATTGTACAAGTTAAGAAAAAGTTTCTAAGTACAAAAATTTTCTTCCACCAAAGAACTATCGCCGAACAAGGCATAAGCAAGAAACGTGCGAAATTTACTTTTTCCCTCTGAAGTTGATTTGGTTATTTTCCCAAAAAGTAAGTTCGTCACAAGTAGGCCCAAAAGTAAGCCAAATTTTTGCTTAAGGAAATTCGTCGAAAGTAAACATTTTCTCGAAGATGGCTAAAAAGTAAGCAAAACGTATTTTCCGGAGTCCCTTGACCGAAAGTGGTCAGGATAACTGGGAAATAAAAGTTATTGCTCAAAGACTTAGTGAAATTCTAAAAGAAGGGAAAATTTCATTGAAAAAAGGCCTTATTACAAGGAGAAGGTTACAAGAAGAAAGATTACAAAGAAGAAGAAAAGAAGGCAAAGGCCCTAGAACATCTATGGAATCTTGGTGTCATGGGAGGCTCCAGTTCCTGTGTCTTTAGCCGCCACCTTTGGTGCCGGAGAAGGGGCAAATGGAAAGTTGAGGAGGTCGATCTTTGACCAAGTCCACCGAGGCCCCTTGGGAATGTCCAGTACAGCCAAAAAGGAGAGGTCAAGATTCGGGTACTTCTTCAGAACTTGATGGCGAGCCAGGCAGAAGCCATCCTGGAAGCCAACCTTGGTCGCCTGGACAGCCTTGTCTTTTTCGAGGGACAAGTCCTCCACCTCATTCTGGAGATTAGCAACCTCCTTCTTCAGTGCGTTCACCTTCTTCTTCTTTGGCTCCTTCTTCAAAGCCTCAACCTCGGCTTGAAGTTCGGCGTTATCAGCGAGCGCCTTCGCCGGGAAAGCAGAGTCTTCCTCTTTCCTCTTTTGATAGGCCTCGTTGGCCGAAGTTAAGTTCACCACCTTTGCGCCGAGGTTGGACATCTTCTGGGAAAAATCCTTCAAGAGCTCTTCTTGCCCTTCAAGAATTCCTCCCGAAGTTTTGTAACCTCCGCCTTGGCTATCCGGCTCAACTCTGCATTTTTTACAATAGAGTTGGCGCAGAAGACCTTGGCCTTCTCCAAACGATCTTCAGTCCAAGTTCGGACCGAAGCTTGCTTTGCCGACCAAGCCTGAAGGTATCCACTATACCCTAGGAGCTGTAAAAAAAAAGCAGAAAAGATTTAGTCAAGTATGCATAAGGAGACCCAAGTACTCAGAAAAACGGGGAGAAAAAAATAAAGGGTCTACTCATTGGCGCACTCTTCGGCAACCGCCTTGAAGGAAGCCTGGGTGAGTACGCCCCTCGCCATTTGGGGAGCCATTTGCTAGCAATCCTTGGAGAACAAGTTCATGTCCTCCGTGAATGACCAGAAAGGCTCCCTTAGAACCTTGTCCTTCGGGACATGGGAGTCCCGAAGAGCCCGCCTACAGGCATGGTCCACCATCCAGGATGAGCACCCCAGTTCTCCTGCAAAGTTAAAAGTACAAGTCTCGTTAAGACAAAAGTCTCTTAGTTATACATCAACAAGATTAAGAGTAAAAGTGTCTAAGGGACAAACCTGGCGCAACCTCAGCGATGTCATCATCGGAGTCTCTAACCTCCTCCACCTCAGCAGGAACGTTTTTGCCCCTGCTTCTTCGGCGCTCCTTGAGTTCCTCAGTGGAAGGGTTTGCTGCCGAAGAACCCAAAATATCTGCCGAGGTGGCGGGACTCCCAGAAGCCACACTGGTGGCCACCTCGGTCGGCAAGACGGTTGGGACCTCGGGTTCGTCGCCAACCTCCACGACGTCCTCCGGCGGTGGGGGAAGGGCGTCCTTCTTCACCTTTTTGGCCGAAGACGGCCCACTCCCAGAAGTCTTACGTCTCCTGGAGGCGCCCTTCTTTATCTGTTCCCCTTTTTCGGCTTGGCCGAGAAAGAGGGACTTATAGTAGGCAGCCGACTCATCGCCCATCTCTGAAAAAGAAGGAAAACATCAGTGTAAGTCCAGATGGATACTTATACTAAAAATTTTGGAAAGAAAACTTACTTTCAAAAAAGGCTTCATAAGTGAGCTCCCCCCGAAGGAGCATCACCAGCCAGGACTCCTTCCCGTCGATGGCAGGAGCTGGCATGGTGAGGTCCGTCTTGTGCTCCTTAACTACCCCCAACTCCCGGAGGACCTCCTCGGTCATGAGTCTCCACATGATGGGGAAGGGGTAGAGGGAGCGTGGAGGGACCTCGGCATCCCAGTCGGCGACAGCACGGATACGTCTGTCGAAGTCCACAAACCTCACCGCCAACTCAGGAGTTAGCAGCTTCTTGGGGTCCACGACATCCGTCTCCAGCTTTCCCCGAGCCCACTTAGTCGGGACGTACGACCAAGCCTCCGCCACTTTTAGGAAGAAGAACTTCCTTTGCCACCCTCGCCAGCTATCTTTGGTAGCGAAGGTGAACATGAATTTTTTGCTCCCAGATCCCCGAGGTAGCATGAAATAAAAGCCACCCTTCGGGACCGGATAGAGCTTGTAGTACTGCATGAACAGGATGAAGTGAGGTTCTATTCCGAAGACCCCACACATGCAGAGGAAGGCATTAAAATAGCAGTATGAGTTCGGAGGAAGCTGATTCACGGCTATGCCATGAAATTGGCAAAAGTCGCAAATCATCCTCGGTGGAGGAAACCGAAGTCCGGCCTTCAGTTGGGCTCAAAAAAAGGTAACCTCATCGTCTCGGTTCATAAAACTATAATGACTGAGATGAGGTAACCTCATGACGGCATAGGAGGGAAGAAAAAACTTGGCTGTCCACTTCTCTAATTTCTTCGAAGTGGAGCAACAAGGGTGAGACATGAGAGGTTGCCAGCTCTCAGGGATAGGTGCGACAGACATAAAGGGGATGGGTTCGACAGGTATAGGGGGACAAGTGAAGACATGACTTGGCAAAAAATGACTTCGGGAAGAAGAAAAAAAACTTCGGGAAGCTAGAAAAAGCAAAAAATGAAAAAACTGAAGGACCTTTAGAATCAAAACCCACCAAAAGCTTTGCCGAAATCAGGGTCTGAAGATGCCGTCATGAATGCTGGCCGGAAATTGCACCGCCATTAGCACCGCCGCGAAAAGAGAGGGGAAAGCATAAAAGCAGATTAGAGCAAAGCGAGAACAAAGAGAAAGCAAGTGAGCATTATGACGGAGGAAGGTTTATATAGACCGAGGAAGGCTAGCCGAATCGATGTCATAATTGCTCTGTGAAGGCGAATCATCGCCATAATTGCCCCTCGCACGTGAAAAGATACGGCTAGTGTAACCGACGTGACCGCCCCCAACCAGCGCATGCCACGCGTCAATCAGCGCGAGAAACTAGGACACGCTTTCTGACACCCTGAAAACCATGGCACGTCGCTCCAGACTGACACGCCTGGTTACGAGGCACGACGGTCCACTGACCTGCAGCAAAAAAAGTAAAGAGATTGGGCACCTCGAAGAACACCAGAGGGCAGATAATGACACCTAGTCGGACAGGGCATGCCTTTGGGCGACAAAGTGCCTTTTTCGTGAATGTCACCCTCTGAGTTCCGAAAAGTGACCCCAGAAGGTCTGTAAGCCGAAGTCTCCACTTCGGCTTTCCGAGGGGGGGCATGTGATAGCCGAAGTGCTGTTGCCCTTTGAGCCTGTGAACTGTGGTCAGATACCGCATTTGGGAAGTCGAGCGCCACCCATGAGGAGTACCAGTACCGAACCGGGGAAGAGGGAGTCTCACACCTTGGGCACACGACCTCGGAAGCCCGCCAGCACTCCCGAGGATGACAGTACCTACCTCGGGAAACTAGCGCATTGCCTCCCTCAGAAAGGCGGCCGAACTAGCTTCGGGAGAAGGACCAACAACCTTCGGCAGGAGAAAACCCTCCCGAAGGAGGAGCTTCAATGCTGAGGAAACCCCCGAATGTAGACATACGACATCGGGAGGAGGGTCCGCTTTCCGAAGAGCGACCTCAACTGAAGGGAGCTTGGGAGTATGGCAGAAACAATTAAGGAGCCTCTGACATGTCGCCCGCACACGCTACACGCCGCCCTCATATGTGCTCTGACACGCCGACACCGTCTACATCTTGTCATGTAGGGCTATTCCTACCCTAGCCCATGGCCCGAGGAGCTTGCAGGAGGCTAGAGGCCCCCACGCCCAAAAGCACAGATTACATCCGACCGAACACGTGTCGCTATCTAAACGGGCCATACCCTCCTATATATACTTAGGAAATGGCCTTAACAAGGGATCTCTTCTCCCCGAAAGATACGTAACAGGCAAGAATCTTTGGCCCTTAATACTTCCCCTCTACCTCCAAAAAACTGACTTGGGCGTCAGAGGCTCCTCCCCAGAAAAAGACTCCGGGGACCTCCTTATTAGTGTTGTGCCCAAAAGCCAGTCATGAGATGATTGTATTTTTGCACATTGAGTCATGATATTTTATTAAGGCATTAATCCAGCAATTATGTTTGTTGTTTTGTTCCTGTGTAACTTAACAAACATAATTGTAACCCTAGAATAAGGATATTCTTAAAAGTCCCTGGTCTAGTATTATTGTGGAGCGGGTTGCAATAATACATAACGACTAGCATATGTGGAGACTAATATGAGATATGTAGTCTACATATGGGTACAAGTTGGAGAACTTGTGTACTGGACCGACCCACCATGAGAACACTACATGGATCGTTATATGAGTGTCATAAGTGATTCTCATAGTGATCATGGTATATGTAGTCCTTCGACCTAAGATCATCAAGGTTCCC
This sequence comes from Aquilaria sinensis, assembly GCA_005392925.1. NCBI lineage: Eukaryota > Viridiplantae > Streptophyta > Magnoliopsida > Malvales > Thymelaeaceae > Aquilaria > Aquilaria sinensis. The sequence goes on from SMDT01001206.1 coordinate 413,196, forward strand.
TACATGTGAGTCACATACTTTGATACTTTCCTTTGTTGCTCGTAACTGAGTGAACTTGAAGGAGGTCATTGGGTATGTCACATATCATGCGGAGGGATTTGTATGATCAAGATGGGATTTGTCCCTCCTATGTAACGGGAGTGATATCTTCGGGCCCCTTGATAGAGTGAGACTTAGAAAATGCATGGCCATGCTCGGATGAGTTGATATATGAAGTCAATGTCATTAGTTTAAGTTGGTCCACTCAGTAATCAAGAAACCAAAGATTGGGCTATACGAGAGTGACACATTCCATGTCTCGTGCTTAGTCTTGATATCTTGGACAAAGGGACAATGGCATATATCGGTGATGATCATAAAGGTTTAGTCGAATCATCGACAATCTTGTCACTTGGGTAGCAATGATGTGTTGCTAGACACCGCTCATTGCTTATGATCATAAATGTGATTTATGATCATTGCCAACGTGGCAAGAGCCTATTGGGTCGCACACATAGAGCTATTTGGATCATTAGAGTGCATGGGCTAATTATTTGGGTTATGGTTTCACTTTAATTTTGTATTAATAATGGGCCCAAGAGTTGAGCCATTATTAAGCCTGAAATTAAATCCTAATTGGATTAGGGCTTTGAAACCCATTAGGCCTGGAAGTTGAGTCTCACTATAAATACAACTTTTAGTGAGAAATTCGCAGGTCTCCTTGCCCTAGCCTCCCAAAAGGACAGCCGCACTCTTCTCTTGCAATTCCTTGGAGGACGCAAGCTAGCACTGCGAGCGCAAGAGAAACGCATCTGCCGGGACGTGGTGGAAGCGTGGTGATCCCGAGAGGCTCGTATGGATACCATAGAGAGCTTGAACACGTCAACTGTTCAGGTTTTGTGATTCAACTCTACAGTTGAGTGAGAGATCTCAACCGAAAATTAGGTATGAAAATTTTTGAACACCCGGTTTACCCCGTTTCACTTGGATCCTGGAGGGTTTCGGTTAAATTCCGCTGCGCTGTTTGGCTCCCGAAACCCAACAGTGGTATCAGAGCTACTGGTGAAACCCTAAATCGGGATTGAGTGTTGAATCGCATGATGCTATGTGTTCGGTTGCTTTTCGGCCATGATTAATTAGATTGATTCAAGATGCATGAAACTGGAATTCGTAATGAACATATGAGATATATGAAGAAACGACACAAATTGGTTAATGAGATTAATCTCAAATTGAATGGTATGAGATACCTATATGGATTAGGATTCTTGCAATAGTTGCAGAAACCCTAGCTTGGTTCGGATTCAGCCTGTTCAGGCACCGAAAGTAAGGTATTTTTGGTGGCTCGAATGGAGGAGTCTCGGGTGCCTACTTGCTCGAAATAGAAGATTTCGGGCTAAGCAATTGTAAGAAAATTTTTTGCGCAGGGGGGCGCTGCCCCCCACGCCCCCCGCAAGGGCGGCTCCCCTTGACCTCGTCCGCTGACCGGTCAGCGGAACCACCGCCCACTGACAGGCCAGCGGGACCGCCGTATGCGAAGCGCCACATAAATAAAAACTGGTTAATCAACGCACGAAAATTGGCATGCATCTTTGTTGAATGAGATTTGACATGATATGCTGATTGGTGTTTGAAGCATGGTGCATGGTTATAGCCCTTGATTGGTTGTACTTGTAAATACGGCCTGCGAGTCGTGCCTTTTCTTATCACTCTCATTGTACATTCTCTTCTCACCTTACTCCCCTCGAATGTAACTCGAGGTTTCTATTATTGATGTAATGGTGCATTATGGGATCATCCAAGGTGGTATGTCCAAGGATCATCCAAGGTGGCATGTCCAAGGAGATGACAACAAAAGGGCAGCCAAGAAAGGAAGAGAAGGAGCTTGTGAAGACTCTTTTCTTTTCTTAGGCTTTTATGATATTCTCATTGGCTTGAGAATATCGCATAGTTTGGGCTATAACCATGTCACGTTTACTTTCTTGTAAGCATGAGATGCATGTTTTATATTTGTATGTGATGCATGTATAAGACAACCGGAGATAACAAATTGGTGAGATCAAAAGAAAAAAATCCCTCAAACAAATATTAAGTCATTAAATGTGATGCCTTCCAAATGTTGGCACTCGTCAAGACTTTGATCAACATTAGGTGGGTTTGCCAAAGCAAAGCACCTATGTTCATCTTGGTAAGGCGCGATGGGATAATAGTGATATCCAAACTGCTAACTTTGGGTTCGACTTAACTAAGTCATCCTAATAGGATTAGGGACTTAGAGGCATAGAGTTGGGCTTAAGCTCATGAGATGAGCTTGGACAAGTGTTGTTCACCCAACTATCCAAGAGTTGCATAAGATGCAATTGGCAAGGAGTTGCCTACCTAAATAGCTGTAACTTGAGAGAAAAGCCAAAGCTGACTCAGGTTGTGGTCAAATATGGATCTTGGCCCACTAGAATACCTTAGCGCCGAGGTGTTCCGAAATAATATCGAGGGTTATTATTTTGAGGAAAATAGTGGGAGTATCGTTTAATAAAAGTCCTTATTAAATGAATTAAAATACATGACTCTTACACTGCATATTTACTGTTGTAGATAACCATGGCACAAAACACATCGACACTTTCGTTGCGATCGATCCTTGAGAAGGAAAAACTGAATGGGACCAACTTTCTCAAATGGTACCGAAACTTGAGGATAGTCCTCAAACAAGAGAGAAAGGCTTATGTCCTAGAGCAGCCCATTCCGAATGAGCCTGCTGCCACTGCTCCAAGAGCTGAAAGGGATGCTCACAAGAGGCATTCTGATGATGCTTTGGATGTTGCATGCCTCATGCTTATTACCATGGAATCTGAGCTTCAGAAGCAACATGAGAACATGGGGGCGTTCGATATGATCGAACATCTCAAAATGCTTTTCCAAGAGCAAGCTAGGCATGAGAGGTTTGAGACCTCTAAGGCATTGTTTCAGTGCAAGATGTCTGAGGGAAGTCCCGTGGGTCCTCATGTGCTCAAGATGATTGGGTACATTGAGAATCTTGAGAATTTGGGATTTGCTCTTCAGAAAGAGTTGGCTATTGATGTAGTCTTGCAATCGTTGCCTGAAAGCTACAGTCAGTTCGTCATGAACTATAACATGAACGACCTTGACAAGTCCCTCCCTGAATTGCTCAACATGTTGAGAACTGCTGAGCAAAACCTTAAGAAGGCTAAGCCCATTTTGATGGTTCAAAAGGGCAAGGGAAAGGGAAAAGCCAACAAGAAGAAGGATAAAGCTAATGGAAAGTCCAATGCTAATTCTTCTTCAGCTGCACTGAAACCAAAGGGTGGTGTGGCAAAGGAAGGGGAGTGCTTCCATTGTAAGCAACCTGGACACTGGAAGCGCAACTGCAAGCTCTATCTTGAAGAACTTGCTAAGGAAAAGGGAAGTAAGACTTCCACTTCAGGTATTTTTGTTATAGAGGCTAACTTTTCTACTTCCTCATCTTGGGTATTGGATACTGGATGTGGATCTCACATTTGTGCAAATGTGCAGGATCTAAGTAGAAGTAGAAGATTGGCCCGAGGTGAAGTGGACCTACGTGTTGGAAATGGAGCAAGGGTTGCTGCCTTAGCCGTAGGGACTTATGTTCTCACTTTACCTAGTGGATTAGTTTTAGAATTAGACAACTGCTACTTTGTGCCTACTATTAGTAGAAATTTGATTTCTGTTTCTTGTTTGGACAAGAAAGGTTTTTCATTTATAATAAAGGACAAATGTTGTTCTATTTATTTGAATGAAATCTTTTATGGTAGTGCTCAACTTAGCAATGGGTTGTATGTTCTAGACCTCGAAGATCCAATCTATAATGTGAATACCAAGAAGGTCAGATTAAATGATTCAAACCCGACCTATCTCTGGCACTGTCGCTTGGGCCATATAAATGAGACCCGCATATCCAAGCTCCATAAGGATGGACTCTTGGACTCATTTGATTTTGAATCATATGAGACATGTGAGTCATGTTTGTTGGGCAAGATGACCAAAGCCCCATTCACAGGGCAAAGTGAAAGGGCTAATGACTTACTAGGACTCATACATAGTGATGTATGTGGCCCTATGTCTACACAAGCTAGAGGAGGTTTCCAATACTTCATTACTTTCACTGATGACTTTAGCAGATATGGCTATGTGTATCTTATGAGACACAAGTCAGAATCCTTTGAAAAGTTCAAAGAATTCAAGAATGAAGTAGAGAATCAACTCGGGAAGAGTATCAAAGTGCTTCGATCAGATCGAGGTGGAGAGTACTTGGATCGAGAATTCCTTGACTATCTGAAGGAGTGTGGTATAGTATCACAACTCACTCCACCAGGTACACCTCAATGGAATGGTGTATCTGAAAGGAGAAATCGAACTCTGTTAGACATGGTTCGCTCTATGATGAGTCAAGCTGACCTTCCAAACTCCTTTTGGGGACATGCTCTAGAGACAGCCGCTTTTACACTAAACCGAGTTCCATCTAAATCGGTTCAAAAGACACCATATGAGATATGGAGTGGGAGGCGTCCCAATTTGTCTTTTATGAAGATTTGGGGCTGTGACGCTTATGTGAAACGTCAATCCTCTGACAAACTAGGGCCCAAATCTCAAAAATGCCTTTTTGTTGGGTATCCCAAAGAAACAAAGGGTTACTATTTCTACAATCCTTCTGAGCAAAAAGTGTTTGTTGCTCGAACTGGTGTCTTTTTAGAGAAAGAGTTTATCTCTAAAGAAACTAGTGGGAGGAAAGTAGAACTTGAAGAAATTCAAGAACAACAAGGAGACATCGAACCTGAAATGGAACCTGAACAGACACCGCAAGATGTTGTTCAAGAGTCTGTTCCTGTAGCACAGAGCCCGCGTAGGTCTAGTAGGATTCGGCATGAGCCCGAGAGATATGGATTTCTCGTGACTCACACTGGTGATGTGATGCTCATGGATCAGGATGAGCCCACAACCTACCAACAAGCTATGTCAGGGCCTGACTCTGAGAAGTGGCTAGTGGCCATGAAATCCGAGATGGAATCCATGTATGAAAACCAAGTATGGACTTTGGTTGACCCACCTGAAGGGGTAAAACCCATAGGGTGCAAATGGGTTTTCAAGAAGAAAACTGACATGGATGGTAATGTGATTACCGTTAAGGAACGATTGGTTGCAAAAGGTTTCAAGCAAATTCATGGTATTGACTATGATGAAACTTTTTCACCAGTTGCTATGCTTAAATTCATCCAAATTTTGTTTGCTATTGCTGCACACTATGATTATGAGATATGGCAAATGGATGTCAAAACTGCATTCCTAAATGGAAAGCTACTTGAGGATGTGTACGTGACACAACCTGAGGGTTTTGTCACTCCTGAGAATGCCAATAAAGTGTGAAAGTTGCAAAGGTCCATTTATGGACTGAAGCAAGCTTCTCGAAGTTGGAATCTTCATTTTGATGATGCAATCAAAGAGTTTGGTTTTATCAAAAATGAAGATGAACCTTGTGTCTACAAGAAGGTTATTGGGAGCGCTATTGTCTTCTTGGTGTTGTATGTAGATGACATACTACTCATCGGGAATGACATTCCTATGCTACAGTCTGTGAAGACTTGGCTAAGGAAATGTTTCTCTATGAAGGACTTGGGTGAAGCAGCCTATGTGTTAGGCATCAGGATCTATAGAGATAGATCTAGAAAGCTTCTTGGCCTAAGTCAAAGTACATATATTGACAAGGTGCTAAAGAGGTTTAGCATGCAAGATTCCAAGAAAGGATTCTTGCCCATGTCACATGGTATCACTCTTTCTAGATCTCAGTGTCCGAGTACAACTTAGGAGAGAGAGCGCATGAGTAAGATTCCATATGCCTCAGCAATTAGATCTATCATGTATGCCATGATATGTACTCGTCCCGATGTCTCATATGCTTTGAGCATGACGAGTAGGTACCAATCGAACCCCGGTGAGAGTCACTGGACAGCTGTTAAGAACATCCTTAAGTACTTACGAAGGACTAAGGATGCATTCTTGGTCTTTGGAGGTGAAGATGAGCTCGTTGTAAGGGGTTACACCGATGCAAGCTTCCAATCCGATAAGGATGATTTTAGATCGCAATCTGGTTATGTGTTTTGTATTGGTGGTGGTGCTGTGAGCTGGAAGAGTTCAAAGCAAGAGACAGTAGCTGACTCTACAACAGAATCTGAGTACATTGCCGCCTCTGATGCTACGAAGGAGGCAGTTTGGATCAAGAAGTTCATCACTGAACTTGGAGTGGTTCCAAGCATTGCCGACCCGATAGAGCTCTATTGTGACAACAATGGAGCAATCGCACAGGCTAAGGAACCTCGATCTCACCAGCGATCCAAACACATACTCCGACGCTATCATCTCATCAGGGAGATCATCGAGAGGGGTGATGTAAGGATATGCAGGACTTCGACAGATAGCAACATTGCTGATCCACTGACAAAGCCCCTTACGCAGCAAAAGCATGATAGCCATTCTAGGTCCATCGGTATTAGATACATGGATGATTGGCTTTAGTGCAAGTGGGAGATTGTTAGTGTTGTGCCCAAAAGCCAATCATGAGATGATTGTATTTTTTGCACATTGAGTCATGATATTTTATTAAGGCATTAATCCAGCAATTATGTTTGTTGTTTTGTTCCTGCGTAACTTAACAAACATAATTGTAACCCTAGAATAATGATATTCTTAAAAGTCCCTGGTCTAGTATTATTGTGGAGCGGGTTGCAATAATACATAACGACTAGCATATGTGGAGACTAATATGAGATATGTAGTCTACATATGGGTACAAGTTGGAGAACTTGTGTACTGGACCGACCCACCATGAGAACACTACATGGATCGTTATATGAGTGTCATAAGTGATTCTCATAGTGATCATGGTATATGTAGTCCTTCGACCTAAGATCATCAAGGTTCCCTACATGTGAGTCACATACTTTGATACTTTCCTTTGTTGCTCGTAACTGAGTGAACTTGAAGGAGGTCATTGGGTATGTCACATATCATGCGGAGGGATTTGTATGATCAAGATGGGATTTGTCCCTCCTATGTAACGGGAGTGATATCTTCGGGCCCCTTGATAGAGTGAGACTTAGAAAATGCATGGCCATGCTCGGATGAGTTGATATACGATATCAATGTCATCAGTTTAAGTTGGTCTACTCGGTAATCAAGAAACCAAAGATTGGGCTATACGAGAGTGACACATTCCATGTCTCGTGCTTAGTCTTGATATCTTGGACAAAGGGACAATGGCATATATCGGTGATGATCATAAAGGTTTAGTCGAATCATCGACAATCTTGTCACTTGGGTAGCAATGATGTGTTGCTAGACACCGCTCATTGCTTATGATCATAAATGTGATTTATGATCATTGCCAACGTGGTAAGAGCCTATTGGGTCGCACACATAGAGCTATTTGGATCATTAGAGTGCATGGGCTAATTATTTGGGTTATGGTTTCACAATAATTTCGTATTAATAATGGGCCCAAGAGTTGAGCCATTATTAAGCCCGAAATTAAATCCTAATTGGATTAGGGCTTTGAAACCCATTAGGCCTGGAAGTTGAGTCTCACTATAAATACAACTTTTAAGTGAGAAATTCGCATGTCTCCTTGCCCTAGCCTCCCAAAAGGACAGCCGCACTCTTCTCTTGCAATTCCTTGGAGGACGCATGCTAGCACTGCGAGCGCAAGAGAAACGCATCTGTCTGGATGTGGTGGAAGCGTGGTGATCCCGAGAGGCTCGTGTGGATACCATAGAGAGCCTGAACACATCAACTGTTCAGGTTTTGTGATTCGACTCTACAGTTGAGTGAGAGATCTCAACTGAAAATTAGGTATGAAATTTTTGAACACCCGGTTTACCCCGTTTCACTTGGATCCTGGAGGGTTTCGGTTAAATTCCGTTGCGCTGTTTGGCTCCCGAAACCCAACAACAAACACACACATCACAACACTAGCTAAACAGCCTAGCAAGCACTTCATATTGCCTTTATTCATTTTAATTAATTTAATTTAAATTATTTGGCAAAAAAATCATAAGCTCCAGATCCTAAAATTGGGTTGGCCTAACCCAAAATCAGATCGTAATGCTTGCTCAAATCATATCAAGCTACAACATTATATAGACACCCAAAGGTATCCATGTAATCGCAGACATAGCTCGGGGTGTCCTGTAGCCCCTAATATTTTCATACAGCCATTCACCCTTTACATATGTCCCTAATTACTTAGAAATCAGAATTCATACAACAACCAGGAAACCAACAACCTTTTGGCCTAGCTCTTATTCTCAGGAAACCAACCACTTCCCATCACCAATAAGAACAAAAAATCCAGCAATATAGCTTTAAATAGAATCAGAATCACAAGTTGTAGGATTGTCCTTTACTTTTATTTTGTTGCCTGAACTTGATTTGGTAACCATGAAAATTAAAACCCTAGCTTGTTTGTCAAATAACTTGCTTGCTCTAACAACCTGATGTTGGGTTTCGGGAGCCAAACAGCGCAGCGGAATTTAACCGAAATCGTCCAAGATCCAAGTGAAACGGGGTAAACCGGGTGTTCGAAAATTTTCATACCTAATTTTCGATTGAGATCTCTCACTCAACTGTAGAGTCGAATCACAAAACCTGAACAGTTTACGTGTTCAGGCTCTCTATGGTATCCACACGAGCCTCTCGGGATCACCACGCTTCCACCACGTCCCGGTAGATGCATTTCTCTTGCGCTCGCAGTGCTAGCTTGCGTCCTCCAAGGAATTGCAAGAGAAGAGTGCGGCTGTCCCTTTTGGAGGCTAGGGCAAGGAGACCTGCGAATTTCTCACTTAAAAGTTGTATTTATAGTGAGACTCAACTTCCAGGCCTAATAGGTTTCAAAGCCCTAATCCAATTAGGATTTAATTTCGGGCTTAATAATGGCTCAACTTTTGGGCCCATTATTAATACGAAATTAAAGTGAAACCATAACCCAAATAATTAGCCCATGCACTCTAATGATCCAAATAGCTCTATGTGTGCGACCCAATAGGCTCTTATCACGTTGGCAATGATCATAAATCACATTTATGATCATAAGTAATGAGCGGTGTCTAGCAACACATCATTGCTACCCAAGTGACAAGATTGTCGATGATTCGACTAAACCTTTATGATCATCACCGATATATGCCATTGTCCCTTTGTCCAAGATATCAAGACTAAGCACGAGACATAGAATGTGTCACTCTCGTATAGCCCAATCTTTGGTTTCTTGATTACCAAGTAGACTAACTTAAACTGATGACATTGATATCGCATATCAACTCATCCGAGCATGGCCATGCATTTTCTAAGTCTCACTCTATCAAGGGGCCCGAAGATATCGCTCCCGTTACATAGGAGGGACAAATCCCATCTTGATCATACAAATCCCTCTGCATGATATGTGACATACCCAATGACCTCCTTCAAGTTCACTCAGTTACGAGCAACAAAGGAAAGTATCAAAGTATATGACTCACACGTAGGGAACCTTGATGATCTTAGGTCGAAGGACTACATATACCCTGATCACTATGGGAATCACTTATGACACTCATATAACGATCCATGTAGTGTTCTCATGGTGGGTCGGTCCAGTACACAAGTTCTCCAACTTGTACCCATATGTAGACTACATATCTCATATTAGTCTCCACATATGCTAGTCGTTATGTATTGTTGCAACCCGCTCCACAATAATACTAGACCAGGGACTTTTAAGAATATCATTATTCTAGGGTTACAATTATGTTTGTTAAGTTACGCAGGAACAAAACAACAAACATAATTGCTGGATTAATGCCTTAATAAAATATCATGACTCAATGTGCAAAAATACAATCATCTCATGACTGGCTTTTGGGCACAACACTAACACCCGAGGCTTCCAACAATATTTTGAAGGAAACTCATCCTTCTGATGCCATTGAGCCTTCCCTGTAACTAGAAATCATGGTTTTCAGCTATAACAGCCAACTGAATCCATAAGAAAGCCATTAATAGACAAACTCGAAACATCCAATCAAGACCCAAGATGAAACTTCCCTGAATTCATCCATTCGTTGTGCCTTCCCTTCTTCTTTGGTGTTAATTTTCTTTTATACGTGATTGGGAGACAAAACCCCACTAAACCATCATCTTTTTAATTATCTTCAACTATGTCCTGAATTTAGCATGTTTGTAAACATCTCCTTAGTTAGGTGTTGATTATTTTCTTTCAACTATTTGATTCATCCTTAATGTAAAAATTCTATGGCAATTAAACCCTTATTTCACCAATTGATCCTTAAGTTTCCCTTTGTTTGCAACTAAATTCATAATGTCATAATTTCTTGCAATTTAGCACACAGGCCTAAATTCCTTGACAACTAAGTCCTTGACTCCCTAATTTTACCCAACCTTTTATTCTTTTGGAAAAATGGCCCATTTTCCTTAAATTATTAAAATAAACAGGCTAACCATGGCCTATACAAGGTTGGGGTGTGACAATTAAGACTTGTCAATTTTGAGCATCAGTTGTTCTTAAGTTTATTATTGTTTTAGGATGAGGACTAAAGGCAAGGAAAAAAAGTGGTGGAACAATAGGAAAGTTGGACAAGCCATCCTAGGGATGAATAGCCTGGAAATGAAAATGATGCGAGAGAAGATGGCCAGAATAGGGCTAAAGTGCTTGAAAGGGCCAAAGAGCCTGAAGGTAGGGCTAATGCGCCTGGACCCAGTTGGGGTGGTCAAGAAAGAATAGAACAAATGATGGAGGTCATGCAGGCAGCCATTGCCCAATTGGTGGTGGGGAAACATGCCTTGACCAGGGGTCAAGCACAAGCACCGAAAGATGTTGAGAATGCAAAAGAAGCGAGAGATAAAAAAAAATAGCCAAGCAAGGAGCGTATGCATGGATGACCAGGCAAGCAAGAATGGAGAAGAACATGAAGAATATATGGATGAAGAGAGGAGACATCCCAAGGCAAAGAGGATAAGGTCTAAGGTTAGGCAAGAAACAAAGGTAGAAGAGATAAAAGTGAACCCAAATTTGGAAGAAAAAGAAATACGCATTGATGCTGGAAGACATTATCAGCTCACTAAAGTTACTGAAAGGGCAAAGCCAGTAAGGGTTTGATCTAAAAATAACCAGGATGGGGGCAAAAGGCAAAGAGCAGAAGGTTTTAAAGAGGGCTAGTTGGAAGGGTTCCTGGCTCTCAAACCCTTAGTGTTTAAAGGTGGTGGTGGTCCAGAAAAAGTTGAGTTTTGGATCTACCAATTGGAAAAAATATTTGAGAAGTTGAAGGTTAACTCTCCTCAAAAGGTACTACATGCCACCTTTAAAGTTGAAGGGAGTCTAGAACTCTGGTAAAGGGCTATTCATAGAACATACCAAAGTAAGAATGAGAAGAGGCCCATGGGTAGGAGAAGAGCTATAAGATGGGCTGAGTTCCTCCAGGTGTTTTAGCAATAGTATGTTAGTGAGGCACTCCAGGTGTTTCACCAAATCCCTTACTAAGTGATTTTGAGTACTCAACTCTTAAGTGTTGTGTAGGTAATTATACATACTTAACTTCCCTTATGATCTCCATCTCCAGGAGTCGTTGAATCTCTTATTTAACGGTGTCTATTTTATATGGGGCAATGTTGCATTTCTTTTGCCTGATCAATCTAGCTTCGAGGTTCATATTGAGACAATGTTGGATAAAACCAGGGTCATTGCTGAGCAAAGCCTTCAATGAGTGGGCATAGAGGTCTTTATTTGAAATTAGAAAGTTTACACGATTAGCTTTCCTCTTCAGGAAGGCTTTTGCCAATTTTGGTACACTGACCTAAAAAGAATTCAAGATCCTCAGTTTCTACATCCTCATTCTTAACTACCACATCTTTAGTAATAAACTTGTTGGAGCATCTTGAGGCAAGATTTGCAAATGTGTGAGTGCATCTTTTGGGGGTTGCCTGACAAGCTTTGTGAAGATTTTCTGAACCATGGCCTAGTCCATAAAAATGGTGAAATCTCCTCACTTTGCCTTAAAAGTAATGGTCAAATAGTTCACATCAATCTACATGTAGAGGTTCCCTATGGTTTGCCTTTTGTCTAAGATACTTCACATCCATCTACATATGGAGGTTCCCCTAGGTCTACCTTATGAATATGGCATTGTAGGGCAAAGGGACATCAATAATAATGAACCCCCATAGTTGATGTGTAGAGCTCTCAATCTCCTTTGGCTACCTTGCCCTTGAGCATGAAGGTTAAGTTGATCCATCCTAATATAGGTATTTCCCCTGGGCAGATGTTGAAGGTTGGGGATGACATTGGTCTTAGCATTTTTGTAGGTAATATAAGCAAATAGTATGTCAACATTGGACCCATCATCACACAAGACTCTTTTCACATCCAAATTCCCAATTCAAATAATGATGAGAATAGGATCATCATGGGGAAGACTTAACGCTAGAACCATCACTCCTAGTTAGACAACTTGTTGGGTTGCCAAACTTCACTATGAACACTTCTTTGTCCTTTCTCTTCCTTTCTAGCAAAGCTAACCATGATTACTGATGCTCTAGCACATCTTCGATGTAGGACATGTTGGACCTCCAGTAGACCTTCATCTGATTTATATCTATAGCACTTGAAAGATAAGGGTTAGGAGCTCCCCGGAGTGTTTTTCCAGGGGAGGGATCTCTGATGCCCAAGTTAGTATGTGAGGGGAAAAGTTGTTAAGAGTTAAGAGTAGAGAACAGAAAAAGAGAGTATCTCTTGTGTCTTACTTGGGAGCCTCCCCTAAGTATTTATAGAAGGCCAGGAGGAGGAGCTCATTATGCCCAGCCTGAGTAGGTTAGGACATGTGTTCTGCTGGATTTGGTCCCCACCTTCCGAGAGAGGTGTCTACAGCTGGCCATAGGCGATTATGTCCAGACAATAGGGGCGTGTGTGAGGTTTCATTTCTCCCTAAGACCCCTCGGGGATCTAAGACCCCTTCAGACAAGGATTTCCCTTGAGGGTCTTATGGAGAAAGCCCCTCAGATGAGCGGACCATTTTCAGGAGGCATTTATTCTGTCGAGGATGATAGACCTACGTTTCCAAGATTGGTCATATACACTCCCGAGGATGGTGAACAGTCTTTTTCTACGGGTCGGTCGCATACTTTTTCCGAGGATGGTGTAGATCCTTCTCCCAAGGTTGGTCGCATAAATTTCTGAGGGTGGTGTCAGGTCTGCCAATAACGAGGCCATGTGGGCGATAGCCCTTCAGCTATCACATGCCCCCTTTGGTCCTAATCAAACAAGAACATGTTACAAAAATCCTGCCCTTAGGAAACTGAGGCTATCCTTGGTAAATGAACTTCCTTCCGCTGAGGTTGCCCCTTCGACCTAACTTGTTTTCTTCTGTTCAGTCTAGGTTATTTGATCCGACATCCTTTCTTTTGCCAATGTTGTATTCTCAGCATGCTTTTCTTTCTGGTTTTTATTCATGCCTTCTGCAAATGGATCATCCTATCTTTTGGATGAGCAGTCGTGTCACCTCAATTCACACAACATAGATTTAACGGATTAGAAGGCATGCTCTTGTTTCTCGCACCGTGTGACATGTGTCATCAGGTCATTGGCTATCCTTCATGTTCGTTACATCGATTACGTCTCTTCACCTGTAAAGGGTCATTACGACATTGTTTCGCTTGCGCTCTTTGGGCTATATAAAGCCATCTCTCCCTAAGGCCTCCTTATTCCTCTACTTTTAGCTTTATCTTGCTCTCTAGCATTCTTATTTTCTTCTGGCAATGTGTTAGTGGTAGAGCGATTTCCAGCCACCACTTAGGGCAGTTTTTCTAGGTTCAATAGGTTGGTATTTTCTGAAGTCAATTTTTTTTCCTTGATCCCTCTTCTTTAGTTGAATCACCAACAATCTTGTCACTTGGGTAGCAATGATGTGTTGCTAGACACCACTCATTGCTTATGATCATAAATGTGATTTTTAATCATTGCCAATATGGTAAGAGCCTATTGGGCCGCACACATAAAGCCTATTTGGATTATTTGAGTGCATAGGCTAATTTATTTAGGTTACGGTTTCATGATAATTTTACATTAATAATTGGGCCAAAAGTTGAGCCATTATTAAGCTCGAAATTAAACTAAATTGGATTAGGGCTTTGAAACCCATTAGGCTTGGAAGTTTATTATCACTATAAATACATCATATAATGAGAAATTTGTAGCTTTTGCTCTAGACTTCCAAAAAGTTCCATCCGTACTTTTCTTTTGCCATTCTTTGGAGGACACAAGCTAGCACTACAAGCACAGGAGGAACCGATCTACCGGGACGTGGTGGAGGCGTGGTGATCTTGACAGGCTTGTGTGGATACCATAGAGACCTTGAACACATCAACTATTCAGGTTTTGTGATTCGACTCAACAGTTGGGTGAAATATCTAAACTAAATTACGTATGAAAAAATTTTGAACACCCGGTTTACCCCATTTCACTTGGATCCTGAAGGGTTTTGGTTATATTCAGTTACACTTGTTTGGCTCCCAAAGTCCTGCAGTTTGCATGTATGGGGTCTTCAAGATATACCCTCACTTCATTTTTTTCATGCTCCCGAAGGGCAATTTTTACTTCTTGCTCCCTCAGGGATCTGGGAGCAAGAGGTTCACTTTCACCTACGGCACCAAGGATAGTTGACGAGGATGGCAGAAGAAGTACTTCTTCATAGAGCTAGATGAAAAAAGGAAAGACATGCCTACGAGGTGGCTTTTTAGGACCCTTGATATCGATGTGATGGATCCGTCAAAATTGCTTACCCTCGAATTAAAATCTTAATTTGAGGATTTTGACAGTCATATTCGGGCGGTAGTTGAGTGGACAAGCCAGGCTTCTTCACATCCACTGTACCTTTTTCTATCAAACGGAACTTCATGACCGAAGAGGTACCTTGGGAGCTTGGGGTCATCAAGGAGCATCTTACTTGTTACCACCTCACAAAAATAGGAGAATTACTAGTGTGGCATAATGGTCAAAACACCATTATATTGTGTAATTCTCTCATAGTGATTGAAGTATGTGGGAGTAAAAGGTATAATGAACGCTACCTTAAAAGTGTTCCAAGTTAGTAACTTGGCCCCCAAGAAAAGCCTTAAGGATTGCTTGTTTGTCAAGCAACATATGGACGTTTTTGTAAGATTTTGAAAATTCAAGTACTCAACTGCAAAAGTTTCACAAAAGAGATTTGAAAACTTATGAGAAGGATATGAATGGTATGAAAGTGCAATTAGAGGACAAAATTGCTTATGGAAGACAAATAAGGACAAAGAAAAAACAAAAAGTCCTAAAGGACCTAAGTATTCTAATGTAGGCCTTAAATTGTGTATGTCTTTGACTTATGTCAAATGGAGCAATTTGGAGTTTTCCCACCTATAGAGGGGCGGCTATGGCTTGGTAATTGGTAAAAACTGTAGGTAATTTGTGGATCAATAAGTTTAAGACAAAGAAACCATGCATATGGGCAAGGAAAAGGACATAAAGCAAGGTTAAGCTTGTTAAGTGTGTTTTGTGCCCTTAAGCTCATTTAAGCCCATTTTAAGTGGCCAACTCACCTATCTCTCTCCTATTTTTTGCCTCCTCTAGCTCAACAACATAGCCACACTTCCTCCATAGCCACCACACCTTCAACTTCCAATTGATTGAAATTGAAGGCAAAATGAAGCAATTGGATGCAAACTAGAGCTATTGCTTGGATACTTCAAAGATCAGGCTTGATTTTTGGCCTACCCACTTTGGCAAGGGTTCTATTGCTCTCATGTGTTGTTTTCTATATTCTTAAGCAACCATGGAGCTAGGGCTAAGCTTGGAAGAGAGCCATGAGCTTGGTGAACCAAGCTTAGTGAGGGCAGTGCACTTGTTGAAGGTTTTGTGGCCTAGTGTGAAGTGCACAAAGATGGCAGTGAAATGAGGGTTTCTAGATCCTAAAGTTAGTACTAACTATTATTAAAATCCTCCTAAGACCTAGTATTAGCTTGAGGAGGGTTGGCATAGTGATTTATTTATGTTTATTGCATGTTTTGTGGACTAACCTATGGTTTATGTTGCTACCGCATTTCATGTGTTTGACTGTTGTGATTGGCTGCTACATTTGGTTGCTATAACTTGTATATATGCATTGTGGTTTTCTGTTTTAGTGTCTTTAGATGCAAGTTTTGATGATGGTTACATTGCCTATTGAATCCAAGTGCTACCTTTACTAAGTTTCTTAACGAAACTTACTCCCCTCAATTCTGTCATTTCAGGTCTAGCTGAGAGATCACCTTCAAACTAACCTTTGTGGTTTGAGTTTTGCTCTAAATTTTTAGGTACTTAAACTTCCATATGTCTAGTTGATCTGGAAATTTTGGTGATTTTAGGAGTACATTTGGTATTTTTAGTGATGGTGCTTATTGTGTTATGCAGCAGCTGTCCAGTATCGTGTTCTGGAGTCCATTGTGTCTTAGCCACTCTTGTAACTTAGGGTTCATATTTAGCTAAGTTAAGACAATTTTTTAGTGAATGTGTGCTTGTAAAATGAGACAAGTCTATGTTAGTGTTGTGCCTAAAAGCCAGTCATGAGATGATTGTATTTTTGCACATTGAGTCATGATATTTTATTAAGGCATTAATCCAGCAATTATGTTTGTTGTTTTGTTCCTGCGTAACTTAACAAACATAATTGTAACCCTAGAATAATGATATTCTTAAAAGTCCCTGGTCTAGTATTATTGTGGAGCGGGTTGCAATAATACATAACGACTAGCATATGTGGAGACTAATATGAGATATGTAGTCTACATATGGGTACAAGTTGGAGAACTTGTGTACTGGACCGACCCACCATGAGAACACTACATGGATCGTTATATGAGTGTCATAAGTGATTCTCATAGTGATCATGGTATATGTAGTCCTTCGACCTAAGATCATCAAGGTTCCCTACATGTGAGTCACATACTTTGATACTTTCCTTTGTTGCTCGTAACTGAGTGAACTTGAAGGAGGTCATTGGGTATGTCACATATCATGCGGAGGGATTTGTATGATCAAGATGGGATTTTTGTCCCTCCTATGTAACGGGAGTGATATCTTCGGGCCCCTTGATAGAGTGAGACTTAGAAAATGCATGGCCATGCTCGGATGAGTTGATATATGATATCAATGTCATCAGTTTAAGTTGGTCTACTCGGTAATCAAGAAACCAAAGATTGGGCTATACGAGAGTGACACATTCCATGTCTCGTGCTTAGTCTTGATATCTTGGACAAAGGGACAATGGCATATATCGGTGATGATCATAAAGGTTTAGTCGAATCACCGACAATCTTGTCACTTGGGTAGCAATGATGTGTTGCTAGACACCGCTCATTGCTTATGATCATAAATGTGATTTATGATCATTGCCAACATGGCAAGAGCCTATTGGGTCGCACACATAGAGCTATTTGGATCATTAGAGTGCATGGGCTAATTATTTGGGTTATGGTTTCACTTTAATTTCATATTAATAATGGGCCCAAGAGTTGAGCCATTATTAAGCCCGAAATTAAATCCTAATTGGATTAGGGCTTTGAAACCCATTAGGCCTGGAAGTTGAGTCTCACTATAAATACAACTTTTAAGTGAGAAATTCGCAGGTCTCCTTGCCCTAGCCTCCAAAAAGGACAGCCGCACTCTTCTCTTGCAATTCCTTGGAGGACGCAAGCTAGCACTGCGAGCGCAAGAGAAACGCATCTACCGGGACGTGGTGGAAGCGTGGTGATCCCGAGAGGCTCGTGTGGATACCATAGAGAGCCTGAACACGTCAACTGTTCAGGTTTTGTGATTCGACTCTACAGTTGAGTGAGAGATCTCAATCGAAAATTAGGTATGAAAATTTTCGAACACCCGGTTTACCCCATTTCACTTGGATCCTGGAGGGTTTCGGTTAAACTCCGCTGCGCTGTTTGGCTCCCGAAACCCAACAGTCTATGCACATTTGAGTAATGTTTTGGCTATGTATGTGATGTGGTGCAAAGCTACCAAGGTGTGAATGATAGGCTGCTTACTTGTAAATTATGTTTTGGCCACATATTAATGTTAAATTCAAGAGCATGTAATTCCTATGTGTATTGGACATGTATGGGATAGCCTTGGAGAGCTTACCCTTTGTCAATGAAGTGTTTCCACACTTATGAAATTTTGTATGGGCAAATTGGTCATAAATTGACTAGAATTTTGACTCTGCACACAAAGTCCTATATCTCCCTGTGTAGAAGGAATCTTGGTATGACATTTTCACCACACCTAGAGGACATCTATAGGTTTAATTGGGATTTAGAATTTTTGGATTTAGAGCCTTGTATCCAAAGTTATGATGTTCCAAATTTGGCTAAGTTACTGTTCATTTGGTCATAATTTTATAGCCAACTTCAGAAATCCATAACTTGGTCCATAGGTGAGCTATTGATGTGAAAAGAAATCCTTGGTTTGCCCTAACTGTCTACTTGAGAATGTATCAAAGAAAATAAGGGGTTACATGGCTAGATTAATACAGTTTATTTGAGGAAGTTTGGGTGCAGTGGCTGGAATTTTTGAACCTAGTAAGATTACTTAATGTGTGGAAGTAAAAACTAAGACTTGTGCTAGTGTTTTCCTTCTTAGCCACCATAGTGTGCATAAATGTGAATATGTGTGTTATGGTTAGACCAATATGCATGTATTTACATAGTGCTCAAGAGGGTCACTTGAGTATGTATACTAGGGGTGTTGTTCTGATAACCAACAGGACACAACAATCCTAGGAGTTTCAATGCACAGTTTTGGCATCATAACTAAATTACCCCAAAGTGGATAACAGATGTTGGTATCAGAGCATGGTTTGTACATGTACGTAGCATATAGTTGCATTGCATGCATCTACATACATGAATTCAGTCTGGTTAGCTGCTAGTGTTAAGTACCATTAAAGTACCTATGATCTTTATATGTGATCTATGATGAATCATCAATGTAGGAAGTACACAAGGTTGCCACAAGCAAAAGGGGAACCACCACAAAGTCCTCCTACTGAATCTAGCCAACAAAAAGAAATGGACAGAATTGAGGCAATCAGGGACAACAAGGACACTAAACCTTGAAATGCAATAGGTTTGGTTAGAGCTTCAGGGGAACTTAGCTCTAATCAATGAAAACTTAGTAAGGCTGATTCAAGCACAACATCAAAGAGTCCTAGTACTACAGGCAGAAGCGGCTCAAGATCCATAGGAGCAACTAAAAGTGGAAGCTAGGAACACATCTGAACATGTTCCTTCTAGAAGAACAGGAAACAAAAATGATGAAGTTGATGAGGTGGAAGATGAGCATAGGAGAAATTCGAGAGGCAGAAGAGTAAGATCTGAGATTGGTCAGGTGTCTAGGACCAATCCCTTAGTTTATGGCCATTCCTCCACTGGGAATGAGATTGAGTAAGATTATGAGAGAATGGGTAGGAGAAGGCATAGAGAACTTCACCATGTTGAGGATTCACACAAATCAAAGAGACAGAGAGCAGAGGATCAAAAAGGCCTAGATGAGGTGAGACTACTGGAGAGGTTCCAAGGACTAAGGCCTCCACAGTTTGATGGAAGAGCAGGACCAGAAAGAGGCGAGGAGTGGTTAATCTTCATAAAAATGATGTTTGAAAGAATGCCACTCAGCTCCACAAATAAGGTGTCACTGGCTACTTACAACTTGGTGGGCAGTGTAGAGATGTGGTGGAGAAACACCAGTGATAGGTATACTATCCAGAAGTGTAGAAAGCCAGGAAGAGATATTAAGATGAGCTGGCCAGAGTTCACCCACCTGTTCCAGGAGTAGTACATATATGATGCCATCAAGGATATGAAGCAAGCTGAATTTGATGCTTTAATGCAGGATAACCTCAGTATCCTAGAGTATGAGCACAAATTCAATCAACTAGGGAGGTATGCTTCTCAGTATCATGGACTGGGGGAGTTAAAGGCCAAAAGATTTGTCAGAGGCCTAAAGTCAAACATTAGAAAGGCTGTAAGACTTTTTGGAGCAATCACATACTATGAAGCAATACAGAAAGCTCTATTAGTAGAGCAAGAAGAGTATGAGACTAAGTACTTTCCCAGTGGACCAAGGGAAAGTAGCTAGGCAGTAGGCAAGCAGAAAAAGCCACCACATGGTAAAGGAATTGCCAAGAATTCTCATATTGGTAGTGATGCCCGTCGGCATCTTCGCTGTATGACATGGTGAGCCTGGAAGGGACTTTCGGTAAAGGAAGAACGTCTAAAGATGGGACTTGCTAGGAGAGATTTCCTGAAACACTCAAAGAACAAGGGTTAATAGGTCCCCGGAGTATTGTTCTCGGGGAAGAGCCTCCGACGCCCAAGTCAGTATTTAGGGAGATGAAAAGTGAGGAGTAAAGAATAGTAAATATGCCTCCCTGAAGAGTCCTCCTCCTCCCTTATTGAGCTCATTTCCCAAGTATTTATAGGAGGATGTAGGGAGAAGTCCGCCTGACATAACCCACTTAGATCATGACACATGTTCAGTCGGATGTAGTCCGTACCTTCGAGAACAGGGACCTTTGGCTTGTCATAGGCCGTCCACGCTGGAAGCCAAGACCGTAGTAGGTATGCGTCTCAGAGCATGTACGGGGGCATCATGTCAGGATGTATGCGAGGGCGGCATGTCAGAGGCTCCTTAACCATTTTTGTCGTATTCTGGAAATCCCCTCGATAGAAGAGACTTCTTCGGGATAGGAGGGCTTTTCGCCGAGGTTGCTTCAGTCATCCGTGAGTCCCTTCGGTGTGGAGGGTACCCTTCGGGGGTGTTTTCTCCTGCCGAAGATGGTGAGTTTACCTCCCCCGAAGTTGCTTAGGTCATACTTTCGAGGGTGATAATGCACCATATTCCCGAGGTCTATACTATCACTATCCGGGGTGGCAATGGATCACCGAGGTTGAAAGGTCAAAGTATCAAACCCTACCTTTCCGAGGTTGGTGTTTTATCCCTTGGAGGTGATGCCTGCCTTTTCCGAGGGTGGCACTTCACCTGAGCTTTGTGGATCCGGAGGGGAAATAGCGCTTTGGCTATCAGGTAGTGAGGGCAAGGTTAAGGGGAAGTTGCCTGGCCTAAGGTGCCCTAAGTGCAAGAAGTTTTATGGAAAGAAACCTTGCTATTTTGACACTTAAGCATGTCTAAGATGTGGATCCATGGATCATTGGACAAAGACTGCCCACAGGCTCAGAGGAGGCCAAAGGACCAAAGTCCAGTAAGGCCTATTGGGGTAGGACCTAGAGGGGGAGCACCTAGGAAATGACAACAGGGGCTAGTTCCTCCAGTGCCTTGGCCTCTAGTGCAAAGAGCTAGCAAAGTCTTCCAAGTGGAGAGGCTAGAGACCTTGTAGCAGGGAAGAGCACTAAGAGGTAACATTTACCTTAGTGGTATGCCTGTTAGTGTTTTCTTTGATACTAGTGCATTTGTGTCTATAGTGGCTAGGAAATTTGTTGATGCCATGAAATTGGCTACTGAAATCATGCCTAGGATATCCTCAGTGAAAGCATCAAGTAGTCAATGTCTTTTCACTAATGACCTAGCTAAGGATTGCGAGCTAGTAGTAGGAAAGACTAAGGTTATGACTAATCTGCTAATGTTGGTCATTCCTAAGTATGATTTAGTGTTGGGTATGAATTGGCTTGCTATGCATAACATAAGAATTGATTGTGCTAGGAGAGAAATCACATTGCCTGATGGTGAAGTTCATGCATTAGTGAATTCTAAGGAATTAATGTATGAAATGCATGACATGGAACTACAGGTATTAGATGAGTTACTTGTGATTTCTGAGCATGATATTGTTATGCATTGAACGAACTGCACTTTGAAGAGGAAGTCGACAGAATATCTATAGTGAGAAACTTCCCATAAGTCTTTCCTAAAAACCTGCCAGGTATTCCTCCACTAAAAGAAATTGAGTTTGAGATCAAGTTGCAACCAGGAGCTAGTCCAATATCCATTCTTCCTCACAGAATGCCTATCATAAAGATGAATAAGCTTAAGAAAGAACTTGATGAACTTCTTGAAAAGGGTTCATAAGGCCAAGTGTTTCACCATGGAGAGCTCCTATTCTCTTTGTGAAGAAGAATGATGGACCATTGAGACTATGCACTGACTACAGGAAACTCAATGTAGTGACTATCAAGAACAAATATCCACTCCCTAGGATTAAGGATCTTTTTGATCAACTCAAAGGAGCTAAGATCTTCTCCAAGATAGATTTGAGATTTGGATACTTCCAGTTGAGAGTAAAGGAAGAGGACATTCCTAAGACTGCATTTAGGACCAGATATGAGCATTATGAGTACACAGCATGCCATTTGGTTTGAATAATGCCCTAACTGCTTTTATGGACCTGATGAACAGGGTGTTCAGACCACATTTGGACAAATTTGCGGTTGTGTTCAATGATGACATCCCAGTGCATTCTCGGGATGAAAATGAACATGAACATCATCTGAAGATTGTCTTAAAGACTCTGTTGGAACATCAGTTTTATGCCAAGTTATCCAAGTGCCAATTCTGGATAAAGGAAGTGACTTTCCTAGGACACATTATAGATGCAAAAGGCCTTAAGGCTAACCCTGAAAAGGTCAAGGCAGTGCAAGAATGGGAAAGACCAAAGACTATAAAGGAAATCAGAAGTTTCATAGGATTAGCTGGCTACTACAGAAGATTTGTATCAAGATTTTCCATGATTGCCTCAATTCTTACTCATCTGACTAAGAAGGGTCAAAGATTTGAGTGGACTAAGAAATGTGAAAAGAGTTTTGATGAGCTCAAGAAGAGATTGATTGAAACTCCAATATTGATTCTTCCAGACCCAAGAAAGCCCTACATGATCTATACAGACACATATAGATTTGGGTTAGCTTGTGTTCTTATGTAAGACAGAAATATCATTGCTTATGGGTCAAGGCAGTTGAAACCCCATGAGCAAAATTATCCTATCCATGACCTAGAGTTGGCAGTAGTGATTTTTTCTTTGATGTAATGGAGACACTACTTGATGGGTAGTTCTTTTGTGATCTACACTGACCATAAAATCCTAAAGTACTTGTTCACTTAGAAAAAGTTGAACATGAGGCAAAATAGATGGTTAGAGCACTTCAAAGACTTTGACTACAGTATAGAGTACACAGAGGGCAAAGGCATTCTAGTAGCAAATGCCTTGAGTAGGAAGTACACGGGACTTCTGAAAGGAGGATCCATAGCTGATCATGATGAGCAGAATAGTCTGTTATGCCTATGGTATAAATGGCATAAGTGGGAGGAAGCCTAAATCTACACATTGACAATCCAATCAGAATGGATTGAAGAGCTCAGAAAGGCATAGGAGACAGATCCTGTTTTGAAAAGGATATCAGGAGGGGGAAAAGGATCCTTGTATAAATCCTTTGCCTACAAGCAAGGATTACTGTACTTCAAGGACTGAATCTATGTGCCTAAAGGACCAAAGCTCAGGGATGAAATACTTGAAGAAGCACACACAAGCAAGTTGAACATCCATCCAGGAAGTGAGAAAATGTATCAAGACCTAAAGACTTACTTCTAGTGGTCAAATATGAGGACAGACATAGTTACTTATGTATCCAAATGTGCTGCATGTTAGAGGGTGAAGGTAGATCACCAGAAGCTAGCTGGTATCCTACAGACTCTACCTACACCAGTGAGGAAGTGGGGCAACATAACCATGGACTTTTTGACTAGGTTGCCTATGACCATATGAAGGCATGATACAATCTGGGATTGTGGATAGGCTAACAAAATGTGCCCACTTCTAACCTATGAAATTCACAGATTCTCTGGAGAAGTTGGCTCAAATGTATATCCAGGAGATAGTGAGACTACATGGAATACCATATTCCATTGTTTTTCACATCTGTTGGACACAAAGCATGCTATTGTCGTGGAAGACATGCAGTTGGAACCTAAATTAACATATTAAGAGAAACCTATATCTATCTTAGCTAAGGAAACCATAAGGTTAAGAAACAAGCTCATTCTCATGGTAAAAGTTCAGTGTTCACACCACTCTGAAAAAGAAGCAACCAGGGAAACTAAGAAAGACCGTATGGAAAGGTATCCTACAAAATACCTGAAGCTAAAGGCCATTTTGGAGGACCAAAACTTTTAAGGGGGGGAGGATTGTTACCACCTCACAAAAAAGGGAGAATTACAAGTGAAGCATAATGGTCAAAAAACCATTATATTGTGTAATTCTCTTCATATTGATTGAAGTATGAATGGTAAAACGTATAATGAACACCTCATCAAAGGTGTTCCAAGTTAGTAACTAGGCCCCCAAGAAAAGCCTTAAGGATTACTTATTTGTCAAGCAACATATGGACTTTTTTGTAAGATTTTAGAAATTCAGGTACTCAATTGCAAAACTTTCACAAAAGAGATTTGGAGAGTTATGAGAAGGATATGAAGGGTATGAAAGTGCTACTAGAGGATCAAACTTTTTATGGAAGATAAGTAAGGACAAAGAAAACACAAAAAGGCATAAATGACCTAAGTGTTCTAATGTAGGCCTTAAATTGTGTATGTCTTTGACTTAAGTCAAATGGAGCAATTTGCAGTTTTCCCACCTATGGAGGGGTGGATATGGCTTGGAAATTGGTAAAAAATGTGGGCAAAATGTGGACCAACAAGTCTAAGACAAAGAGACCATGCTTATGGGCAAGGAAAAGGACATAAAGCAAGTTTAAGCTTGTTAAGTGTGTTTTGTGCGCTTAAGCTTATTTAAGCCCATTTTAAGCGGCCAAATCACTTATCTCTCTCCCATTTTCGGCCTCCTCTATCATAACAACACAGCCACACTTCGTCCATAGCCACCACACCTTCAAACCTGTAATTGATTGAGATTGAAGGCAAAAGGAAGCAATTGGAAGCAAATTAGAGCTATTACTTGGATACTTCAAGGATCAAGCTTGATTTTTGGCCTACCTAGTTTGGTAAGGGTTCTCTTGCTCTCATGGCTTATATTTTGTATTTTCAAGCACCATGGAGCTAGGGCTAAGCTTGGAAGACAGCCATGAGCTTGATGAACCAACCTTAGTGAGGGGAGTGCACTTATTGAAGGTTTTGTGACCTAGTGTGAAGTGCACAAAGGTGGCAGTGAAATGAGGGTTTCTAGAGCCCAAAGTTTGTACTAACTAGTCTTAAAATCCTTCTAAGACCAAGCATTAGCTTGAGGAGGGCTGCCATAGTGATTTATTTATGTTTATTGCATGTTTTATGGACTAACCTACAATATATGTTGCTGCCGCATTTCATGTGTTTGATGGTTGTGAATGGCTGCTGGATTTGGTTGCTATATCTTTTATATATGCATTGTAGTTTTTTGTTTTAGTTTCTTTGGATGCAGCTTTTGATGATGGTTACATTGCCTATTAAATCCAACTACTTCCCTTGCTAAGTTTCTCAATGAAACTTACTCCCCTCAATTCTGTCATTACAGGTCCAGCTGAGAGATCACCTTTAACCTAACCATTTTGGTTTGAGTTTTGCTCTAAATTTTTAGGTACATAAACTTCCATATGTCTAGTTGTGATCTGGAAATTTTGGTGATTTTAGGAGGACATTTGGTATTTTTAGTGATGGTGCTTATTGTGTTATGCAGCAGCTGTCCAGTATCGTGTTCTGGAGTCCATTGTGTCTCAGGCACTCCTATAACTTAGGGTGCATGTTTAGTAGAGTTAAGACCATTAGTTCATGTGTGCATGTACGTGTAGTGTAAGTAAAATGAGATAAGTATGTGAACATTTGATTAATTTTTTGGCTATGTATGTGATGTGGTGCAAAGTTGCCTAAATGTGAATGATAGGCTGCTTACTTGTAAATTCTAGTTTGGCCACACAAAGTTGCTTGACACAAGAGGATGTAATTCCTATGTATGTTGGACATATATGGGATAGCCTTGGATGGCCTACCCTTTGTGAAGAAGTGTTTGCACACATATGAAATTTTGTATGGGCAAATTGGTCATAAAGTGACCAGAATTTTGACTCTGCACTCAAAGTTCTATATCTCCTTGTGTAGAAGGAATTTTGATATGAAATTTTGACCACATATATAGGACATCTATAGGTTTAACTGAGATTTGGAATTTATGGATTTATATCCATTTAGCCAAAGTTATGACCTTGCAAATTTGGTGAAGTTACTGTTCATTTGGTCAGAATTTTGTAACCAACTTCAGAAATCCATAACTTGGTCCGTAGGTGGGATATTGATGTAAAAAAAAATTCCTTGGTTTTCCCTAAGTATAAAATTGATAATGGAGCAAATAAAACAAGGTTTTACATGGCTAGATTAATATAATTTATTGGAGGAAGTTTGGGTGCAGTGGCTGGAATTTTTTAACCTAGTAAGAATGCTTAATGTGTGAAAGCCAAAACTAAAGCTTGTGCTAGTGTTTTCCTTCTTAGCTGCCATGGTGTGCATAAATGTGAATATGTGTGTTATGGTTAGACCAATATGCATGTGTTTACATAGTGCACAAGAGGGTCACTTGAGTAAGTACAATAGGGGTGTTGTTCTGATGACCTACAGGACGCATCAATCTTGGGAGTTTAAATGCACAGTTTTGGCACCATAACTGGATTACCTAGGAGTGGGTAACATTACTAACAAGAACATGCCAGAACCGGCTGTGGACTGGAAGAAGTCATTGCTGGTCATGCTCCTTCGAGGGGAATTTTCCTATTCAGCCCTTATAAAGAGTAAGCTTATTTCCAAGTTGTCTTTTTAGATTTTTTAGTACTTACACTGATGTTTTACCTTTTGTAGAGATGAGGGACAAATCAGCTACCTTCTACAAGAGTCTATTCCTCAGCGAAGCTGAGAAAGGGGAGCAGAAGAAAAAGGCACCAAAAAGAAAAAAGAGGCCAACTATGTAGTCTTTAGGTGCTCCGGAGACTAAGAAAATGAAAGATGACTCTCTCCTTCCTCCCCCAGAAAGCTTGACTATAGGTCTAGATCATTCCACCGAAGGCGTAGATCCTTCATCAGAGGTGGCAATGTTATCCATCCCTTTAAGTCCTAATGCTGCCATCGAGACACTAGGGACTTCCCTGAGGGTGGTCTTGGCTAAGGAGGCAAAAAGAGATTTGAAGAAGGAAGGATAAAGAGATCCCTACTGAGGTCATTGACATGAGTGACTCTGATGAGGGAGGCATCAAAGTCCTACCAAATTTGCCTCTTAGTCATTCATCTATCAATTTTGGATTTTTTGGCATTTAAGATTTTGTAGATGACTGGATAAGAGACAATGTAGTAAGGGAACTTTGTCATGATTTTGCAAAGGATAGGGTCCAAATAAGGTGGATGATGGACCATGCTCGAAAGCGAGCTGTTCGGGATTCAAAGATCCTTAAAAACATGGTGCCAAGGGAACCCTTTTGGACTTTTACTGAAGACATGGACTTGTTTTCAGAGGACTGCCAAAAGATGGTCCTTCAAATGGTGAAGGGCCTCATCATAAATGCCACCTTTCAATCTCTAATTGACGATTTTCTGAATGAGGAGATTCTTGCTACTCGTATTTCCAAGCATGCTGCTCAGGTAATCCTTCATCTTCAAGTGCTTAGAAAAATTTTAAGTCTTTAAGTTGTTGTAACTCACGTCAAGCCTTCATCTCGTAGATGCTAGCATATGGAGGTTACCTTTAGGCATGGATGTCAAATCAGTCCTCCATTCAAAGTCAGTTGAACAAAATTTTGGCTCAGGCTAAGGAGATGTTTGCGAGCTCATGCCTTAAGTATGGTGAGATCAACAAGATCGTCAAAGAGTACCTTGCCAAGCTTCGCCAGGAGGTGCACAAGAGCCAGAAGGGGTTCCTCGAGGAATGTTCTTCAAAAATTCCCAACCTCAGGGTGAAGCTGGCGGAGCAGAGTTCAGTTGGTGAGACCTTTCAAATGGAGAAGGAGGATGTCATTGCTAACTTGACCAACGCATTGGAAATCAATGCTAAACTTATTATTGAGGTCGATCATCTGAAGAAATGGAAGAAGAAGAAAAAGAAGGTGGAGAAGAAGATAGAGGTGCTGAAGAAGGAGGTGGAACATTTTAAAGCTGAGATGGACAAGGCAGATGAGGCAACTATAGGGTTTTGAGAGCCAAACAAGTGCAATGGAATTTAACCGAAACCCTCGAGGATCCAAGTGAAACGGGGTAAATCGGGTGTTCAAAAATTTTCATACCTAATTCGGTTGAGTTATTTCACCCAACTATATAGTCGAATCACAAAAACCTAAATAGTTGACGTGTTCAAGCTCTCTATGATATCCACATGAGCTTATCGGGATCACCACACTTCCACCACATCCTGGCAGATGCGTTTCTCTTGCGCTTGCAGTGCTAGCTTGCGTCCTCCAAGGAATTGCAAGAGAATAGTGTGGTTGTCCTCTTTGGGAGGTTAGGGCAAAAGGTTGCGAATTTCTCACTAAAAGTTGTATTTATAGTAAAACTCAACTTCTAGGCCTAACGGGATTCAAAGCCCTAATCCAATTAAGCTTTAATTTCAGGCTTAATAATGGCTTAACTTTTGGGCCCATCATTAACACGAAATTATTATGAAACCATAACCCAAATATTTAGCCCATGCACTCTAATAATCTAAATAGCTCTATATATGCGACCTAATAGGCTCTTACCATGTTGGCAATGATCATAAATCACATTTATGATCATAAGCAATGAGCGGTATCTAGCAACACATCATTGCCACATAAGTGACAAGATTGTTGATGATTCGACTAAACCTTTATGATCATTATTCATATATGCCATTATCCCTTTGTCCAAGATATCAAGACTAGGCACGAGACATGGAATGTGTCACTCTCGTATAGCCCAGTCTTTGGTTTCTTGATTACCGAGTAGACTAACTTAAATTGATGATATTGATATCGTATATCAACTCATCTGAGTATGGACATGCATTTTCTAAGTCTCACTCTATCAAGGGGCCCGAAGATATCACTTCCATTACATAGGAGGGACAAATCCCATCTTGATCATACAAATCCTTCCGCATGATATGTGATATACCCAATGACCTCCTTCAAGTTCACTCTATTATGAGCAACAAAGGAAAGTATCAAAGTATGTGACTCACATGTAGCAAACCTTGATAACCTTAGGCCAGAGGACTACATATACCATGATCATTATGGGAATCACTTATGACACTCATATAACGATCCATGTAGCATTCTCATGGTGGGTCGGTCCAATAACAAGTTCTCCAACTTGTACCCATATATAGACTACATATCTCATATTAGTCTCCACATATGCTAGTCATTATGTATTATTGTAACCCTCTCAACAATAATACTAAATCAGGGACATTTGAGAATATTATTATTCTAGGGTTACAATTATGTTTATTACGTTGCGCAGAAACAAAACAATAAACATAATTGCTGAATTAATGCCTTAATAAAATATCATGACTCAATGTGCAAAAATACAATCATCTCATGATTGGCTTTTGGGCACAACACTAACAATCTCCCACTTGCACTAAAGCCAATAATCCATGTATCTAATACTGATCGATCTAGAATGGCTATCATGCTTCTACTGTATAAGGGGCTTTATCAGTGGATCAACAATATTGCTGTCTATCGAAGTCCTGCATATCCTCACATCACCCCTTTCGATGATTTCGCTAATGAGATGGTAGCATCGAGTATGTGTTTGGATCACTGGTGAGATCGAGGTTCCTTAGCCTGTGCGATTGCTCCATTGTTGTCACAATAGAGCTCTATCAGGTCAGCAACGCTTGGAACCACTCCAAGTTCAGTGATGAACTTCTCAATCCAAACTGCCTTTTCATAGCATCAGAGGCGGCAATGTACTTAGATTCTATTGTAGAGTCGGCTGCTGTCACGTGCTTTGAACTCTTCCGGCTCACAGCACAACCACCAATACAAAATATATAACTAGATTGTGATCTAAAATCATCCTTACCGAATTGGAAGCTAGCATCGGTGTAACCCCTTACAACGAGCTCATCTTCACCTCCAAAAACCAAGAATGCATCCTTAGTCCTTTGCAAGTACTTAAGGATGTTCTTAACAGTTGTCCTGTGACTTTCACCGGGGTTTGATTGGTACCTGCTCATCATGCTCAAGCCATACGAGACATCGGGATGAGTACATATCATGGCATACATGATAGATCCAATTGCTGAGGCATATGGAATTTTATTCATGCACTCTCTCTCCTTGGGTGCACTCAAACACTGAGATCTAGAAAGGGTTATACCATGTGACATGGGCAAGAATCCTTTCCTAGAATCTTGCATGCTAAACCTCTTTAGCACCTTGTCAATGTATGTACTTTGACTTAGGCAAGAAGCTTTCTAGATCTATCTCTATAGATCCTAATGCCTAACACATAGGCGGCTTTACTCAAGTCCTTCATAGAGAAACATTTCCCCAACCAAGTCTTTACATACTATAGCTCGGGAACGTCATTCCCGATGAGTAGTATGTCATCTACATACAACACCAAGAAGACAATAGTACCCCCACTAACCTTTTTGTAGACACAAGGTTCATCTTCATTTTCAATAAAACCAAACTCTTTGATTGCTTCATCAAAATGAAGATTCCAAATTTGAGAAGCTTGCTTCAGTCCATAAATGGACCTTTGCAACTTGCACACTTTATTGGCATTCTTAAGAGCGACAAAACCCTCGGCTAGTGTCATGTGCACATCCTCAAGTAACTTTCCATTTAGGAATGCATTTTTGACATCCATTTGCCATATCTCATAATCATAGTGCGTAGCAATAGCCAACAAAATTCGGATGGATTTAAGCATGGCAACTAGTGAAAAAGTCATCAGTAAAGGAATCTGACTTGTGTATCATGAGATACACATAGCCATATCTACTGAAGTCATCAGTGAAGGTAATGAAGTATTGGAAGCCTCCTCTAGCAAGTGTAGACATAGGGCCACATACATCATTATGTATGAGTCCTAGTAAGTCATTAGCCCTTTTATTTTGCCCTGTGAATGGGGCTTTGGTCATCTTGCCCAACAAACATGACTCACATGTCTCATATGATTCAAAATCAAATAAGTCCAAGAGTTTATCCTTATGGAGCTTGGATATGCGGGCCTCATTTATATGGCCCAAGCGACAATGCCTGAGATAGGTTGGGTTCAAATCATTCAATCTAACCTTCTTGGTATTCACATTATAGATTGGATCTTCGAGTTCTAGAACATACAACCCATTGCTAAGTTGAGCACTACCATAAAAGATTTCATTCAAAGAAATAGAACAACATTTGACCTTTATTATAAATGAAAAACCTTTATTGTCCAAACAAGAAACAGAAATCAAATTTCTACTAATAGTAGGCACAAAGTAGCAGTTGTCTAATTCTAAAACTAATCCACTAGGTAAAGTGAGAACATAAGTCCCTACGGCTAAGGCAGCAACCCTTGCTCCATTTCCAACATGTAGGTCCACTTCACCTCGGACCAATCTTTTACTCCTACTTAGATCTTGCACATTTTCACAAATGTGAGATCCACATCCAGTATCTAATACCCAAGATCAGGAAGTAGAAAAGTTAGCCTCTATAATAGGAATACCTGAAGTGGAAGTCTTACTTCCCTTCTCCTTAGCAAGTTCTTCAAGATAGAGCTTGCAGTTACACTTCTAGTGTCCAGGTTGCTTACAATAGAAGCACTCCCCTTCCTTTGCCACACCACCCTTTGGTTTTAGTGCATCTGAAGAAGAATTAGCATTGGACTGTCCTTTAGCTTTATCCTTGTTCTTGTTGTCTTTTCCCTTTCCCTTGCCCTTTTAAACCATCAAAATAGGCTTAGCCTTCTTAAGGTTTTGCTCAGCAGTTCTCAACTAGTCGAGCAATTCAAGGAGGGACTTGTCAAGGTTGTTCATGTTATAGTTCATGATGAACTGACTATAGCTTTCAGGCAACGATTGCAAGACTACATCAATAGCCAACTCTTTTTGAAGAGCAAATCCCAAACTCTCAAGATTTTCAATGTACCCAATCATCTTGAGCACATAAGGACCCACGAGACTTCCTTCAGACATTTTACACTGAAACAATGCCTTAGAGGTCTCAAACCTCTCATGCCTAGCTTGCCCTTGGAAGAGAATTTTGAGATGTTCTATCATATCGAACACCTCCATGCTCTCTTGTTGCTTCTGAAGCTCAGATTCCATGGTAACAAGCATGAGGCATGCAACATCCAAAGCATCATCAGAATGCCTCTTGTGAGCATCCCTTTCAGCTCTTGGAGTAGTGGTAGCAGGCTCATTTCAAATGGGCTGCTCTAGGACATAAGCCCTTCTCTCTTGCTTAAGAACTATCCTCAAGTTTCGGTACCATTTGAGAAAGTTGGTCCCATTCAGTTTTTCCTTCTCAAGGATCGATCGCAATGAAAGTGTCGATGTGTTTTGTGCCATGGTTATCTACAACAATAAATATGTAGTGTAAGAGTCATGTATTTTAATTCATTTAATAAGGAATTTTATTAAATGATACTCCCACTATTTTACTCAAAATAATAACCCTTGATATTATTTCGGAACACCTCGGCGCTAAGGTATTATAATGGGCCAAGATCCATATTTGACCACAACTTGAGTCAGCTTTGGCTTTTCTCTCAAGTTACAGTTATTTAGGTAGCCAACTTCTTGCCAATTGCATCTCATCCAACTCTTGGATAGTTGGGTGAACAACATTTGTCCAAGCTTATCTCATGAACTTAAGCCCAACTACATGCCTCTAAGTCCCCAATCCTATTAGGATGACTTAGTTAAGTCAGACCCAAAGTTAGTAATTTGGATATCACTATTATCCCATCATACCTTACCAAGATGAACATAGGTGGTTTGTTTTGGCAAACCCACCCAATGTTGATCAAAGTCTTGATGAGTGCCAACATTTGGAAGGCATCACATTTAATGACTTAATATTTGTAAGGGATTTCTCTTTTGATCTCACCAATTTGTTATCTCCGGTTGTCTTATTCATGCATCACATACAAATATAAAACATGCATCTCATGCTAACAAGAAAGTAAACGTGACATGGTTATAGCCCAAACTACGTGATATTCTCAAGCTAGTAAGAATATCATAAAGGCCTAAGAAAAGAAACTTCACAAGCTCCTTCTCCTCCTTTCTTGGTTGCCTTTTTGTTGTCACCTCCTTGGACATACCACCTTGGACGATCCCATAATGTACCATTACATCAATAATAGAAACCCCGAGTTACATTCGAGGGGAGTAAGGTGAAAAGAGAATGTACAATGAGAATGATAAGAAATGCATGACTCGTAGGCCGTATTTATAAGTACAACTAATTAAGGGCTATAACCACGCACCATGCTACAACCACCAATCAGCACAACATGTCAAATCTCATTCAAAAAAAAATGCATGCCAATTAATGCACATTGATTAACTAGTTTTTATTAATGTGGCACTTTGCATACGGTGGTCCCGCTGGATCTTCTATTTCGAGCAAGTAGGCACCTGACACACCTCCATTCGAGCCACCAAAAGTATATACTTTCGGTGCCTGAATAGGCTGAATCTGAACCATGCTAAGGTTTTGCAACTATTGCAAGAATCCTATTCCATATAGGTATCTCATACCAATCAATTTCGGGTTAATCTCATTAACCAATTTGTGTCACTTCTTCATATATCTCATATGTTCATTACGAGTTTGGTTTCACGCATCATGAATTAATCTAATTAATCGTGGCTGAAAGCAACTAAACACACAACATCATGCGATTTGACATTCAATCCCGATTTAGAGTTTCACCAGTAGCTCTGATACCACTGTAGGGTTTTGGGAGCCAAACAACCACAGCGGAATTTAACCAAAACTCTCTAGGATCCAAGTAAAATGGGGTAAATCGTGTGTTCAAAAATTTTCAGACCTAATTCAGTTGAGTTATTTCACCCAACTATAGAGTCGAATCATAAAAACCTGAACAGTTGATGTGTTCAAGCTCTCTACGGTATCCACACGAGCTTCTCGGGATCACCACGCTTTGACCACGTCCAGGCATATGCGTTTCTCTTACGCTTACAGTGCTAGCTTGCGTCCTCCAAGGAATTGCAAGAGAAGAGTGCGGTTGTCCTCTTTGGGAGGTTAGGGCAAAAGGCTATGAATTTCTCACTAAAAGTTGTATTTATAGTGAGACTCAACTTCTAGGCCTAATGGGTTTCAAAGCCCTAATCCAATTAGGCTTTAATTTCAAGCTTAATAATGGCTCAACCTTTGGACCCATTATTAACACTAAATTATTATGAAACCATAACCCAAATATTTAGCCTATGCACTCTAATAATCCAAATAGCTCTATGTGTGCGACCCAATAGGCTCTTACAACGTTGGCAATGATCATAAATCACATTTATGATCATAAGTAATGAGCGGTGTCTAGCAACACATCATTGCTACACAAGTGACAAGATTGTCGATGATTCAACTAAACCTTTATGATCATTACTCATATATGCCATTGTCCCTTTGTCCAAGATATCAAGACTAGGCACGAGACATGGAATGTGTCATTCTCGCATTGGCCAATCTTTGGTTTCTTAATTACCGAGTAGACCAACTTCAATTGATGACATTGATATCGTATATCAACTCATCCGAGCATGGCCATGCATTTTCTAAGTCTCACTCTATCAAGGGCCCGAAGATATCACTCCCATTACATAGGAGGGACAAATCCCATCTTGATCATACAAATCCCTCCACATGATATCTGACATACCCAATGACCTCCCTTAAGTTCACTCTGTTACGAGCAACAAAGGGAAGTATCAAAGTATGTGACTCACATGTAGGGAACCTTGATGACCTTAGGTCAAAGGACTACATATACCATGATCACTATGAGAATCACTTACGACACTCATATAACGATCCGTGTAGCGTTCTCATGGTGGGTTGGTCCAGTAACAAGTTCTCCAACTTGTACCCATATGTAGACTACATATTTCATATTAGTCTCAACATATGCTAGTCGTTATGTATTATTGTAACCCGCTTCACAATAATACTAAACTAGGGACATTTAAGAATATCATTATTCTAGGGTTACAATTATGTTTATTACATTACACAGAAACAAAACAACAAACATAATTGCTGGATTAATGCCTTAATAAAATATCATGACTCAATGTGCAAAAATACAATCATCTCATGATTGGCTTTTGGGCACAACACTAACAGGAATGAAGTCCTCTTTTCAAGATTTTTTCTGCCTTGTTTGCCATCAAATTCTCTCACGTTACCGAGACCTCGATATCTTCTTCCCTAGAGCCCTCAACATCCTCGAAGGATCGTGTTCACCATGGTCAAAGAGGGATTTCCTCAACCTTCCCGAGCATCCTCCTTTGGCCGAAGATGTTGGCGACGATGATGAGGATGATGCCGAGGATGCTAGAGTTGAGGAGCGTGAAGATGGGCAAAATAACCCTTGGGGCTTTGCATTTTTTTTTGTGTTCCTTCCTTTGTGCTTTTTCCTTTTGAATGGAATAACCTTATTTCTCAAAATTTTGGCAAAGTCCATGATTAGCACAATCATTGAAGCCTTTTTAGCCTTCATCATATTAATTACTTCAGCTAGCATTGCTTGCTCATGAAGCTTTTCGGTAGATTCACCATCTTCGGTACTACAAGGCTCAACACATTCGATCATGTACTATCCTTGACAAAAAAA
Source organism: Aquilaria sinensis (assembly GCA_005392925.1). Taxonomy (NCBI): domain Eukaryota; kingdom Viridiplantae; phylum Streptophyta; class Magnoliopsida; order Malvales; family Thymelaeaceae; genus Aquilaria; species Aquilaria sinensis. The sequence goes on from SMDT01001206.1 coordinate 449,059, forward strand.
CTATCAAGGATTCAAAACCTTCGCCATTTCCAAAAGTAATATCCTATCATTTTCGGTGAGTTATGAATATTTTCCAAAGTGTTTTAGAATAGAATTCAAGCAATGTCTTCGAGAAACTTGCTATGTACAAAAACACTTGGATACTTTCAGAAATATCCACACACGATTAACCTTCTTTGTGAAGTCTTACCCTGATACGACTTCTAACACTTCAGGCATCATTAAAGATCACCACATTTGGTCGACCTCCCTAGAGAGGCTTCTCATAATAAGGCTACTTTCTTGGAAATTACTAAGTATAGAATTTTTTCAAAGAGTCTGAATGCCATGTGTTCTTCAACTCTTCTCCTTTAGTGTTTCCAAGATTATAGACTCCTGGCCAAACTTCTTCAAGGACCAAATAAGGTTCTTCCCAATTTCCCTGAAGTATGCCATGAGATGACCTTCGAGATTCCAGTTTAGCCTTTCAGAGAACAACGTCTCCTTTCTTGATCTCTTTAGGTTTGACATATGCAAGTTCGTAGCAATGGCTACCCTTTGCTGGAAAGCGTTTCTTCTAAGTTTGGCCATCTCCCTATGTTCATCAATCATATCTAATTTGGTTTTGAAACCGAGGTTGTTCTCTTCTTCATTGAACACCTGTACTATGATGGATGGTTGTACAACTTTGATAGGGATAATGGCCTTGGAGCCGAATACGAGTGAAAAAGGTGTTTCACCAATAGCTCTTCTAGGAGTTGTTCGGTAACTCCATGGTACACTCGAGAGTTCTCCAGGCCATTTTCCCTTTGCTTCTTTCAAACTCTTCTTTAGGCCATCTTTTATTGTCCTATTGGACACCTCAACTTGCCCATGGGTTTGAGGATGGGCAACTAGGGCAAAGTGTAATTTTACCTCGAGGTTGGTTGTGAATTCCTAGAATCCTTTTTCAATGAATTGGGAACTATTATTTACTACTATGACCATCGGCACACCGAATCTGCATATAATGTTCTTCCAAAAAAACTTCTAGATGTCCTTTGTTGAACTTGTTGCCAAGGGCTCTGCCTCACTCCTCCAAGAGTGGTCAAGGGAGGACCGATGAGGTCAATACCCTAAACAGTGAAGGTGCAAGGATAGTCAGCCAAAGTTATTACTTCTGAGTTTGGATGGGTGCATATCGCTAGCACTTATCACATTTTTTGACAAACTGTCTTGCATCATTCCTTAAAGTGGGCCAAAAATATCCTTGCCGAAGTAGTACCCCAGCAAGGGTGTCAGTCTCGATGTGAAATCCGCAGGCTTCTTCATGGGTTTCTTTCAGGACTGTCTTAATGTCCTCTTCACTGATACACCATTGTACTGGGTTTCCATACCCTTGCCGATACAATTCTTCCCCAATCATGAAGTACCTTCCCGAGCATCTACACACCTTCGCCACTTCCTTGGGATCCTGGGGTAAGGATGAACTGACCAGATATTCCTTTATAGGGTCTTTCCACCTCTTTTTTGGTGTGGTGAGTGCCATTATGGCTATGCTTGGGTGGTCAAGTACCTTAACGGACTGTTTTGACTTTGCCAGTACGTCAGCTTCAATGTTCTATTTCCAAGGTATCTTTTCCATCCTTAATTTGTCAAATTCTTAGATCAATTTTTTGACAAGGTCCTAGTATTTTGCCAAGCTGGGATCCTTTGTCACACACCACACAAGCCCTAGCCTATGCACTCTCAGTGTCACTCACCATTTGTACCCAAGAGTTATTTAAACACTTTTATGTTCAGGTGTTATTAACTACCTTTTATTTCGGCCATTGTTTGTTAGGTAGTTTTTAAGTCTTATTTTCTTAAGCTAAGGGCCTGGGAGGTGCCCCAGGAGGCTTATGAACTGATTAGGACAATTACTTACAGCTTAAGTAGGGCCCAACCACTAACTTGCAACACAAGGCAAGGCTGTAAATCAGTAAGTTGCAATACAAGGAAGGCATACACTTAGCCTTTTAAGTGTCTAGGATGTGTGCTCATCAAGTGTGCTACTCTAATGCATGTCAACAAAGAAGCCCATCTCATCAAGTTTTGGAAATCAATTTTCATGTTCATGAACATTTGGTGAAGTAAAGAACACAAGAGGTTCCATTCATAAGGCACATCCATACCCACATAAACATAGCATAACTTGGCATTCAAGCATCCAAAATATTTACACAAAACCATGGTTCGACCGAGGCTAAATATACACAAAAGTAGCCTACATACAAGTACTATTTACTTGGCAACATACCAAGAGTACCCATTGTCCAAAACTAGCCAAAGTTATGCATTACAATCAAGTTCACCTATAATACTCGAGAAGGATCTTAAAGACTATATACATGACCATAGTTTGAAGTATAAGACCTATGAATAAGTTTATAGTCATGAAAGCAAACCACCAAACTAGTGCCCAAGAACACACATCCATCTCCACTACTAGACAAGTCCCACAATCCACTCAAAGCTTACAAAACTTATACCTTACGTTTTGGGCATAAACCATAAACATAAGACTCGTAAGTATAATTCAATTAAGCCAAGTTTTAGTTGGCACACATACCTCAAGCAATATGTGAACTACTTGATTCACAAGCAAGCAAACCAAGCACTAATCACTCAAGCTCTAAACCCTTGCCTGAAACACAAATATAATGGGCATGAGTATTAATACTCAGTAGGATTCACAATCGACCATATTTGGTCTATTTAGTTAAGTCCAAGACTTAACCTCCACTAGCTTAACTTATCCTGCAATAAAGACATTGAAAACACAAGAACACAATATACACATATAGGAACCGAGGCATAATAAGCATAATTAAGCTACCTAAAATGGTCAGCATACACACACAAAGCAATCAAGCACGCAACTCACACACACACCATAAGTTTAGTCTTGGCCGAATCTACTAGCAAGCACCAAATTCACCATTTGCACTTCAAGTAGTTCAAATGACCACCATACCTCTAGAGCTCCAAGTTCACTAGTAAGTTGGCCTAACTTGCTAAGAACTCTAGGTGCTTGCCTTTACTCGAATTAGCTAGCAAATCCTATAAGAACCCGAAAGTTCACCATTTCAATTAGAACCTGACAATTCACTCAGTATGCCCATCAAGAAACTAATATCATATAGCATAATTTTCTATCACTTCGCCACCCATAACTACTTGTTCATGGAAATTTTACCAAGCAAACAAGTAGAAATGAATCCTACCTCAACAAAACAAAGCTTCAGTTCTCGGTTGAGCTTGTGTGTTTAAGGCCGAGATCAACTTCCAAATCAAAGTTGCCTAACACAATAAGGCCTTCATTTAATCATCATAATCACTTGATCATGGAAATTTACTAAGGAATCCAAGTGAACTATGAATCTTGCCTCAAAATTTAGCTTGAGCAACTCTCGGCCAACCTTTTACTTTTCAATATTAAGCTTTAAACTCCAAGAACAAGGTTGCCTTGTGCTAAACCTAGTCAATCCAAGCTCCAATCTTCAACAAATGGCCATGGTTTCAGTAGCAACCTTCAAGAGCTCCCAAGAACAATGCAAAGCTCTCAAGTTTCGGCCAAGAACACAAGTGAAATGCTTTGACCGAAACTAATTTTTTAATTTACTAAGCGGGAGCATGCTAGATCCGGTTATGGCCACATGGATTCATTAATGGCTTAATGCCATTCTCGGCTTTGAACTAATTTGCATGGCTCATTTAGCCCTTCAAGGATCCATGACTTCATTTTAGTCACTAAAACACATGTACATTTCGGCACCAATTTTGTTTCTTGGCCGACATTGCCAAGTACAACATAAAATGGCTAAAAATGGCCAATTTCTCCTTGCATGTTTCAGCCATTTCACCAAGATAATGGATCATTAAACAAACAAAAGATGATGGCATAAATCTTGGTGGGAGACAAAACTTGATCGGTCATAACATGTGTCCAAATAAACTACCAAAAGTTGGCTTAATGCTCCACTTAGCCTTATACTAATTTGCATGGCCGAAAATGCTAGTTTAAACTTCATAGTTTCACTTGTAGCACTAGTTTAAGTGTACAATATGGCCCTTAAACTTTGTTTCATGCCATAAACAACATAGTCTATTTTTCATGTGCACTTAAAACCCAAACTTTCTTGGTTTTGCACTTACACCCTTATCCTCATTTTCAATCAAGTCCCTCATGTTTATTTTGTGTTTTTTCTATATTCTTGGCCTAAGCCAAGCACTAAGGGATGGTCCTAACATCCTTGGCACCGTATTCCATCATTGTCTGTTGGACAACCAATTGTAAGTCGCTGTAAGCCCTTAGATTCTTTACACCAACTCTTTTTTCCAATTGTAATCCAGCCACAAGGGCTTCATATTCAACGATGTTGTTGGTGACTTAGAATCTGAACTTAATAACTTTGGTTGTTTCCATCCCTTCGGGACCTCGGAGTATTATCCTGGCCCTCTGTTGTTTTGATCCTGAAGCACCATCTACATACAATGCCCGTTCGGGCTCTTCATTTCTGAGGTTAACAAGGGTGTCCTCAGTTTTAGGCAGTTCAGCAATAAAGTCTGCTAAAGCTTGACCTTTTATGGCCTTTCTCACTTCATATGTGATGTCGTATTCTCTAAGCTTGATACACCATTTTGACAGTCGTCCAGAATGATCCACCTTTTTCATGACATCCCGAAGAGGTAGGTTACTTCAGATCATGATAGAATGTCCTTGGAAATAGGGCCAAAGCCTCCTACTTGCCATGACTAAAGTATAGATGGCTTTTTACGGTAGAGGGTACCTGACTTCGGCACCATGCAAGGATTTGCTGACTTATATACTGGCCACTATTTTCCTCCTTCTTCTTCCCTCACCAGTACCAAACTTACTGCTTTCCTAGTAACTGCAAGGTAGAGGATGAAAGGTTCTCCTTCCCTTGTTTGCCAAAGTGTCGGCAAACAGGTTAAGTAACTTTTAAGCTCATCCCAAGCGTTTTGGCAATCTTCATTCCAAAGATGTTCCTCGGACCTAAGGTTGCTTCATTTTTTGGAGCTTTGGTGAGCACTTTAAAGAATGGTCAGCACCGATCTCCATATCTGAAGATGAATCTGCTAAGGGCCGTTATTCGCCCTGTAAGCCTTTCCACGTCTTCAGTTGCTGTGGGAGTTTGGAATCCCAGTAAGGCCTTAACCTTCTCTAGATTAGCATCTATACCACTTTTGGATACCATGAAGTCAAGGAATTTGCCGCAGTCAGCCCGAACACACACTTTTTGGGGTTAAGATAGATTCTGAATTTTCAAAGTTGGTGGAATGTTTCCCCCAAATCTATGACATGATTACTAGGTTTTTTACTCTTCACAATCATATCGTCAACATATACTTCCATATTTCTCCTAATTTGGGAACCGAACACCCTATTCATCAACCTTTGATATATGGCTCCTTGCATTTTTAAGGCTGAAACGCATTCTGATGTAACAATAGGTCCTAGCTTCAGTAATGAAGGCGGTTTTTTCCTCATCTTCGGGTTCCATACAAATTTGGTGGTATCTGCTAAAAGCATGAAGGAAGCTAAGTAGACCATATTTGGCAATGTAGTCTACCAATTTGTTTATTGATGGCAAAGGATACAAGTCCTTTGGACAGGCATCATTAATATTTCAAAAGTCGATGCACATTTGGAGTGTATCGCTCCCTTCCTTTATGGAAACAACAACATTGCTAAGCCATTTAAGGTACTTGACCTCCCTTATTATGCCTGCTTTCGTTGGTCATTGGACTTCAATTTTGACAAAATTATTCTTATGTGTCGAGAGGCTACGCTTTTTCTGCCGAATAGGCCTTGCCTCAGGGCATACTTTAAGGCTGTGTTGAATTATACCCAGGTCTATTCCAGGCATATGCTTCAAAGAGTAAGCAAATAAATCTTTGTTCATTAGTAGAGGGGATACAAGTTTTTCCTTGTCACCTTTGGCCAGTTTTTCCCCACTCGGGTACTTCGGCCAAGGACAAGTTCTACATCCTCTATTTCTATTTTTTCAAGACAGTTCAATTCCCTTTTTATTGCATCTTCACCAGTCATGCTCTTCTCTTCCAAAGTCTGCATATGCACTTTTTCTAGATTCTGTTTTGCTTTGACGAACACTTTCCTAACTTCGGCTTGATCGATGAGTATTTCTGCATCATCCTTCTTCGCCTCGAACGTCACAGTCAAGTATATCACATCTGGTCGAAGGTGAAGGTTGCCCGATGTCTGCCTTCCAAGGACGACATTGAAGGAAGATGGGACATCTATGATGATGAAACTTGTCATAGTGGAAGCAAAGAGTTCTTCCTTTGTGTGGATCGAGGTACCCCTTAGCATCAAGGGTAGATCAATCCACCCAAGCACTGGGAGTTCCAAGGGACCAATGTCGAAGGTAGGTGAGGTCACAGGTTTAAGATCACCCTCAGAAATACCCAAGTTCGGCAACAAGTAGGAGAACAAGACATCAGCATTTGATCCATCATCATTGAGCACCTTCTTCACATCCTAGTTTCTGATTCTTGCCATGATTAAGAGAGGATCGTCATGTGGGAACTTCACAAATGACCCATCACTTTGGGCCGGCTTGTTCATCGGGTTGTCAAACTCCATCATTGCAATCACTCTCACCTTCCTCTTTCTTTCAGCTAAGGGTAATCTAGTGGTTTTGGTTTAGATGACCCAGTCGAAGGTTGGGGCTATTTTCTGGGGCTCTGATTAGTTTGACACCTGTCGAATTCATACTCCTCATCTTCTCATTTTCTTTCATCCTCTGCTCTTTCCTGGGCCTTAGGTGATGGCATTCGCAAGTATCACCGAAGCTGACCTTGTTTGATTGTGGACTCAATGTACTTTCTTAATTCAAAGCAATCCTCGGTATCGTGCCCTTGATCTCGGTGAAATTAGTAGTACTTCCTCATGTTCTTTCTGTTATTCTAGGTTATGGCCTTTGGATGTTTGATTAAAGTTCCCTGCCTTTCTAAGGCCATGAGGATATTCGTCCTTAAAGTGTTCAAGGGGGCGAATGTCACTGGCTTCTTTCCCCTAGATTTCTGAGGTCTGTCTCCTTCCTTAGATTGATACCAAGGTTAATGACTCTACCTCTGGACTGGTGATGCTCAGATTTTGGCCTTACGATTCTTAGTTCCTCAACTATCATATTTTGCTCTGCCCTTCGGTAGAATTCACCAAGGGTGTCAGGGGGATCTTTTGAGAACTCATAAAAGAGTTGTGAGTCCCTCCTCAGTCCTCTGATCATTGAAAGGATTCAGATTTCAAGGTGAAAGTCAAGAACACTCAGTGCTTCCCTATTGAATTTAAAGCTGTGTGTTTTCCATGCTCCTTTGTTGGATGTTGTTTTATGTGTATTTTGTGTCTTCTTTGTCTTTGTTTGTAGGTACTTGAAGGAGAAATTACATGTTTATGTACATGCCAATTTTTTAAACATTGTAGGCACTAGGTGCCGTATTGAGCCCTTATTGAGTACTAGTATACTCATGCCCTATTTCTGCCTATTTCAGCAAAAAAATGGAGGAATAGGTGCTAGTGAACCTCGTTAGAGGTATATGAGTAAAGAGGTATGGCTTGGTTATGTTGGTTTATGGAAAAAAAGCTTACAAAGTTCATGTTATTAGCTAATGTTTTATGAATTGTAGGCTTTAATGGCTACTGTGGGATTGACTACTTTTGGCTCTATCCTAGTTTTTGTAAAAGACTATGAGGTTTATAAGACAAGTACTACCTAGGTGTCAAATAAAAATGGAGGTTCAAGTGACAGTGAGCATTTAGACTATTTATCCAATGTTGTGTAACATGCATTCTACTTAACTAGCCCAACTCTTGGTACATATATTTTGGCCATGTAATCCCTAGGATGCTCAATTTTGAATCTATAAATGCATGTATGTTGACTTGGCATAGAGGCTTAGAATGGTACATGGCATGTGCCTTATTAGTACATAGTAGGCTTATGGGTAGGTCTCCTAAGGCACTTAGTGTAATGGGTAAAATGATGCATGCATGGTACTTATATTGACATGGTCGCCCTTGGCCCTGCCCAGGAAACCTGTGAGAATGAATCTCACGGTGGTTGCATTTGGCTAGTTATATATATGCGCGAATTAAAACTTTATGAAACTAGTTGATTAAACTAGAAAATGCAAGATGCATGTACATTTAGCTTTGACTTGAGTACATGGAAACCATAAAACATTCCCTTGGCCAAGGCCCTTTTTATAGAAATCAAGTTCAAATAGTCAAAGCACACATAATCAACATTTGTATTATCATTACTACACATAATAACCATGTGAGGGCATTCAACAAATGTAGACAAATGACCCTCACCCAAGAGTAACCCTAGAGTCTAAAGCTCCAAACATAGACACGGGAGGCAACTAGGCATAAACATGTACAAGCCTCTACTAAGATCCTCCCATCTAACTCCCACCTTGGAGATGGGTCCTAATGGTGAGCTGTAAAAGTCCATCCACATACTGCTAGCCTCAACAGCCAAGAAAACAATATAGTTAGTATTGTTACTTCACCGACAAGTAACAAAGAAAACTAGAATCATAAAGATTCCCACAACAATATACCTGCGACAAAAAGACTACCATGACAACCCTTGGTGGTTATCAGGCTCAACACAGTCAGAAATTGCCCAACATAAGATAAGGGAGTGAGAAATTGTAATTCCTAGTAAGGGATCTTCACCTGCAAGGAACATGCTACGCACAACACATATATTATCATATGTAATCCACTGTGAGCTCGTACAGCGTAGGGCTAAACCTTTGCACATACATTTTAGTCCCTTGGGACCTGTCCTCTACCTAGTCCTTGAACTACAAGGCAGTGCCTTGTCCTCTAGCAAGCTTAGCTTGCCAGTTTAACTAGTGATAAATCACTAGTTAAAGGTCTCCCTGATGTTATACAAGGACACTATGATGGGACTATTCAAGCCTAGGCCATAAAGACCTTGTAGACTAGGTGCACTAAGGTTTCACCTTACAACTTCATGGCTTATTGCATGGCTAGGTTGGCAAGGGTACTAAACCTCTCACCAAAGCTAATGATACCTAGTTGTGATCCTCTGAAAACTTAGTTCCTCACTTATGGTGGAAGTATCCCTAAGAATACATAAAATTCAAGAAAACTTCTAGGTCTTGGGGGAGTTTTGGAAGACTCAGAGTACCCCTAAGATTATTAGACCTCAAGGTACCCTAAGAACCCACTTAGCCTTCCCCTTGAACCTCCTAGAAAAATTTGAAATTTTCAGTCATCATGCCTGTGGCGACACATTGCCACAGTTGTTGATGTACTGTGAGTTTTTGTGGTAATGGCGATGCGTCGTGGAAGTTGGTATCTATTGGCGAGGCGTCAGCAATACTATGAAAACCTAGAAAATTTTAGGTTTTGCTACTATGAACTTTGGACACTTACCAAACATATCAAACATGCTTGGTTAGCCTCCAAATTTCACATACCAGTAAAACAAGTTGCATAGGTCACTACCAAGTACCACAAGTCATCCTATGATGCATTTAAGCATCATTCCAATCATCAAAAACCTCATAGTCCACCATTATCTAACCTTGCCCCCAATAACTAATACTTTTGCTAGAATTATTTGCATTCATCAAGCAATCTCATTCCAATAGCATCAATTAAGCTTGAAAATATAACTCCCCTACCTCAAATTCAAGTCACAAGCAAGATTCAAGCTACTCTTCCACATAAACCAAGTTCCACATGTTCTACCTAAGTTCTAAGTAATCAAAGACATAAAACACCGAATTACTAACTCCTAACCAAAACCCAAGCTCCCAAACAACTAATAAACAAGAAATCACCAAGAACACAGTTGTTACCTTGTAAAAAAAATAGGGGGTGGCTGGAAACATGATTTCAAGCTTCAAAAATATAAAATTCCTCTTGAACTCTTGAATTAAGCTCCCTTTAGCATATAAACCCTTGGTAGCTTCAAATTTGACCAAGAACACTTGATTTTGGGCATGAATTCATAGAGAAATGGTAGACGGAAGGATGAACTAAGGTTTGAAGATGAAATGGTTGCCATCCCTCACCTTTACCAAGTTTTATACCCCTTTTTAAAACCAACCCACCAAAGTATTGAAAAAGTTACAAATAAACCCCTTTCTTTTAGGTAGCCTTAGTGAACCTTGGTCACATCTTGTTTATTTCAACTAAGTTTGGGTTAAAGTTAAAAGTTAGGTTATAAAACCTCATTTTTAACTCGCAGGACATAGCCTAACACTTCAAGATGTAAAAATTACCATTTTTCCCTTGACCTCATTTTGGTTCCATAACTCCTCAGAACTTAGTGAGCTTACTCCAAATGCATGTATGCATGGTGAAGTTTGGTGAGCACACTAAGAGGCCTAAGGTAAGCCTCTTAGGCACACCAATGCACACACAGGCACATACACACACGCCTGCTAGTGCATGCCTGGTAGGCCTCCAAGGCGCCCAGTGCCTAAGGTACACATGCACATTCTGCTTACATGCCTTGTGGTAGCCCTAAGCCGTCTGCGGTTTCCTACTGCCCAGGATCATAAGGAATTCATGGAATTCCCAGGCTTTGGTCCATAACTGTTGGTTTCTATGCTTGTGATAAAAAAGTAATGCATATGACCTAAACTTACTAGCCTAGATGCTAGCATTAAATAATGCATGAGTCATTTTAGCAATGAAAGTTAAGCATAAAATAAAACATTCAAAACATTAGCGGATCTACATTGAAAAACAATTACAAAACTAGCCAAAGCCATAAACACAGTTCCTATAAGCATCAACCCTATGTACATTATTTAATTGTGTGCATGAATTACAAACCAAAACATAAAACTAACCAATGTTGCCAGAGGCATCTAGTACAATTTAGTACTCAAACATAACCTACTGAGATGACCATACTTGTCTAACCACTTGAGCTCTACCTCTCAAGTGCCTTTAGCATTGAACTCTCCTTATGCTTCTAGATCAACCACTGCTCAAGGATAATCCAACACTATTAGTACATAACACAACCATCTAACTAAAAAGGATTACAAACTAGCAAGTATAACTTGTACCTGCTCAACTAGCTTAACAACCATCTTGGGTTGCTGGCCGAACCACTCAAACCTGCACATATAAACTAAAAGGTGAGAATCATAGATTCCCAGTAAGGTGTTTTGAGGTACTTGCAAAACAAAACCTATAGGGCACTAGACAATAATGTCACATATCTACCGCGAGCTCATAATGGTCTGAGGACTAACATATGCACATATATTTGGGTCCCTTGGGAACTTTCCTTATCCTAGTCCTCCTAAGAGACTTTGTCCTGTGCCTAGCAAGTTTTGGCCCCTAACTCACTTTGGCAAACCTCGGCTTGCTAACCATGCTAGGTCATCACCTAAGCACATAACAACCTCCCCTTGAATACTATGTGCAGGAGTAATCCAAGTCTACTTGGCAAAGCCAAGTTAAGTGCACTAAGGTCCCATACTAGTGCCTCAGGACTTGGTCCTGACTAGGTCACTAGGAGTTACTAACCTTTCACCCTTCCTATGGTGAACCTTGACTAGCTCATCGCCATTCTAGTTTGAGTGTACTAGGTTCCCACCTTAGTTCCTCGGGCCCTGAGACCCGGCTAGGTAACTAGGTGTACTAAACCTCTGCCATTAGGTGTACTAGGCTTCCACTTTAGTCCCTCAAGTCTGGGACCTAACTAGGTGACCAAGTATTACTAAGCCTCTACCTTCCTAGGTGAACCTTAAATGATACTAGGCTTGGCACTTATTACAACTCACCGAGTTGGCCATTTCTAGGAATCATGCTTGCTCTAAGTGCTCCTTATGTTTTCTAGCACATACTAGGGTCCCGAATGCACTAAGGTAGCCTAACTACCCTGTGCCTCTAAGGCCCGTCAAAGTGCTTCCAAGGCCCCTCAAAGTGCTCTAGTAACTTAGCTTGAGTTTTAAGTTACTTACTTACATAGAGTTACATAGAGCTCTTGATGTTCCTCCCAATTCCCAAGGGTAGCTTACACTTACTTGGGTGTTAAGCAACCTCCTAAGCCATGCCAACATCCCACATAATCCATTCTAGGCCTCCTATAGCCCCTAAGCTCACATTGCGCTCGAAGGCGCTTATGTACCCCTACCTTGTAGTGCCTTCCTTGGTCCTTACGTGTTTTCCTCAACTTCCTATAGTTCTTGGGGCTCTTAAACCAATCTAGGGTCACTGAAATACTAACCTAAATCATCTTTCCAAACTATACCAAGTTGAGCCATAATTTGCCCACACTAACCATGGCTTAGTGCACATGCACTACACTTAGTTAACTAGGCCATGGTTCTAGTTCACCAATGCTAGTTCACCATGGTCCTTGCCTAAAATACTTGGTTACTCACTATTAATGCATTAAAACTACCCTAAGAATATGTTACCACCTCACAAAATGGGAGAATTACAAGTGTGTCATAATGGCTAAAAAACCATTATATTGTGTAATTCTCACCATAGTGATTGTAGTGTGGGGGGTAAAAGGTATGATCAACACCTACTTAAAAGTGTTCCAAGTTGGTAACTTGGTCTCCAAGAAAAGCCTTAAGGATTGCTTGTTTGTCAAGCAACCTATGGACTTTTTTGTAAGATTTTGGAAATTCGGGTACTCAATTGCAAAACTTTCACAAAAGAGATTTGGAGAGTTATGGGAAGGATATGAATGGTATAAAAGTGCTATTGGAGTACCAAATTTCTTATGGAAGACAACTAAGGACAAAGAAAACACAAAAAGGCATAAAGGACCTAAGTGTTCTAATGTAGGCCTTAAGATGTGTATGTCTATGACTTAAGTCAAATGGAAGTTTTGTGGGGTTATCCCACATAAGGAGGGCTGCTAAAGGAAGATAAGGATGGTCAAATGTGGGCCAAGAGATTAAGACTAAGAAACCATAGTCTTGTAGCAAGGAAAATGACATAAGACAAGGTTAAGACTACTTAAGTGTGTTTAGTGTACTTTTGACTATTTAAGTAGTCAAGACCACCTTTGCTCTCTAAATTTCGGCCTCCACCAGCAAAAAGAAAGCCAGCCCTCTCCTCCACACTTCCTCCATAGCCACCATACCTTCAAACTCAAAACTACTTGCAATTGAAGTCAAGGAAGCACAATTGGAAGCTATTTGGTGCTATTGCTTGAGTGCACCTAGGATCAAGCTCCAATTTCAGCATACCCATCAAGGTAAGGGTTCTCTTGCTCTCATGGGTTGTTTTCTGTATTTTCAAACATCCATGGAGCTAGGGCTAAGCTTGGAAGAGAGCCATGTGCTTGATGAACCAAGCTTAGTGAGGGGAGTGCACTTATTGAAGGTTTTGTGACCTAGTGTGAAGTGCACAGTGATGGCAGCGAATTTCTGGGTTTCTAGAGCCCAAAAGTTAGTACTAACTACTGTTAAAATCCTCCTAAGACCAAGCATTAGCTTGAGGAGGGCTGCCATAGTGATTTATTTAAGTTTATTGCATGTTTTATGGACTAACCTATGGTATATGTTGCTGCCACATTTCATGTGTTTGTTGTTTGTGTTTGGCTGCTGCATTTGGTTGCTATATCTTGTATATATGCATTGTGGTTTTTTTGTTTTAGTGTCTTTGGATGCAGGTTTTAATGATGGTTACATTGCCTATTGAATCCAAGTGCTACCCTTACTAAGTTTCTCAATGAAACTTACTCCCCTCAATTCTGTCATTTCAGGTCCAGCTGAAAGATCACCTTCAAACTAACCTTTTTGGTTTGAGTTTTGATCTGAAATTTCAGGTACATGAACTTCCATATGTCTAGTTATGATCTGGAAATTTTGGTGATTTTAGGAGCACATTTGGTATTTTTAATGGTGGTACTTACTGTGTTGTGCAGCAGCTGTCCAGCATCCTGTTTTTGGAGTCCATTGTGTCTCAGGACCTCCTGTAACCTAGGGTGCGTATTTAGCTGAGTTAAGACCATATTGTAGTGCATGTATGCATGTACATGTAGTGTATGTAAAATGAGACAAGTATGTGAACATTTGAGTAATGTTTTGGCTATGTAAGTGATGTGGTGCAAAGCTGCCTAAGTGTGAATGATGGGCTGCTTACTTGTAAATTCTGTTTTGACCACATAAAGTTGTTAAAAGAAATGGAATGTAATTCCTATGTGTAATGGACATATATGGGATAGCCTTGGAGGGCTTTCCCCTTGTGAATGAAGTGTTTGCATGGTTTGGAAAAATTGTATGGCCAAAATGGTCCAAAAGTTGCCAGAATTTCGACCATGTACCTAAAGTCTAATATCTCCCTGTGTAGAATGAATCTTGGTATGAAAGTTTGACCACACCTAGAGAACATCTATAGGTTGAACTGGAATTTGGAATTTATGGATTTGGATCCTTTTAGCCAAAGATATGACGTTTCAAAATTGGCTGAGTTACTGTTCATTTGGTCAGAATTTTGTAACCAACTTAAAAAATCCATAACTTGGTTCATGGGTGGGCTATTGGTGTAAAACAAAATTCCTTGGTTTTCTGTAAGTCTCTACTTCATAATGGAGCAAATAAAACATGGGGGTATGAGGCTATAATGATACATTTTGTTAGTGGAAGTTACAGGCGCAGTGGCTGATCACTAGAATTTAACAAGATTGCCTAATGTGTGGAAGCCAAAACTAAGACTTGTGCTAGTGTTTTCCTTCTTTGCTGCCATGGTGTGCATGAAATTTGAATATGTGTGTGATGGTTGGACCAATAGGCATGTATTTACATAGTGCCCAAGAGAGCCACTTGGGTATGCACACTAAGGGTAGTGTTCTGATGGCCTACAGAACATTACCAATCCTGAGAGTCTAAATGCACAGTTTTGGCACCATAACTGGACTACCCCGGAGTGGGTAACAGAATAAGTACAAACCTTAACTAGGGCACCCAAGAACCCCCAAGGTCACCCAAGGTCACATTGTGCACGACTTGGCTTATAGGCAATGATGCGAACGCACCTTATTTCTCCTTGCTTGCTAGAATTCATGTGAATGCAATGGTGTGTTTGCATCTCAGAATTTTCTACCTCCTTCTAGCGCAATGCGAGGCAATGCCTGGAAATATGTTCTTCATGTTCTTCTTGTTCTTCATGCACAATAGCATCCTACCTTGGTTCTAACCATCCTAGGCTTGCCAATACTCTTTCACAAATCCGTAGTTAACATAAATGCACAAGAGAACATGTAAAACACTAAATCCCCTTACCTTAAACACATCCAAAGCAAAATCAAGCTAGTTGAGTACCAAATCTTCCTTGGCTCTACTAGGGGTTTTCTATGGTTCCAAGAAAAATTCATCATAAATGGCACCAATTCTAGCTGAATTATGCTTGACCCAACCTCAAGAAAGCTCAAGAAACCAAGAAAACAAAGGGGAAAAATGTACCTAGCTCCCAAGAACAAAAAATGTCCCTCCAAAGCTCAACACACCAAAACTAAGCATGAGCAAGCTTGCTTTCACTTTGGTGAATCATGGGCCTTCCAATTTCACCAAGAATTGAAGGAATAGGAAAGATTTGGCTATGGATTTTGAGGGGAAAGAGAGAGCTACGAGTTTAAGAGAGGAAGATGATGAATAGTGGCATTCAAGCCACCCAAAATGGTTTCAAAATCAACCTTCTACCTTTGGCCCATCAACAAGTTTAGTTTTGCTAAAAGAACCCCACCTCCAAATAGTGCTACTAACTTAGGCAACTTTATCCCCCCTTTGGTTTCTTGTCACTTAGGTCCAAAAGAATTACTTTGAGCTTTAAAACCAATCCTATCACCTCAGGATACAAAATGACCATTTTTCCCCTAGTGACATTTAGGTGCCAAATCACCTAGGAATCATCAAACCCTTCAAGAACTTGCTTGACTTGCTAAATTAAACAATGGATTTCTTATCTTGTAACCAAGTCTTGCCTGACCATCACCGATCCAATACCTAAAGGGCCGTAACATGCCTAATACACCAAGGTAAGCCCACTATGCATGGTCACATACACCTACCTACACATGCTTACACCCACCCTCATACACACCGGAAAGACACAAAGGTGAGCTTACCCAAGCGTACCCATAAGTTTAACATGTTAAACTTAACAAATTCTCATTTAATGGATTAAACGCAACCTTTATGTAAGTCTGACCTTGCTAATGCCTAAAAGCTTGAGTTAAGCATCCTGGTTGTCATGCTCTAATTTACCCCGTAAGACTTAAAACTTGATTAATCTCCTAGGTGAAATAAGGGGGTGAATTGAGGCCTGACAAGAGGTGGATAAGAATTGGCCTAAGGACTAAGTAATTAAATAGCCCTTAAGTAAGCATAAGGGTACTAGTTATCCAAGATGGCCCTTAAGGCTCGAGACTGCCCTAGCTAAGCTACTTAGCTTGGTAAGAATGAGCCACCAAGTTAAATAACTCCTGTACAGTATGAGTAAGGGTAAGTAAGTGGCAAGCCAAGCTTGCTGAGGCAAAAGTTAAGCTCTTGTAAGAATGACTAGGTTGGGGATGGGTTCCTTGCCATAGAACCCATGCTGGTGGTCATTAGTTAAATCCTCAAAATGTTTTGAGCTCATGTTAATATGTGTATACATGTTATATACACTACATCCTAAAGATTTTATTTTAGGTATTTGATCCCTTACTAAGAATTTCTAATTCTCACCCTCCTAAGTGTCACATTGTGCAAATACTAATAATGTGGAGCCTAACACCCACTAAAGGGTTGTTAAGTATGGTTTTTAGTCAAAGTATGTAGAGTGTGATGAATATTTAATGATTCTAAGTTATTGGCTACTCATACCCATGCACTAAGTTAAAATAAGTTATTTAATATAGCCTTAACAGATACAGGCAAAGTGCATAAAGAAAGTTGGGCCTCTCATTTTTGGAGCTTCTATGCTTAGGTGAGAGTTATTTTGATAGTATCAGACCTTGTACATGTTGGGTACTTGTGTACTAAGGAAGTGCCTTTAGCTTGACTTGTGAGAGTGGACTTCTTTAGTGTATATGTTTGTATCTACACTATGGTTGCTTATGGATGTACATAAGTGTTATGTGTACATAGGGTAATACTTGAAGTTTATGTAAACATGTTTGTATGACTTTAGTATGTATTTCAAGTGTTTTATTAATGCCATGGCAAGTATTTGAAAGGATTTCTTTATTACTTCTCTTCCAAATGCCAAAGTTAAGTATGCATTGTTTCATGTTGTAGGATAATTAACTAGTAGCATGTAAAGTTTAAAATGATGCAAGCATTAGCTTAGCCATTTGCTATTACCACCACACAAAAATGGGAGAATTACAAAGTGTGGCATAATTGTAAAAAATCATTATATTGTGTAATTCTCACTATAGTGATTGAAGTGTGAGGAGCAAAGAGCATGATCAACAGCTCCTCAAAAGTTTTCTATGTTGGTAAGTTGGCCCCCCAAGAAAAGCCTTAAGGATTGCTTGTTTGTCAAGCAACCTATGGACTTTTTTGTAAGGTTTTGGAAATTTAGGTACCTAATTGCAAAACTCTCAAGAAAGATCTTTGTAGAGTTATGGGAAGGATATGAATAGTATGAAAGTGCTATTGGAGGCCCAAATTGCTTATGGAAGACAATTGTGGATGAAGAAAAGCATAAAGGGCTTTAAGGACTTAAGTGTCCAAGTGTGAGCCTTTGGTTGTTTATGCTTATGACTTAAGTCAAATGGAAGCATTTTGGAGTTATCCCACTCAAGAAAAGACGGTGAAAATAAGATAAGGATGGTCAAATGCAGGCTAAGAGATTAAGACTAAGAAACCATATTCTTGTAGCAAGGAAAATGACGTAAAGCATGGTTAAGGCTAGTTAAGTGTGTTTTGTGCACTAAAGTCTTTATATGTGGTTATCTTTGTCTTTGTCTCTCACATTTGGTCTCTTAGAGCAGCAAAAACATAGCCCTTCCACCTCCACACTTCCTCCATAGCAACCATAACTCCAAGCTTAAAGCTACAAGGAACTGAAAGCAAGAAAGAGCAACTAGAAGCTATTCGGTGCTAAGACTTGAGTGCACCTAGGATCAAGCTCCAATTTCAGCCTAAGCACAAGGTAAGGGTTATCTTGCTCTAATGGGTTGTTTACTATATTTTCAAGCATCTATGGAGCTAGGGCTAAGCTTGGAAGAGAGCCATGAGCTTGTTGAACCAGGCTTAATGAGGGGAGTGCACTTATTGAAGGTTTTGTGACCTAGTGTGAAGTGCACAGTGATGACAGTGAATTGAAGGGTTTCTAGGGCCCAAAGTTAGTACTAACTAGTGTTAAAAATCTATTTAAGACCAAGCTTAAGCTTGATGAGGGCTTCCATAGTGATATACTTAAGTTTATTGCATGTTTTATGGACTAACCTATGGTTTATGTTGCTGCCACATTTCATGTGTTTGTTGTTTATGAAGGGCTGCTGCATTTGGTTGCTATATCTTGTACATATGCCTTGTAGTTTTGTGTTTTACTATATTTGGATTCAGGTTTTAATGAGGGTCACATTTCCTTAAGAGTACAAGTGTTACCCTTACTAAGTTTCCCAATGAAACTTACTCCCCTCAAATCTGCCCGTTTCAGGTCCAGCAGAAAGATCACATTCAAAAAAACCCATTTGGTTTGAGTTTTGATCTGAAATTTCACATACTTAAACTTCCATATGTCTAGTTATGATCTGCAAATTTTGGTCATTTTAGGAGCACATTTGGTATTTTTAGTGATGGTGCTTATTGTGTTATGCAGCAGCTGTCCAGCATCCTGTTTCTATAGTCCATTGTGTCTCAGGCCCTCCTGTAAATTAGGGTGCATATTTAGCTGAGTTAAGACCATTATGTAATGCATGTATGCATGTACATGTAGTATATGTAAAATGATACAAGTATGTGAACTTTTGAGTAATGTTTTGGCTATGTATGTGATGTGGTGCAAAGTTGCCTACGTGTGAATAACATGCTGCTTACTTGTAAATTCTGTTTTGGCCACATATTATTGTTAAATTCAAGATAATTTATTTCCTATATGTGTTGGACATATATGGGATAGCCTTGGAGGGCTTACCCCTTGTGAATGAAGTGGTTGCATGGTTTGGAAAATTTGTATGGGCAAAATGGTCATAAAGTGACTAGAATTTTGACCCTGCACTCAAAGTTCTATATTTGCCTGTGTAGAATGAATCTCGATATAAAATTTTGACCACACCTAGAGCACATCTACAAGTTTAACGGGGCTTTGGAATTTCTGCATTTGGAGCCCTGTAGCCAAAGTTACTACACATTTGTCATAATTTTGTAACCAATTCCAAAAATCTATAACTTGGTCCATAGGTGGGCCTATTGATCTAAAACCAAATCCCCTGGTTTGGTTTAAGTCTCTACTTGATATTGAAGCAAATAAAATAGGGGGTACATGGCTAGATTAATACAATTTTTTGGAGGAAGTTTCGGGTGCAGTGACTGTTGCTTAAACTTAACAAGATTACCAAATGTGTGGTAGCCAAGATTAAGACTTGTGCTAGTATTTTCCTTCCTTACTGCCATGGTGTGCATAAAATGTGAATATGTGTGTAATGGTTGGACCAATATGCATGCATTTACATAGTGCCCAAGAGGGCCACTTGGGTATGCACACTAAAGGTATTGTTCTGATGACCTACAGAACATACCAACCTTGAGAGTTTTAAATGCCAATTTTGGCACCGTAAACATTTACAACTTAGAGAAGGATTACTAAATCCTATTTAATCTAAAATCTCGGGGCACCCCCTAGAGGGGTACGAAGGTTCCTTTACACCTTTTCTTGAGGAGGTGGTGGCATAGAAGTTCTTCCGAATCTAGTGGATTTTACATATTCCTTGTGTTGGCGTATATAAAATTCTCATGATTTTGCAACCCTAGATCGTATTAATTTAAGCAATGTTCTTGAACCCATAACTATTGTTACAGTAATTCACAAATTAACCACTCTCCATGTCCAACTCAAATGATCCATAAAGTGTAGAAGTTGATGATGCCAATTGCTCAATTGATTTTTACTTATTTGTAGGGAGATTGGCCAGTTGATTAGTCAAGAAGGCTATTTTTGCCGACAAGGAAGTGGGAGCATCCATTTTTAGCACTCTACCCCTTCTTGGATATACTTTCTAATTGTTCTATTGATCATTGTTCACTAACATATCTTCAAGCAAGTTAAATGCATCAGTGACAGTCTTTGACATAAGAGTTCCTTTGGCTACTACATCACTATGGTCCTTGTTTATGGAGAAAGTCACTTATAAAATAGTTAAATCTAACGCCATTGTTGATAACCATGATGAGGGTACTTTTCTCAACAACACCTTTAACCATTCTCAAGCTTCTCATAAGGATTCACTTTCTTGTTGCCTAAGGATGGTAATTTTGGTCCTCAAACGCATGCCTTTGATAGAGGAAAGTACTTGGCAAAAAACCTTTGTGCCATCTTATTCCATGTAGTAATGTTCCTTAACTACAAGAAATGAAACCAACTCTTAGCTTCAACGATATAGAGATAACCAAAGTCCAACAACATCCTTGGTAACACCATTTAGCTTGATGAAGTCACATGCCTCATAGAAGGTAGCCAAATGAATGTTGGGATCCTCCATAGAAAGGCCTCTGAATCGGCTTTGTTGGAAGAGACTGATGACCACCGATTTGAATCCAAAGTTGTTGACATACAATGCTGACCTCGCTATTTCAAAATAATTGTTGGTCATAATAGGCCGAAAATGCTCCCTTTGTGGTCTTTCATCATTTCCTTTATGTCCACTGTGTATTCCATTCCATTTCCATTAGTTCCATACACTACATATAGATTCTCATTGTTGAGCCCACCATTTGCATTGTTGCCATTGGATCTATTGTTGTTTCCTCCATTTCTTATAAGATTATCTTCCAGTTCTTTCATGATGAAAAATGTAGACTCCTCTAGACCACCTTTTCTTGTTTTAGAACTTCTAATGTGCCTCTTAATTTCTAGAACAAAGGGTAACATCTCCACCCATTGAGAACATGTCATACACCAAGAAGAACCCAACAGGGAGCCTTAAGACAAGCAAATAAATAATTATGAATAAAAGTAAAATAAAAATTCTAGTATAGAATTAAACTACTAGCTATGAAATCAGTTGCACGAATTCACTAAAACAATATCCCCGACAACAGTGCCAAAAAATTTAATGTATGCATGAAATTTTTAAAATCAAAACCAATCACTACCCACAAGTGCATGGTGTGGAAATATAATAGTGGCAAGTTCAAATTGTTTCCATAGAGATATTCTTAGTGAGCCTGTCAATTAACTACCACAAGCTTTGAGCCAATTTTAGCTAGACAATCAAATAAATGAGAGTTTGTCTAAATGATACTTAATTAAAAGGCTACCTAAACTAGTGGAGCTAAAGGATGTTTGCAACTAACCAACATAGACCAAAAACTGCTTGACTGATTTGTTATGCTAACTAATGCCTAATCCCCTTCTCTCGTTTTCTTGATGTTGAAGGAACCAAATATTGAATACCCTTTTTCCAAGATTAAGTTTAATTATCCCTTAAGCCCTCGATTGGATTCATATCCTAACCAAACAAATTAGGTTTTCTAAGCATCCAAATCCTTTTTCATTCACCTAGTAATCTAGAAAGGTTTCCCAACCTCCTTTATGTTTACCACTATGCTTTCCCAAGCACCAACCAAAAACAAATGCATGTCAAAGTTTGCCACACTCCAACAAGCATGAACACAAGAACAAGAAAAATTGAACAAGTAAAAAAATAGATTTTGGAGAATAAAACCTTAAGTTAGCATAAATAAACCATGTAAAGCAGCTACAACTTTAGGACGTAAAATAAATCTACTCTATGTTAAACATAACTACAAATTCAAATTCTACAAGAATCATAAATAAATTAAGAATAAGAAACTAAAGAAAACCAGTTGAGGAGAAGAAATTGTAGGATTAACCAAATCCCCTTGCTTGCTCTTTCAACCCCTTGCTTTTTTTCTTCTTAAGATTTCCAAACCCTTCTTCTTTAACTTGCAAAGAGATTATTGAAGGTAAAAATGAATGATGGATATTCAAACCCTAGGAGAGCAATAGCAGGAAGGAACATGTCTTAAAAAGTGAACAATTGGCTATTTTTAAGAGTCAAACCTATCCCTCTCCAATCCAAACACAAAAAGACAAGAAAATTTTAGAAACATTGTCAAGTCATTGTCAACAGGGTTAGCCCTAAGTTTTTTTAAGTCATGGCCTTAGTGCAAAATATGAGGTTTTAGTGTGTAGAGCAGGCTGGGGGCCATAACCCTGAGAACTAGAAATCGTTGCCCTTGTGCATCCTGGCACTTCCAAAGCTCCTAGGTGCTAGGAATGGTGGCCCTAACTTCTAGGAGCTACATCCCTTACATATGTTGTGTTTGACAATTTAGGACCATAATCCTATGTTTTGGGTGCTACAACTCTAGTGCTTGTAGGGTTTTGGGAGCCAAATCAATGTAGCAAAAATTAACCAAAACCACTATATGATTCATGTGAAATGAGGTAAATCAGGTTTTCAAAAAAAAATTTACCTATTAGGTAGAGATATTTCACCTAACTATTGAGCCAAATCACAAAACTTGAACAATTGATGTGTTCAAGCTCTCTATGGTACCCATACAAACCAGTTGGATCACCATGCCTCCTCTAGGTTCTGGCAGGAGCATTCCTCGTATGCTCACAGTGCTAGCATGTGCCTTGTAATGAAGAATAATAAGGGAGTGTGGCTAGAGTTTTAAAACCTTTTCTAGCTTCATCCAAGGAGGCTCTATGCGAAACAGCACTATATATTTTATATATAGTGATGCGTAACTCCCAAGCCAAGTAAGTTTCATAACCCTAATCTAATTAGGCCTAATTTCATGCTCAACAATGGGCACAACTTGTGGGCCAATAATTAATCTAAAATTACATGAAACCATAACCAAACAATTTGGCCATGCTCTTAAATAATCCAATTAGCTTTAAGTGTGCGACCCTATATGCTCTTATCACGTTGGCAATGATTATAAATCACATTTATGATCATAAACAATGAGTAGTGTCTAGCAACACATCATTGCTACCCAAGTGACAAGATAATCAATGATTCAACTAAAGCTTTATGATCATTATTCATATATGCCATCATCCCCTTGTCCAAGATATCAAAACCAAACATGAGACATAGAACATATCATCCTCATATAGCCCAATTTGTGGTTTCTTAATTCCTGAGTAGACTTACAAAAATTGATGCTATTAATATCTCATATCAATTTATCTGCCTAGCTATGTCACTCTTGTTATATAAGACTTGATCATACAAATCCCTTCGCATAATATGTGACATATGTTAGTGTTGTACCCAAAAGCCAATCATGAGATGATTGTAATTTTGCACACTGAGTCATGATATTTTATTAAGGCATTAATCCAGCAATTACGTTTGTTGTTTTGTTTCTGCGTAACTTAACAAACATAATTGTAACCCTAGAATAACAATATTCTTAAACGTCCCTGGTCTAGTATTATTGTGGAGTGGGTTGCAATAATACATAGCGACTAGCATATGTGGAGACTAATATGAGATATGTAGTCTACATATGGGTACAAGTTGGAGAACTTGTGTACTGGACCGACCCACCATGAGAACACTACATGGATCGTTATATGAGTGTCATAAGTGATTCTCATAGTGATCATGGTATATGTAGTCCTTCGACCTAAGATCATCAAGGTTCCCTACATGTGAGTCACATACTTTGATACTTTCCTTTGTTGCTCGTAACTGAGTGAACTTGAAGGAGGTCATTGGGTATGTCACATATCATGCAGAGGGATTTGTATGATCAAGATGGGATTTGTCCCTCCTATGTAACGGGAGTGATATCTTCGGGCCCCTTGATAGAGTAAGACTTAGAAAAATGCATGGCCATGCTCGGATGAGTTGATATACGATATCAATGTCATCAGTTTAAGTTGGTCTACTCGGTAATCAAGAAACCAAAGATTGGGCTATACGAGAGTGACACATTCCATGTCTCGTGCTTAGTCTTGATATCTTGGACAAAGGGACAATGGCATATATCGGTGATGATCATAAAGGTTTAGTCGAATCATCGACAATCTTGTCACTTGGGTAGCAATGATGTGTAGCTAGACACCGCTCATTGCTTATGATCATAAATGTGATTTATGATCATTGCCAACGTGGTAAGAGCCTATTGGGTCGCACACATATAGCTATTTGGATCATTAGAGTGCATGGGCTAATAATTTGGGTTATGGTTTCACAATAATTTCGTATTAATAATGGGCCCAATAGTTGAGCCATTATTAAGCCCGCAATTAAATCCTAATTGGATTAGGGCTTTGAAACCCATTAGGCCTGGAAGTTGAGTCTCACTATAAATACAACTTCTAGTGAGAAATTGGCAGGTCTCCTTGCCCTAGCCTCCAAAAAGGACAGCCACACTCTTCTCTTGCAATTCCTTGGAGGACGTAAGCTAGCACTGCGAGCGCAAGAGAAATGCATCTACCGGGACGTGGTTGAAGCGTGGTGATCCTGAGAGGCTCGTGTGGATACCATAGAGAGCCTGAACACGTCAACTGTTCAGGTTTTGTGATTCGACTCTAAAGTTGAGTGAGATCTCAACCGAAAATTACGTATGAAAATTTTTGAACACCCAGTTTACCCCATTTCACTTGGATCCTGGAGGGTTTCGGTTAAATTCTGCTGCGCTGTTTGGCTCATGAAACCCATCAACATATTCAATGACCACCATTATGTTCACTCAATTACAAGCAACAAGGAGTGGTTTTAAAGTATGTGACTCACATGTAGGGAATGTTGATGACCTCAAGCTAAAGGACAGCATATAGCATGACCACTCTGAAAACCATTGATGACACTTATATAATGATCCACGTAGCATTCTTATGGTGGGTTGGTCTAGTACACAAGTTTTCCAATTTGTACCCATATGTAGACTACATATCTCATATTATTCTCCACATATGTTAGTCATCATATATTATTGCAACTACTCCATAATAATACTAGACCAAGGATATTTAAGAATACTATTATTCGAGAGTTATAATTGTCATGTCCAAAACCACCCCCACTCTATGCACATCCATACACCTTTGTGAGGTTTTGTATTACATTAAGTCAACTTAGCCATATCGAGTCGCTTTGGACATGCAATATTTAGGACACTTAGCCAATTTCACTTAGTTTCTCAATTTTGGTCAAGAAATAGCATAATTCATATTGGCTTGTAAAGTGAATCTATTTAGTACACAGAAATCAAGTTATGCTAGTTTAGTAGGCTACTTTAAGGCAAAAAAACAAGCAATTTCATTCACAAAGCCAAACTTAAAGTACACACTAGCCTTCCCTCGAGCCTCCTAGGCACTACTAGCTGTCCCTTTTCACACACTTACATATACAATACAAAACCTTTACAAAACCATTTCCTAGACACCAAAATAGATCAATTGCATAGCTAGTCCCCACACTTAACAACATCAAGTGCCTACAAGCATATAAACACAATGCTTGGTCATTCATTCACATTGAGCATTATTGGTTACTAGTTATAGCACTTAGAGTCCAAGAGGTTACCTAAAACTCAAAACATAAGACAATAGCACCCCAACACATAATCAGTCAGCATTCCCTAAAACAATGCAAATAGAGCATCAGTGATAACACTTAATAACAGCCAAATCAACACATAGCGCCTACATATACACATATACAATGCATAAGCACATATCTTCTTCAAAGTTAATCTCACAACCAAAGGGCAAAAGACAAACATAGCAAAGACAAAACTATATAATAAGCATAATAAAGGGTTAACACATGCATCCAATCAAGTTAGCACAAAAACACACACACCATAAACACAACTTAGTAGCCTCGGGGCATAGCAAGCACTTCCTATAGCTAAGTCCATTTGATTATCTTAGTTTAGTTTATCTAGCTTAAGTTCATAGAGTTCTAGACCCTATACTGAGTTGGCCTACCCAAGATAGAACCCTAATGTTTGCTTTTTGACATATTCTAGCTAGAAACACCGTAGTACTCAAAAGGTACCATAGCCATTAGCTGTTCCTAGCTTTATTTGGCTTGAAAAAACATCTACTAAGGCCTATTATTATCACACGAACAACCAAAAATCTTTTCTAAATTCAAGGAAATGTACATATTTGAACCCGTACTACAAAACACACCCTTGGATGTACATTTAAGCTTTTTTCTTCCATAATCTTGTTGCCTTGTGGCTAAAGCAGGCTCCTCCACTTAGAATTCCACTTGAATTGGTCTTCACCTCCTTTGAACAACAAAAACAGCCATTGGAGCTCACTATTTCAACTTCTTCTTTGATGAAGAACAACCAAAGCTAGGCCAATAACCACCAAACTTAGTGGAACAATGCATTCTTTGGCCAAAGACATATGGCACTACTTTTGCTCCAACCCCCACTTAAACATCCCATTTCTATGAATGGCTCATCTCACACTTAACCATTGTATTTGCTTCAATTTAACCACTCCATATAGCTTTTAATTAGATCACTTTAGCCCACAACTCCTCATTTAGCACAAAATCACCATTCTCTCAAATAAACACACTTAGCACCATTTTTCTTAAATCCCAGTTAGGTCAAAACACTTTTTCATACTTTCTTTGATACTTCCTTCTATTCCCTTGACTTGTATGCTATCTTAACTCACCCCACTCTTCCAACCCTAGGCCTAAACAAGTTAGAGCCATGATAGTAATTATGTTTGATTATGTTAAGTAGAAACAAACAAAAATGAAAATTATTGGAAAAATGCCTCAATAAAATATCATGGCTCAATGTACAAAATACAATCATCTCATGATTCACTTTTAAGCACAACACTACTAGTGCTCACCTTCAGTGATTCAGCCATCACTTTTTCTATAGGTGTCTACTTAAGGTGATTCAAAAACTCACGAGAAGATAGGAAGGAGGGCTACAAGTTTTGTTATTTTCACCAAAGCCTAAATTTTCCATGAAAATGTCCAAAATTGGTTTGCAAGTTACCCCTCTTCTAAACTTTCGTTTTCATGAAGTTTTCTCATTTTTTCTCCAATTGCTTTTATTCCTTTCTTATGCCTCAGAGAACACCTATCACCTACAAAATGGCCAATGACAACAAGAAAATAACAAGAGTGTGGTGTTTTAAGCACAATGCTTAAGGTCAAAATAGAGTATTTTGGCAATACATTGCACCTTAAACTTAAATATTTGCTAGCCCCTAACAAATACAAATTAGAAATAAAACTAAAACAATAAAAAAAATGAAGCTAATAATGCATGCATGATATCATATTATGAAATTATCCAATTCACAAGAGCAACTCAAGAGAAGTCAAGGTAAGTAATGAAAAAAAGGCTTTGTTACTAATGGTAGATGGTCGCTTCCTTAGTGTTTCACAAAATCAATTTCAAGGTGTCTTAGTGTGTGAAGTGGCTTTGTCATTTTCATCCATAAGCTTGCAACCAATCCAAACTCCCCCAGTAATTTTCCTAATAGAGATGCATGCAAATACAAGTCCATTGGAAACATTCAAGGTTGTAATGGGGCAGCTTAGGTATGCACAAGAATCAGTGGGACACACTTTTCTAGTGGAGCTAAAGACCTAGCCAAGCATATCAACACCATGGAAAACACAAAATTCAACTCTAAAGACCGACCTAAAAGATTAACAACAAATGCTTATGTAGTTTCTTAGTTTCAAAGACTTCCAAAACAAACCCTTAAGCAAGATTTTCACAACTTATTAAATGATTCTCAATCTACTTAGTTGAAAATATTTCCTTTCCCTCTAATTAAAATTTCTTTTTTTTTTTGTTATAACAAATTGTTCTTAATGAGCTTGTTTTTTTGCCCTTTCCATGTAAGACGGGTATTCTTAACGTAGCTCAAGACTCACTCAAACTTTAAGAATCAATAATCACCCAAGTTTTATCAAGAACCACACAATCCATTACTACAAACACATTTTACCAACAAATCACACAACCCAAAACTCCCTTAAACTTGTTCTTTGATATAAACTCACATGTCAAAAGTTTCTTACCCTTCCTAAGCCGATAAGTAGAATTCTCAACTTGTTTTAAGGACCAAGAGAGGGTAAAAATGAATGGATATGGTTTATTATGTGGGTCTAATCAATAAAATGACGCTTTAAGGCTTAAAGTGGTTATCTAAGGATTAATATAAGGTTGGCCATTTTGATGTGCAGTTCACCCTAATTTTGCCATTTTTATGCTCAATTAACATGCAACGATGTGAGTTTGAAAGGGTCCATTGAACAAGTTCTAGCTTCAAGCACAAAGTAAGCAACACTAAAAAATAAAAGAATAATCCAAAGCACACGCTAAGCTCAAAAAGCTTACCAAATGAAGTTTCTACCATTAATGAAAAATGAAAATCTTTCTCTAGTTAACCAAACTTCAATTGATTTAAAATTGCAAATTGATTCATTCAAACCTCTCAAAGGGCATACATTGGGTCCCTAAACACACTCAACCTATATGTTATCTTTATGCTCCTAAATGCATGTACTTTCATGAGAAAATAAAAAAAAATTACCTAAAACTAGTCTAAACAAGAAAAACACAATTAAATTCAAGTCATAGGAAAACACTCAAACAAGTTTCATCCAAAAACATATCTATTCATCAAACTTAAAACTAATATTGTCCATGATGTTGACCAAAAAAGGGAGTAAAGGAGATTGCGTTCCGAGAAACATACCTAGGAGGCAAATGTTCCCACCTCCAATTACTCATACTCAAGAAGAAAATGTTAAGAAGAATAGGAAAACTTTAAGAATGTTTCAACAAATGTAATAAAGTGGCAAAAGGACAAAAAAATGAAAGGGAAGTACTTATAACCAACAGGTCTCTTCACTTCCCACATCTCAATAATCGCCATCCCACTATCATGATGGTGGAGTAACAAAGCAATAGTGACGGACCATGTGGCCTTCAACTACCATGGAGCTCGCTCTCATGCTAGCATAAAGCAACATACATTAAGTAGGCATCATTTCACTTTCAAAAGCAGTTGCTTCACTCATGGGCCTGGAAAAATGTAAAACCCCACATCCCACATTTTTTAAGGAGGGCATGTTAAAAACATATTGGGCCTAACTAGTTAGAGCCTAATTATTACCCAGTTCGAGCAGAATCTCAATCAAAGAAGAATCATAATAAATGGGTATTTAATAAGAGGATAGGACTTCTATAGAATAGAATCCTTAATCACATCACACTAAAAGTACGTACAAAATACCATTCTTCCGTAGCTACTTCTCCCACTATTAGAATAGCTAACTTGACCATTGGAGGCTTTTCCCCAAAGAAATACTCCAAGGCTTTGATGTTGCCTTTGGTTACAGGCATACCAATCCTAGATTATTTAGGTCAACATATTAAGGTCTGGTCTACACGTTAATGCCAAACTCTATGATCCTTGAAGCATATCAAAATCAAATGTCATGATATTTGGAGCTAATGTTGTTATGCCTAACACTAGCCATAGCCCATTTGGGGGCCTTAGAACCTAAAATGAGTACCTAAAATACCCAAGTATCACTATCGAGGTAAGCCTTGCACAAGGTTTTCTACGTGTCTAGCTCTAGTGGGACACATGGGCGCACCCTTGGCGCCTCCTAAGCACACGAAGGCTTACCGCTAGTGCTTCTAAGACATGCAAGGTAAGGGCACCAGGGTGCACTTGGACACTGCCAGGACACATGGGCACACACCAGGACACTTACTAGCACCCAACATAGCATACAAATCCAAATTTAGTGCTTAATCATAATTAAGCTAGGTGCATAGATGGGATCATGCTTAGTACATCATAACATTCATCAAGTCATCAAGTTATGTATGACAACCAAATCTATTTTGAAAACACAAGCCATACATGCAAATGGAGGTTCACATGTCTCGGTAAGCCTACCATAGGCCGCCCTAGTCCTTATTGGACCCAAAAACATATACATACATACAAACTTTACATAATCATATCCTAAGCACTACTGTCCAACCTATAGCTTATTCCCACAACATATAGCCTCTAAAGCCTGCAAGTAATGGAGTTCACTCATTAGCTTGCCTAACAAGTAAGGCTTGGAACTTAGAACATTGAGCAAAACACAAAAGTTAGAACATTACCTTGCCAAAACCTGAAAGAGTACACGGTACACTTAGTCTTTTTGCTTCTCAAGCAAGCTTTTTCTTGTGACATAAAGAGATAGGGCATGAGTTTTACAACTCAGTAAGGACCTTATAGAGCCTTAAAGGCCTAATCATAGGTTAAGTTCTAAACTTAACCAAAACCAAATTCCAAGTACCTGTACAGAAGACATGAAAACACAAAGACAACAGAACATATAGATAACAATATAAGCAATTTAGGGGGGGTCAGCATGCACAATCAAACATAAAAGCACACAACACACACACCATAAACGCCAGCTTAGTTTAATATCCAATAGGGCCTAGCAAGCTTAACCTTAGCCCTACATTCAATTTGGTTAACCTTTTTATGTTTTCCTATTATATCCAAAAACTCACAAACTTAAGAATTGAGATGGCCTACTCAATCTTAAGTCCTAATGCTTGCTTTCTAGATAGCTAATTAGCAAAGAACATAGTTACCGAAGCAACCCTAGCCCCTACAACCTTTTAGGATCCTTTGGCAATCATAACATCACCTAGGTGCCTAATAATCCATTAAAACAACATAGTCCAACTGCGAATGCTTAGTGAATTCATAAAGTCATTACCTTACTTAGCAACCTTCTTGCTTCAAGCTTCAAAAGCTTAAATCACACCTTTCCTTAGCTCTTTGTAGCTAGAAATCACTTCCCTAGCCCGTTTTGGTTATGAATCCACCTTCACCACCAAGGTTTTTGCTTGAAATGTCTTGTATTACACTTAGGAGTTCAAGAAAACCTCATGAGCTCAAGCTTAAGCATTCATCAATGGCGGAATAACCAAATTAAGGTGGTAATGGTGAGTGGAAGTGTTACTACCTCAACAAATGGGAAAATTACAGTGTAAAGACATAATGGTTATAAACCATTCTATAGCATGATTTTCCCCATAGTGAATTGAATGTGAGGGATAAAGTGTATAATCTATACCTCCTTAAAAGATCCACACAATGGTTACTTGACCCTCAAGAAAACCCTAAAGGATTGCTTGGTCAACAAGTAACCTATGGACTTTATTGTAAAATTTCAAGACTTGGGTACTCAATTGTACAACTTTAAAAGAGAGGTTTTAGGGGGATTTGAATGGTATGGAAGTAATTTTTGGAGGCTAAATTTCATAAAGGAAATAGAGGCTATTATTCAAGAACTTAGGACAACTAGGTTTACAATTGTTCACAAAAAAATAACTTAAGGATGGGAGTATCATTGACAAGGGTCAAAGGTGGCCATTTCTAGCATTATCCCAAACTTTTATTTCCAGGTTCTAAGGTCAAAATTTTGGGCTAAAGATTAGCCAAAAAGTCTTTGCTTAAGACATACTTATAGTGACCTAAATGAGGGTTAAGGTTAAACTAATCAAGTCAAGTGAAATATCTTGATTTCTTGGCATTTCTTGGCCATTTTCATCCCCCACCAAGCACAACCTATTCCTTATCTCCTCTGTAAGCTTCCATAGCTCAAGCTCTCAAGAAATCACAAAGGAAAGCAACCGGATGCACCAAGAACAAGAAAAACCCTAGTTTTTGGGTTCATTGTCCAACACTTGTTATAATCAGCCTTCACAGCCCAAGGTAAGGATTTTATTTGGGTTTCATGGCTGTTTATTCTTCAATATTGATGCTCAAACACCCATGAAGCTAAGACCCTAAGCTTGGAAGAGAGCCAAGAGCTTGATGAACCAAGTTTAGGTTAAGGGAGAAATTGCACCAAGGGTTTCACCCCTACTACTTTGGTGCTCTATTATGGCAGTGAAATTGAGGGTTTCCAGAGCCCAAGTTAGTAATAAATAAGACTAATTAACCTAATAAGACCAAGCATTAGCTTCAGAAGGGCTGCCATAGTGATTACATAAAGTTTATTTGAATGTTTATAAGCTAACCCTAATGATGTGTTGCTGCTAGCATTACATTTGTTTGTTGCTGTGTTGTTTGTGCATTTGGATGGATTTGTTTGTCTATTTGTATTGTATTTTTGTATTTTATTGTCTTTGGATTTCAGGTATATAACTGGAGTTTGAAGATTTTATTGATAAGCCCTTACTAAGTTTCATTGAAGAAACTTACCCCCTTTCTGTCCATTTTCAGGAGCACCTGAAAAGAGCATTCAAAATAATATATTTAGTTTTAATTTCTGTGTGAAACTTTACAAACATTAACTTACATATGTGTAGTTGTAAACTGGAAATTTTCATGATTTTCGGAGCACATTAGCTATTTTTAGTTATGGTACTTTCTGCCTTACACAGCAGCTGGTCCCTTCAAGTTTCTGGAGTACTTAGTGCTTTTGAAGTTCTCCAAGAAGCTTAGTGTACGTATTAACTAAGTTATTGTCATGTATGTGGTGCATAAATCTGTGTAAATGAGTTGGGTATGTTGTATCTGTAGTGTGAGAAGGATATATGGATCAATGGAGTGTAGTTTGAAAAGTGTATACAATGCTGTCTATATGGTGTTTATGGGCTGTTTTGATGGCACTTTTATGAATGATAATTAAAAGGGTTCTAAATTCATGGGAATAGTTTTCCCAGGTGTATAAGACATGTATGGACACTACCAAGTGGGTTTTGCACCTGGAAATGGAGTGTATGAATATTATGATATTTTGTATGAGCATAATGGTCAATAATGGCTAAAATTTGGTACCCTGTACTCCAGCTGCCATAACATTTTGTACATAAATAATTTGGCTATGAAATTTTGACCACATCTAGAAAACTTCAATATGAATAACTTGGCTTTTGAATCAATGGATTTGGTTCCCTATAGCCAGAGTTATGGCCTGTTAAAATTGGATGATTTTGCTGAGCACTGTTCATATGGTTAATTATACCCGGTTAAGTGTAAAATCCATAATTGTAAACTTAGATGGATTTAATATCTCAAACCTATTTCCCTATGAAGGTTTAAGTGTATTAAAGGGTTTAAAACTTTTAGGACATAGGAGAACACAGGTAAAATTTGAGTTGCACACAGTGTGAAAGTTTGGACACATAAAATGCACTCTAATAGCATCATGTGTGCATATGATTGTACATGCACTTGAGGATTTTACTCAAATTTCATATTGGCTAGGAATAAAGAATTTCACTATCATCATTACTTCTAGATGAAATTGTATGTGAATATGTATGTAATGGTTGGACCAATATACACATCTTTGCATAATGACCAAGAGTGCCACTTGAGTAAACATAGTGCGCATGTTCTGCTTGGCCTACAGGACATGGACTGCTTGGAGCTTGAGCTCACTAAATCTAATCACTATATAGAAGCACTTAGAGTGGTAACAGGAAGCATGCCATTAATCGGATGTAGACAAATGGCATAAGAATTGGCTTCATGCTAGCTTAGGAAAGTTACATATTTGCATGAAACACTTCAATCCTCACATAAAAGATTCCTCCATTTATGTGACTCAATGGACTTTTCAATTAAGTCCTTCACCTTCTTAAATCATCATTTGCATCTTGTTTCATGGCCAAGCAATGTTTGAATCTGAATGATCTCACCACTTAAGCCACCTTCAAAACTTCATTTTCCAAGTTCAAAGAGCTTAAATCCAAGTTCCCCTTTGCTTGATAGGTCCTTAATCCACTTAGCCTATCGCCTATGTACATAGGGTTTTGACGGGCATAACAAATGCTTTCTCAATATGTAGATCTTTCAAATAAGTAGTAAAATTTGGATGACAATTAAGTAGATGGGACCTTCACAAATTCTTAATTCTACCATGCCAAGTAAAGAATCGGAGAATTTGTTGTCAGTAGTCTTTATGATTAACGATCACAGAGTTGTTCAAACCATTTCTAGTTAATGGCTTCAAAGCAATTCAGACCAACCCAACATGCAAATAATTATAATGGTTACCAATAAGGTCATTAATAATGTATTTAAACAATAACTCAAATTTGTGGCCTTCTTTCATTACAGGCATAGTTTTCTCAATAGTCTTTTTGACATGAGGCAATTTTAAATCAAATCCAGCCTTTTGGTATACATCAGATATACTAACGTTGGGACTACTCGAGTTTCCCAATCTTCTTTCTACATCTCTCATTATCACAACCTGAGACTTTATAAATTTTTAGTTCATTAAATATTCTTGTTCATCTTGTTTCTTTGAAGCAAACTAGATAAAATTCTAAAAATTTCATCGATAAGTATTAGTAATCAGTATTAGGATTTTAAAATACTATCTATCAATGATTTTAGACCATCTTATTGACCGTTCAACCAAAG
This sequence comes from Aquilaria sinensis, assembly GCA_005392925.1. Lineage (NCBI taxonomy): Eukaryota > Viridiplantae > Streptophyta > Magnoliopsida > Malvales > Thymelaeaceae > Aquilaria > Aquilaria sinensis. The sequence continues at coordinate 483,692 of SMDT01001206.1, forward strand.
ATCCAGTGTTATAGTGGAAACATGAATTGGGTGATTATAGTCTAATAACAACCTAAATAATGATCTTTAATTACTTATAAGTAAAGGATAAAATTCTTTCAAATAAGACAAAAGACTAAACTTTAAGGGCCAAAATGACAAGAGGTCAAAACCTAGAGCTTAGGCACTCGTGTGACTATGGCACATAGCGAGCTCCTTTACTGCTAACCGAGAAAAAAAAACGAAGGCGAGAGAGGGATAGAGCTCCTTTACTGAATAACAAAACCCATAACTATACAAATGTAGTTGTCCTTTATGAATTGGGCTACCAGCTGCCCAACATTATAACAGGTATCCTGAAATAACCCTAAAATAGGCCCATGTAATAACTTTATTGGGTGTGTCTAAACACTAGAGGATTTTCTGCTTGACAATTACAAATCAAAAATCATTTTCAAGATATTGTCCAGCGTCGTAGCAATGACTTTGCAAATTGTACACTCAATTCATTTTGACTTAAATTAATTTAATTTAAAAATTTTATTTTTATTTTTATATCTCTTTTTCTAAGAATTAATTTTATTTAAAAACTAATTTTTGTAAAAAAAAGAACATGTCAGCGGGTGCAAACTTTATGGATGTAATAATCTATTAAAGAAAAATTTTATAATTTTATTAAGTATTTATATATTTTTATATTTTAGTACTTAAGAAAAAAAATTTAAGAACTAGCGAGGGTATTTTCTACCAAGATTCTGCCTCTATCTTTATGTAGTATATAGATAACTGGGAATTTGTTAGAATTTGTTGGACTTTCATGTTTGGATTTATTAATAAGAGTAAAATAAGGCACAATAGATACGGCCAGTAGGTTGCTGGACCCAGGACCTGGATAAACAATTCAGCCTAATGAATTTACCATTGAACGAGTTGGAAAATTTCGCCTGCTTTGAACTCCTTTTCAGTAGCTTTCCAGATCTAGAAAACAGTAGGCACAGCTTCCCTGAGATATTTATGTACTTTCTTAACCCTAAACACTTATGCAAATGCTTCTTGGTAACAAAATAAAAAAAAAATGGCAGAGCACAGTAGAAAGGAAACAAATGCCTTCTTTTATAAATGAACGAGGTATTTTGGCCCCACACGATATAGCGGATAGTTTTTATAATAAATTTAGTAAGAAAAATTATAATAATACATAATTAAAAAAGTATGAGAAAAATTAACTAAAGCCATATTAACCTGAACAATAATAAAAATTAGGTAAATAAAAACATAATAACATATGCACTTCAAAACAATGTATAATTTTGTTATTACAAATAATTCACTAAAAATTTTCTCTTTTATCAACTTAAATTCTAATTTTTAATATCAATGGAAAATTTATTTAGAAAAATTTATTTTCAATTTTAGCAATTATGGACCAAATTATTTTCTTAAACCATAGAGAATAATTCATACAACAAAGCGCAATCATGAATAACAAAATAATAGGATTAAAATAGAAAATTGTGTTCAATTTACATTAATAAATTAACAATTTAACTATTGAGTTAATAAAGAAAAAAAGAAAAAATTTGACTAAAGCTGAATCAACTAGAACCATAGCCAGAAGTAGGCAAATTATAATTATTAAAGTCTTATTTAAAAAAAATAAAAAAAAAAGCAAAAAAAAGTTTGAATCAAGATAGAAAATGGAAAACATTACATATTAAAGGCCTAACAATTGATCTAATGAATGTAAAAAAAATGGATTAACACAAAAATAAATAAATTATGATAACCAATGTCTTTCTTTAGAATCTAGTACATAAAACAATAAAAAAGGTTTAGGGACCAAGAGAACAAATAGAAATAATCTAGTTAAATATTTATTAAATTTGGGGACCATAATAAAACATAGATGAAACATAGGGACTAACATGGAAAAGAGTAGAAGCTTAAGGACTAAATTGAGATTTAACCAGAACAAAAACTTAAAAAATTACAAAATAGGCCCTTAAAAAGTGATCCTCTTCTGAAAATGAGATCAAACTTAAGAAAGGATCAATTGCGTTTGAAAAAGAAAAAAAAATAAAGAGGCAAGAGCAAAAATAAAAACTATTCATCTTCAATGATGAACATTGAAAACCCCATAATTTTTAGATGTAAGCGAGGTATGTGGGTACATTTTATAGCAATATTAGCTGTAATATAATCAATATGAGTCATTGATGGAATAATGTAAAAGGATAAGACTACTTTGACATTAAAGAAAATCTTAGTATAGATAGTTGTAAATACACAAAGTAGTCAACTGAAAATGTATTTATATAGTATTAGAAGAGCGTTAAATATAACAAACAAAAAATGATTGAAACAATTCTATTAATCAATTCAAATAAAGCCATTAAGAGAAAGAAAATTTATGGTGTTTATAGTTTAAAATAACATTATATAATATATATACATAAGTTTTCTAGATTTTTACTCACTAATGAATTAGTGATAAAATGAAATATTTTAAGAATCATGCATTTATGCATAATACAAATTATCTACTCATTTCAACTAATCAAAATTTAAAATTGAATCTATGTAAAATGCTCATGCATTATGACAAATTGTCCACTCATTTCAACTAATCAAAATTCTCAATCAAATCTATGTAAAATTTTCATGCATTATGAAAAGTGTGCACTTGTTTCAACTAATCAAAATTTTAAATCCAACCTATATAATTAAAACTCTAAGTCAAACCATGCAAAAGAAAATGTTTTTAGTATTTAATATGGTTAATAAAAGCATGTCCTTCACTTTCATTTAAGGTTTTATCATCTTAAATTTAAACTAGCCACAAAAATTTTTATTTTCTTAAAAGTTTATGTAAAGTATCTAAATGATCCTCTTTTGAAAATAAGATCAAACTTAAGAAAGGATCAATTGCGTTTGAAAAAGAAAAAAAATAAAGAGGCAAGAGCAAAAATAAAAACTATTCATCTTCAATGATGAACATTGAAAACCCCATAATTTTTAGATGTAAGTGAGGTATGTGGGTACATTCCATAGCAATAGTAGCTGTAATATAATCAATATAATTTATTGATGGAATAATGTAAAAGGATAAGACTTACTTTGACATTAAAGAAAATCTTAGTATAGATAGTTGTAAATACATAGAGTAATCAACTGAAAATGTATTTATATATCATTAGAAGATCGTTAAAGATAACAAACAAAAAATGATTGAAACAATTCTATTAATTAATTCAAATAAAGCCATTAAGAGAAAGAAAATTTATGGTGTTTATAGTTTAAAATAACATTATATAATATATATACATAAGTTTTCTAGATTTTTACTCACTAATGAATTAGTGATAAAATGAAATATTTTAAGAATCATGCATTTATGCATAATACAAATTATCTACTCATTTCAACTAATCAAAATTTAAAATTGAATCTATGTAAAATGCTCATGCATTATGACAAATTGTCCACTCAATTCAACTAATCAAAATTCTCAATCAAATCTATGTAAAATCCTCATGCATTATTGATGCCCATCAGCATCTCCACTGTATGTCATGATGAGGGTGGTAGGAACTTGTGGTGGTGGAGGAACATCCAGAGAGAATACGTTCTGGGAGGACCACCTGGAAGACAAAGAAAGTAGAGGTTAGGAGGTCTCCGGAGTGTTTTTCCGAGGAGGAGTCTCCGAGGCCCAAGTCAGTGTTTTTTAAGGTGAAAGATAAGCAAAGGGGGTAAAGGATGTCTTATAGGGAGAACCCCTTTACCTGTGATGCCTCCCGAATATTTATAGGAGGTAGATAGGAGAAGTTTGTTTGCCACAAGGTGCCCAGATCATGACACGTGTTCGGCTGGATGTGATTTGTACCTTTAGAGGGACTTTTAGCGGACCATAGGCCGTTCGGCCGAAAGCCTATGCTGATTGAGAACGGCGCGTCAAAGCGTGTCTGGGGGCGGCGTGTCGGGAGCCGTACGAGTACGGTGTGTTAGAGACTCCTAAGCTGTCTAATTGTACGTCCACGTGGCTTCTTTAGGTGACCGAATTCCCACGAGGTCCAGGGGTTCCTTGGGGAGGTGAACATCTTCGGAATGAGGTCCTGTGCTTTATGCAAGACACCTTCGGCTGGACTTTCCCGAGGTTAGGCCCGGGTCCTTGGCGATGGTACTCTCGAGGATATGTCCCGAAGGTGGTCCAAAGAATAACCGAAGGCGAGCTCAGGCACGTGGAGTCATTCCGAGGTTATCCTCAGGAGGAATGATGACCCTTTATGACCGAAGTTGGTCTGACGTGTCCCCCGCAGGCGATGCTTATCCGGCTTGTCCACGGGTGCTTGAGGCCCTCTCTTTGCCGAGGTCTGGTTGCTTGTTCCTGACCAAAGGTAATGCGTTGGCCCACGATGATGTATACACGTGAAATCCTTCAGGGGCGATTGCCCTTCAGCTATCATATGCCCCCCCTTAGAAAATTTGAAGATGCGTCTTCGGTTTGGAAGGCTTTCGGGAACTCTTTGGAGTTCGAGTGATGTTCCTGGCGCTTCTGCCAAGGCCTTTGTCAGAGGCGTGTGATTCCACTGTCCTCCCTTTCAGTGAATCCCTTTGTCTTCTCATTCAGGCGGACGTGTCACTTTGGGAAGCGTTATATAGGTTTGCCAGTTGTCAGGGGCGTGCCCCAGTTTCTCGCATCAGCTTACACGTGGCTGTTGATAAATGGCGAGTAGTTACGTCAGTTGTGTCAATTGCGTCTCTTCGCCTTCGAGGGGCAATAATGATGATGCTTCGCTTACCCCCTTCGGTCTATATAAGCACCTCTCGCTTCACTTCTTGTCACACTCTTTTCTTTTGCTCTTATCTGCTCCAGAGCTCTCTCTCATCTTTGTCCTTTTTCCGGCAACGGTTTCAACGGCGGAGCGATTTCCGGCAACCCTCACAACGACATCCAGAAACCCAGAGTTCGGCAAAGCCTTTGGTGGGTGTTTCCCTCTGTAGCTCTCTCTCTCTTTTTTTCTTCCGAGGTTGTTTTTCCTAAGTTCTTGTTTTTCCGAAGTCTTTCTATTTTCTTCCTCCATTTTTCCCGAGGTCGTACTTCTTCTTTCTAAAAAAATGTCGAATCCAACCCCGTTGATGTCTGTCCGTCCTCTTCCTGAAAGGTTTCTCCCCCTTGACTCTCATCCTTGCTGTACCACTTCGGAAAAAATGACGAAGTGGATGGCCAAATTTTATCTTCCCTGTTACGTCGTCCCGAGGTTGCCTATCCCGGGTACGTACAGTTTTATGGCCCATTCGGGTGAAATTACTATTTACCGAGCTCAGTTGAAAGCCGGTCTTCGGTATCTTCCCCATCAGATGCGAATTATATAAGTTTCACGGTATTGCCGTGAACCAGCTCCCTCCTAATTCTTATTCTTATTTCGACTCCTTCCTCTGCATGTGTGGGGTTTTTTAGATAAACCCCCACTTTCTTTTCTTTATACAATATTACAAACTCCACCTGGTCCCGAATGGCGACTTTTGTTTCTTGCTACCCCGAGGGTCCGGGAGTAAAAAATTCACCTTCACTTTCAATAATAAGGATAGCTGGCGAAGGTGGCAGAAGAAGTTCTTCTTCCCGTCGATTCCCGAGTTTTGGGGCCACGTACCGACCAGGTGGGCTTCGAGGACCCTGAAGATTGATGTCATCAACCCTCGGAAGCTTCTAACTTTGAAGTTGGCGGGCGAGTTCGGTAAGTTCGATCGACTTATTCGGGCGGTTGCAGACTGGGACCCTGAGGTTCCTCCGCGTTCATTTTATCCCTTTCCCATTAAATGGGACCTCATGACCAAGGAGGTCCTTCGGGAATTGGGGATAATGAATGCACACAAGGGTGACCCAAACATGCCCATGCCTGTTCTCCCGGGGAAGAAGAGGCATGGATAGTAATGCTTATTCGGGCTGAAATTTCATACGAGGCTTTTGCCGAGAATAAGTCACCTTCCAGGATTTGATATCTGTTTTCCTTTTGGACTTACACTGATGTTTTTTCCTTTTACAGAGATGGGCGATCAGGTTTCTGATTTTTACAAGTCCCTCTTTCTTGGTCAGGCCGAGAAGGGAGAGCAGGTGCTCAAGAAGGCATCTTCCAAGAGGAAGAAGACCACCGGAGGTCCTTCCAAAGGGAAGAAGGCTAAGGCGGCTGCCATCCCTCCTCCCCCCGAAGATGTGGTCGAAGTGCCGGATCGGTCTCCTGCTCATTCTCCGGCCCATGCTGATCATCCCTTGGACTCTGCCATTCTCGGGGCAGCCTTGAGTCCGGTCTTTGCTGCCGAGACTTCGGCCGAGCACACATTAGCTCAAGAGCTTGAAGAGAGCAGGAGGAGGAAAGGCAAGAATATTCCCGGTGAAGTCCGAGGAGTGGACGAGCCTGAAGATGATGTGGCCGAAGTTCCACCAGGTTGGTTCCTTAGCCATTCTTCTGCAAATCTTAGTATTTTTCGTATCTATGATTTTTTAGATGAATGGCTAAGGGATAATGTACTGACGGAACTTCGGCGTGATCTCGCAGAGGACATGCCTGTTGCTCCCTGGATGGAAACTCACGCCCGAAGGAGGGCTCTTCAGGATAGGCACATCCCGAAAGATAAAGTGCCAAGGGAGCCATTCTGGACTTTCACGAAGGACATGAATTTGTTCTCCGAGGATAGTCAGTTGATGGCTCCCCAGATGGCGACGGGTGTGATGACGAACGCCACCTTTCAGTCGCTCATCACTGAATGCCCAAATGAGGAAATCCTCGCGGTGAGGATGACTGAGCATGCCGCCCAGGTAGTTCTTTCTTATTTTTTACTTAGAAAAATTTCTTCTAAGTTTTCATCACCTTCCGATCCCTATTTGGGCCACTTTTTTCTGTAGCTCTTGGCGTACAACGGAGATTTTCGTGCCTGGGCGGCGAAGCAAACAGAGTCCTACTTTCGGTCCAAGGATTCTCTGCGAAAAGAGAAGGAGTTCTGCGCCAAGTATGTCCTCAAGTACGGTGAACTGAATAAGATTGTGAAGGAAGACATAGTGAATCTTCGGGCCGATCTCGCAGAGAGCAAGAAGGAGCTCCTCCTTGACTTTTCGGCCAAGGTTGAGGACCTCGGCTTAAAGTGTGCCGTTCTCTCTTCGGAGAACAAGGCCCTTCGGAAGGAGAAAGCTGAAGATGGTAAGAACCTTGCAAAGGCACTAGCTTTGAACGCCGAGCTCTAGGTTGAGGTTGACTCATTGAGGAAGAAAGCTAAAAATAGGAAAAAGAAGAAGCTCGAGAGGGAGGTTGCTGGGCTCACGGCCGAGCTGTCAACCTTTAGTGCCGAGAAGGATCAATCCGACCAGATGACGAAGGTGTCTTACCAAGATGGCTTCTGCTTGGCGCATCATCAGGTCCTTTCTCGGCACCCTGAGCTCAACCTCTTCTTCCTGTCTGCTCTGGACTTTCCCAAAGAGCCCAGGTCGACATGGTCGAAGCTGGAGTTTCTCAACCTTCCTCCTGCTAGGCCTGTGCCTCCGGCTGATCCTGCTCGGGAAAAAGATGCCGACGTTGAGGAGACGCCAGACGCTCCGGCTCAACCATAAGCTTTCTTCTTCTCTTTCTTTTTATTGTAATCCTGCCTCTTTGTACCATTTGCCTTAGAAATTTTTAATGAAGATTTTTTCTCAAGTCTCCATTATTTCCTCCGAATACGATTCTTCAGGATTTAGTGTAATTCTATGTATGTATCTTTGGCAGACGTTCGAAATTGTCTTCGAAAAGAGTCGTTTTGGACCTTTCCCGTATTTTATCAAATTTTTAAACTCCATCAAGGAGCTAGTTCCTTTTGGAAGAAAACTATTAAGGAGCCTTTTTTGGTAACACGACCATATTCGGCCTGTATTTTCATTGGCGACTTTAAGGAGGAGCAGTCACAAGCTTTCTTTCAGAAAAAATGTCTAAGTATAGAATCTTTTCAGAGAGTCTGAATGCCAAGTATTTTTCAACTCTACTCCCTCGATATCACCCAATTTGTAGACCCCTGGGCGGACTTCGTCGAGGACCAAATAAGGTCCACTCCAGTTTGCCCGAAGTACCCATTTTGATGGCTTGCGTGGCTTAAATTCGGCCTTTCGGAGGACGAGGTCTCCTTTTTTGATTTTTTTTCTTCTTACACGTAAGTTAGTAGCGTGAGCTACTCTTTGTTGGAAAGCCTTCCTCCTAAGTTCGGCCATTTCGCGATGTTCCTCGGCGAGGTCTAGTTTTGTCCTCAAGCCGACACTGTTTCCTCCTTCGTCGAATACTTGTATTCTTATTGAAGGCTATATGACCTCAATGGGGATGATGGCTTCTGTCCCATACACGAGTGAGAAAGGAGTTTCCCCGGTGGCCCTTCGGGGAGTCGTACGATAGCTCCATAGCACACTTGGGAGCTCTCCTAGCTATTTCCCCTTTGCCTCCTTTAGCCTCTTCTTCAAGCCATCTTTTATTGTCCTATTGGATACCTCGACCTGCCCGTTAGTTTGAGGGTGGGCTGCTGGAGCGAAATGCATTTTTATGCCGAGGTCAGCCACGAATTCCTGGAATCCTCTATCTATAAACTGGGTTCCATTGTCGGCCACTATTACCCTTGGTATGCCAAATCAGCATATGATGTTCTTCCATACGAACTTTTGGACATCCTTTGCTGAGATTGATGCCAATGGCTCCGCTTCAATCCACTTAGTGAAGCAGTCCACTATGACTATGCAGAACTTCACCCCACCGGGAGCGTTTGGAAGAGGTCCAATGAGATCAATACCCCCTACGACGAAGGGGCAAGGATAATTTGCTAAAGTTATTCTTTCCGAAGGTAACTTTTGGATGTTGGCGTGTCTTTGGCAATTGTCACATCTTCGGCGAAATTGCCTTGCATCTTTCCTCAAGGTAGGCCAAAAGTAACCTTGGCGAAGTAGTACCCCAGCAAGGGCGCTTATTCCTATATGGGAGTCACAGGCTCCTCCGTGGACCTCTTCGAGTATTGTTCTGACATTATTTTTGCCTATGGATTTCTGCAGGGGGCTGACATACCCTTGTCTGTATAGTTCTTCTCCGATGAGGAAGTATCTTCATGAGCACTTTCGTACTTTTACGGCCTTTTTGGGATTCTTAGGGAGTTCTGAAGTCGCTAGATATTTCTTGATGGGGTCTTGCCATCCTTCCCCCGAGGTTGCTACGCACATTAATTCTATACTAGGTTGCTTTAGTACCTCGGTGGGTTCCTTGGATTTGGCCAAGGTGTCAGCTTGAGTATTATCTCTTCGGGGTACGTTTTCTATTTGTACCAAGTCAAACTCTTCAATGAGTTTTTTGACGAGGTCATGATATTTTGCCAAGGTTGGATCCTTTGCCGCGTATTCTCCTTTCGTCTGTCGGACTACTAGTTGTAAGTCACTGTGGGCCATAAGGTTTTTTATGCTGACTTTCTGGCCAGCTTTAGTCCTGCTATGAAGGCCTCATATTCGGCGATATTATTGGTAACAACAAAATCGAATCTGATTGCTTTGGTAGCTTCCATGCCTCCGGGCCCCCAAAGGACTATTCCAGCGCCCTGATGCTCTGCGCCTGATGCTCCATCGACAAAGAGCTTCCATTTTGGATCAACCTTTGCTCGGTCTTTCGCGATGGTTTCAGCATTCTTGATTTCTAGGATTTCGACAATGAAGTCTGCCAGTGCCTGGGCTTTTATTGCCCTTCTTGGCTCTTAAGTGATGTCATACTCTCCGAGTTCGATACACCATTTTGATAATTTTCCCGAATGCTCTACTCTTTTTATTACGTCGCGTAGAGGCAGGTTACTTCGGACGGTGATGGCGTGTCCTTGGAAGTAGGGTCGCAACCTTCTGCCTGCGAGTACTAAGGCGTAGATGGCCTTTTGGAGCAATGGGTATCTGATCTCGGCGCCATGTAAGGACTTGCTTACATAATATACTGGCCACTGCCTCCCACCTTCTTCTTTTACTAGGACCGAACTCACGGCTTTTTCAGTAACTGCGAGGTAGAGGATGAAGGGCTCTCCTTCCCGAGGTTGCCGAAGCGTTGGCAGGTGAGTTAAGTATCTTTTAAGCTCATCCCAAGCTTTCTGGCATTCTGGGTTCCATGGATGCTCCTGGGTTCCGGAGGTGTCTTCACCCTTGGGGCCTTTGGTGAGTACTTTGAAGAATAGTCGACATCGATCGCCGTACCTGGAGATGAATCTACTAAGGGAAGTGATTCTTCCGGTAAGCCTTTGAATATCTTTGGTGGATGTGGGTGTTCGGAAATTTAGCAGGGCTTTGACTTTTTCAGGGATGGCATCTATTCCCCTTTCTGATACCATAAACCTGAGAAACTTTCCTGCACTTACTCCGAACACACACTTATTGGGATTGAGATGTATGCCAAACTCCCGAAGTCGTTGGAAGGTTTCACCTAAATCGGTGATATGATTACTAGGCATTTTTCTCTTGACTATCATATCATCAATGTATACCTCCATGTTTCTCCCAATCTGAGAATCGAATACCTTATTCATCAGCCTTTGATAGGTGGCCCCTGCGTTTTTGAGCCCGAAGGACATTCTGATGTAGCAGTAGGTGCCCATCTTCGGGGTTCATCTGAATCTGATGGTATCCGCTAAAGGCATCGAGGAAGCTGAAAAGCCCGTATTCGGCGGTTGTATCCACCAACTGATCTATGGCTGGCAAAGGGTAAGAGTCCTTTGGGCAGGCGTCATTCAAATTTCAAATCGATGCACATTTGGAGTTTTTCACTCCCCTCTTTTGTGGCAATAACCACGTTGCTGAGCCATTCGGGGTATTTTACTACTCTTATTACCCCGGCCTCAGTGAGGCGATTGACTTCGGTTTTAACAAAGGAATTCTTATGAGCCGATAGACTCCGTTTTCTCTCTCGAACTGGTTTGGCGTTCGGTCGCACTCTAAGAATATGGTGGATTATGCTGGGGTCGACCCCAGGCATATCCTTTGGTGAGTAGGCAAATAGATCTTTGTTCATAAACAAGAAGGATACAAGCCTTTTTTTGTCATCCTCAGCCAATTTCTTCCCGACTCGGGTGCTTCAGCCAGGGATCAACTCTACTTCTTTTGTTTCTACTTTTTCCAGGCTTTCATTTTCCTTCTTCACTATTTCTTCATGCCATCATGACTGTTTTTTCCTTCATTGAAGTCTGTACTTGGATCTTTGCTAGGCTTTGTTTGGCCTTTGTGAAGACCTTTCTGACTTCGGTTTGGTCAATGAAGATCTTTGTGTCTCCGTCTTTGGTTACGAAGGTGACTGTTAGGTACTTTACGTCCGGGCGGATGTGGAGATTGCCTTGAGTCTGCCTTCCAAGGAAAGTATTATAAGCCGACGGCACATCAATGACAATAAATCTTGTCATGACGGAGGCGATCAACTCTTCCTGGCTATGGGGTGAGATCCCTTTCTCTTAGTGTTGTGCCTAAAAGGCCAATCATGAGATGATTGTATTTTTGCACATTGAGTCATGATATTTTATTAAGGCATTAATCCAGCAATTATGTTTGTTGTTTTTGTTTCTGTGTAACTTAACAAACATAGTTGTAACCCTAGAATAATGATATTCTCAAACGTCCCTAGTCTAGTATTATTGTGGAGCGGGTTGCAATAATACATAACAACTAGCATATGTGGAGACTAATATGAGATATGTAGTCTGCATATGGGTACAAGTTGGAGAACTTGTGTACTGGACCGATCCACCATGAGAACACTACATGGATCGTTATATGAGTGTCATAAGTGATTCTCATAGTGATCATGGTATATGTAGTACTTCGACCTAAGATCATCAAGGTTCCCTACATGTGAGTCACATACTTTGATACTTTCCTTTGTTGCTCATAACTCAGTGAACTTGAAGGAGGTCATTGGGTATGTCACATATCATGCGGAGGGATTTGTATGATCAAGATGGGATTTGTCCCTCCTATGTAACGGGAGTGAGGATGCCCCTTGATAGAGTGAGACTTAGTGAAAATCATTGGCCATGCTCGGATGAGTTGATATATCGATATCAATGTCATCAGTTTAAGTTGGTCTACTCGGTAATCAAGAAACCAAAGATTGGGCTATACGAGAGTGACACATTCCATGTCTCATGCTTAGTCTTGATATCTTGGACAAAGGGACAATGGCATATATCGGTGATGATCATAAAGGTTTAGTCGAACTCATCGACAATCTTGTCACTTGGGTAGCAATGATGTGTTGCTAGACACCGCTCATTGCTTATGATCATAAATGTGATTTATGATCATTGCCAACATGGCAAGAGCCTATTGGGTCGCACACATAGAGCTATTTGGATCATTAGAGTGCATGGGCTAAACATTTGGGTTATGGTTTCACTTTAATTTCGTATTAATAATGGGCCTGCTGAGTGAAGCCATTATTAAGCCCGAAATTAAAGCCTAATTGGATTAGGAGCTTTGAAACCCATTAGGCCTGGAAGTTGAGTCTCACTATAAATACAACTTTTAAGTGAGAAATTCGTAGGTCTACCTTGCCCTAGCCTGTAAAAGGACAGCCGCACTCTTCTCTTGCAATTCCTTGGAGGAAGCAAGCTAGCACTGCGAGCGCAAGAGAAACGCATCTGCCGGGACGTGGTGGAAGCGTGGTGATCCACATGGTTGAAGAGAGGCTCGTGTGGATACCATAGAGAGCCTGAACCACGTCAACTGTTCAGGTTTTGTGATTCGACTCTACAGTTGAGTGAGAGATCTCAACCGAAAATTAGGTATGAAAATTTTTGAACTGCCCGGTTTACCCGGTTTCACTTGGAATTGGAGGGTTTCGGGTTAACTTCCGCTGAGACTGGGACCTTCCGAAAAGGGGACGCACTCCATCAGCAAGAGGCCCTAGTTTCTTTTGGGGCTCCCCAGTGGGTCGTGCCTCAACGGGTTCATTCTCGGTTGAAGATGCATCGAGGGAGTCCCCGCTCCCTGAACTTCGGTGGGTGGACCTTGAACTCCTCTCCCGACGCGCAACCAGGGGAGAGGCCCTTCAGACTAGAGGAGGTTGGGGCAACCTCTGGTCGAGCTGCTGAGTCATTTCGGCGACGATGGAGCGCTGGAAGTCTCACAAGAAGCCCATCGTCACCGTTAGAGGACGGTCGTCTTCCAGCACAAAAGCTTCTGCCACAGGCTGTGTGGTCCCCGGCTGAGCCTCGAGCGCCAAGGGGGACTTTGGGAGTCCTTTGTCCTTTGAGCGCCGAGTCTCTACGACGGCGACCTGGGGGAGGTTTCCCACAGACGGCATCAAGTGATGCCCATCAGCATCTCCACTATATGTCATGATGAGGGTGGCAGGAACTTTTGGTGGTGGAGGAATGTCCAAAGAGAATACGTTCTGAGAGGACCGCTTGGAAGACACAAAAAGTAGGGGTTAGGAGGTCCCCATAGTGTTTTTATGGGGAAGAGTCTCCGAGGCCCAAGTCAATGTTTTTTAAGGTGAAAGATAAGCAAAGGGGGTAAAGGATGTCTTATGGGGAGAACCCCTTTACCTGTGATGCCTCCCGAATATTTATAGGAGGTAGATAGGAGAAGTTTGTTTGCCACAAGCTGCCCAGATCATGAAACGTGTTCAGCTGGATGTGATTTGTACCTTTAGAGGGACTTTTAGCCGACCATAGGCCGTTTGGCCAAAAGCCTATCCTGCTCGAGAACGGCGCTTCAGAGCGTGTCTGGGGGCGGTGTGTCGGGAGCCGTGCGAGTACGGTGTGTCAGAGACTCCTAAGCTATCTAATTGTTCATCCACGTGGCTTCTTTAGGTGACCGAATTCCCACGAGGTCCAGGGGTTCCTCGGGGAGGTGAACATCTTCGGAGGGAGGTCCTTTGCTTTATGCAAGACACCTTCGGCTAGACTTTCTCGAGGTTAGGCCCGGGTCCTTGGCGATGGTACTCTCGAGGATATGTCCCGAAGGTGGTCCAAAGAATAACCGAAGGCGGGCTCAGGCACATGGAGTCATTTCGAGGTTATCCTCAGGAAGAGTGATGACCCTTTATGACCGAAGTTGGTCTAATGTGTCCCCCGCAGCCAACGCTTATCCGGCTTGTCTGTGGGTGCTTGAGGCCCTATCTTTGCCGAGGTCTGGTCACCTGTTCCTGACCAAAGGTAATGCGTTGGCCCACGATGATGTATATGTGTGAGATCCTTCAGGGGCGATTGCCCTTTGGCTATCAATTATGAGAAGTGTGCACTTGTTTCAACTAATCAAATTTTTAAATCCAACCTATATAATTAAAACTCTAAGTCGAGCCATGCAAAAGAAAATGTTTTTAGTATTTAATATGGTTAATAAAAGCATGTCCTTCACTTTCATTTAAGGTTTTATCATCTTAAATTTAAATTGGCCATAAAAATTTTTATTTTCTTAAAATTTTATGTAAAGTATCTAAAAGCCTATCACATCCGTGACCAGAGATCGAGACACCCTTCTTCCATTCTCCTTAAAAACCTTTGACTTTTGGTATGTACAATAATTATGATTAGCAAAAGAAAAAAAATGTTGGGGACCATTACGGTAGAAATGTTAGATTCAGGGACTAAAGAGCAATTTTGACCATTCTACAAGAGTTGGAAAAAAATTGAGAAAAAGGGACAAAATACTCTTAGGTCCCTATAATATTTATTTTTTCTAGTAATATTTATATCAACAAACGGTCTAGCCTCTAGCTGGCAACAGTAGGTCAAACTAATGGAGCATTATGGCAGGCATGCAATATTCAGTGACCAAAAGAAGGGTTTGACCATAAATTCATAAAAAATAAATAAATAAATAAACAGAGCAGCCACATGTGATAAATCTTATGACTTGTTTTCTGTGTAAGAAAATTAGGCGGAGGTTATAAATTATTATTCGAAATATTGTTGGGAGAGAGAATCTCCCCCAGAACAATCCACAAGACAAAACTACAAAAACACAAAAAAATTATTGTCTGGATTTTCCTTAAAGCTAATTAATTTTAATTTAAGTCAACTTAATCCAAAATAGTTTAATTTTATTTTTAAATTTTCTTCTATAACTAAATTCATTTGAAAGCTAATATTATGCAAATGAAGTAATCCATTTAAAATAAATTTTCATGTTATTATTAAATTTTTATGAATTTTTATAATTTTAGGCATTAAAAAAATAAAAGTTTATAAAAAAATTAATAAGATTATCAAAATTTTATTTTTAATAGATTATTACATTTAAATAACATTGGCTTTTAAATAAAAATTTTTCTAGTTAAAAAAATATAAAAATAAAAATAAGCTCTTTTGGATTAAATTGACTTAAGTGAAAATGAATTGCTCTTAATTAATTACTAATATAAATGTAATTAATTTGCAATTAAGTTGATTGCAGACCAAGTCAATTCCACCCTGAGACGACAATTAATAGCTTTATATAGAAATTAGGGACAATAATCACAATACAAAGTTACAAAATCACATTGTAAATTGTTGTCTGGATTTTACTTGACTAATTATAAACGGTAATTTGGGTTGGTGTGCCGGCAGAAGAGTGGAACCAAGTCATCAGCAGTGACGTGAATGAGGGGCAGGACTTGCTCAATAATATACGAATCTGCTGTTCTGCATGCTGCCGGCAAAATCATTATCTGTCCTTCTCTGTCTACTTTACCATCATCTTTTTCTCCATCTCGACATGCACAAGAGTCTGCAAAACTCCGGTCAAATATGGGCGTAAGATACCCATGTTTCTGAAAATCAATTGGGCAGCACCACCAGGTTCAATATGCTTCAGTCTTCTTCTCCAGCAGCAGCTCCTGGTACTGCAGCTAGACCTGGCCTCGTGGAAAGTCACATATGGGAAGTACTTGTTATTGCCATTCCGGTTTCGTTGCTGCTTATTTCTTCCATCTTCCTGTGCCGGAGGAAGCTCTTCCCAGTAATAGTCAAACGGTGGACTCGCAAAGGTAAGATGTTTTTCGCATTTTTATCAAATGAGTTCTCCACACGCCACCACCCAGTCTAGGTGGGAACGGCGACACTCGGCCCTAGTAATGGTTAGGGTTTGAAACTCTTCCCACTCCCCTAATTCTAAACAATATCATTAAATGATAGTTTGGTCGCCTTTAGACCGAAAAAGGAAAGAAAAAAAAAAAGGCATTTCCCCTGTTCCTTATATATTATGTACCACTTGCATAATCAATACTTCAGTGTTATGTACTTAATTAGGGAGCTTGAGAGCTGACAAGTTGATGTTGAGGAAGTTCAAATTAGAGGAGCTGGGGAAGGCGACGAACAATTTTAGTACAGAGTGTTTGTTAGGGTCTGGGGCATTTGGAAATGTGTATAAGGGCAGCTTCCATGACGGAGGCACGATGGCAATCAAGAGAGCTCATGCTGGCTCCTATCAAAGCATCGAGGAATTTAGAAACGGTAACACCTTCAAAACTCTAACCACTAAAATAACGTTCAGGTCTCAGTTGAAACCTAATTTAGTGTGCTACTCGGAAATTTGTGGCTGGTCATTTTGGAACAGAGGTGAGATTGCTCTCAAGAGTCCGGCATCGGAATCTAGTAGGACTCGTCGGATTTTGTGAAGAACCAGGTACATCACTAGCTTGCTTGTATCAATCATAATATATTCAAGGTAAAGTTACAATTACCCCTCTCTAACCCTAATCTATAGTTTGTACCCTTTATTTTTTAAAACTTATACTTTATTTTTTATTTTTTTATACTGTCCAATAATAATTTTAGAAACTGTAATTTAAACTATAAGATGGTCATTTTTTAATAATGTCAATCTCTCCAATATTTTTTTTATAGTTAACAGACATTTTAAATTATCAATTTTTTATTTTTGAAAATGCATTTTTCTTCCTGTAGATACATATCAGTATTTTTTAAATGTCGGCTAACTATGAAAAAAATATCAAAAATCTTGAAATCACTTGAACATGGTTATCAAACAATTTAATTTAGGGTTTCAGAAGTTATTGTCATACACTATAAAGAAAATAAGAGGTAAAGTATAGGTTTTTCAAAATAAAGATGATAAAGTATAGGCTAGATCAAACCATAGAGGGCTTTTGTAATTTACCCTCTGTCTAAATACAAAATACTCTTACACTTTATTTGGGAACAATGTTAGTATTTTGTGTTAGAGCTAGTTTTAATTGTTAGAGTTTTAAAAAAGCTATCACAAGCACTGATAATTTGTTTTAACTTGAATACTAATTTCAAACGTTATTCCAAAATAAAGCCTTAATTAATAGTCTTTTCCTGTTGTTGTTTCTAGGTTCTAAGGGAGCTAAGCTACTGGTTTATGAATATGTGCCAAAAGGGTGTTTGCTCGATTATATCATGGGCAAGTTCCTATACGCAAACCCAACTTTTTAAATTTCACATTAATAATTGCACCAAAAGTCCTAAACGTTTAATTTCTATTGTAAATTGGTTCTCAACCTTTATTTCATTATATATTATTCCTAAACCTTTATAACTCAATGCTTATTAGTCCCTAACCTTAAGAAAAATTGGATGACATAAAAATCTAATTTACATAGAGGAAAAACTGATAATTTAAATTATTCATTAATTATAAAAAAATTACTATATAGATCAAATTTATGAAAAAATAATTATCAAATAATTTGAATTGTAATTCTCATGCATTGATCTGTTATTAAGTTTTTAAATTTTAATTTAAAATATTTGATAATTATCTTTATATAAATTCAATATGTTTTACAAGTTTTTATAATTAATTAACCATTTAAATTATCAATTTTTCCTATCTGTAAATCAAGTTTTTATATCAATTTAATCTTGGCTAAAGTTAGTTAGATACTAACATGCAACAAATTATAAAGATTTGGGATCAATATGCAACACAACGGAGAATCAAGACTTAGGACCGATTTTCAATGAGAGTAAAGGATTTGGAACTTTTGGTGTAATTCACATTTTACAATTTACATTAATTACCACAACATATTGGAGGGTCAGCACTTCATGTATTTCCAAAGCTGTAAGGACGACAAAACTTGCAGGAAGAAAAGGCAGAAATCTGAATTGGAGGCAGAGAGTTACAGTCGCTATCCACGCCGCTAAAGGTACTGTGAAAACATTAAGCTCGTATGGTCAATTCTTTTTATAATGTAACCTAAATAAATGTTGCATTTAGGTGGAGACAATACATACATACATATACATAAATTTGATGAATCATGTAACGTGATCAAGTAAACATATTTAAGGGCTGCCGAAATGTTGAACTTTGATGTAATCACTAGGCATAAACATGTGGTCCAAAATTTGCGGAAAAAAAAAAAGATCAAGATTTGAATATGATTGCTCGGCAGTGATTTTGAAAATCAATTTTCAAAACTTTATATTTAAAAAAATCTAAAAAATAATTTTTTATTTAGGTAATAATTAATTAAACAGAGTATTTTCTTTCTAATAGCATACCTGGTTTGTTTTAACTTAAAGTTGACTTATTTTTAATTTATATCTTTTTTATATAGAACTATTTCATTTCTAAGCTAATATGATATTGGTGTCCTAATCTCTCGAGAAAATTTTTATAATGTTGCTAAAATTTATAAAATTTTTTCAATACCTAAAAGAAATTTTAAAAATATAAAAATATCATAAAAATTATACTATCAATAAATTCTCATACCTACATAATATTAGTTTTTAAATAAAATTAGTTTCAGATAAAAAATATAAAAATAAGTAATTTTAATTAAATTGGCTCAATTTAAAATAAATTGGTTAATTGTCTTCACATAAAAAATCAGCAAAATTAAAAATAATTTTTTGAAAAAAAATTGATATATTTTCATAGATTTTTATTTTTCTTGGCTCGGAACGAAAACAATAAATTAATTACTACTTGATAAAGAATATTATTTAAATAATTCAGAACTAACTATAGGGTATTTTTATTTTAGATTGTATTGTCTTCACATAAAAAATCAGGAAAAATAAAATAAAAATAACAAAGTACTTTTTAAAGCAGAGAAGTCAAGTATGATAGCAGCAGTTAATTAGTTGTAATGGTTAGGCATAGCGCACTTGCACGGGGAAGGGATAATCCACCGGGACATAAAGCCGAGCAACATACTGATCGGAGAAGGGATGGAGGCGAAGGTGTCGGATTTCGGGCTGGTGAAGACGGGGCCGATTGGCGACCAGTCGCACGTGAGCAGCCAGGTGAAGGGCACGCCGGGGTACTTGGATCCGGCCTACTGCTCAAGTTTCCACCTCACCCCCTTCACCGACGTCTACAGCTTCGGCGTCATTCTCTTGCAACTTGTCTCCGCCAGACCCGCCGTCGACTCGACCCAAAACCATTCCAGCTATCACATCGCCGAATGGGTAAGCCAAAAACCCTGCTTCGTCCCCCCATTTTTTAGGCATTTGACATTTTATCCTCTCATTTTGAAAAGAGCAATAATACTCTGGATATACTTCATCCGTCCCTGTATCTTTGCTCCATTTAATTTTTTTTGAATTGTTTGAATTGAATTTATTCATATTATTATTTGTTATAAAAATTAAAAAATTTATATTTAAAAACTACAGGTCTTGATTTATTATTCATATATAAATTTTTTTCATTTATATACAAAAATGTTGAAAATTAAAAATTAAAAATTAATTGCTAATATAAATTTCATATATTTTCTAATATGCTAATATAAATTTTATATATTTTTGTGCATTTAAAATAATAACAAATAAGCCAAAAAATTATTTAAAAAATTATAAAAAAGTGAGAAATATTATAGGGTCAAATGGGTATTCTGATTTCACTCATAATATGCACGTTATTATTGCTTAATTATAAACTCAAGTAGGCTTATTTACGATTGAGTCTGAGAGGTTTTAGGATTGAATGCCCGTGAATCAGTGTTAGTTCAATCCCACGAAGCCGAGAATAGTTTCATTTTATATGGATGAAAATACCTCGTGGGAAATTGAAGAAGAGAAATTGGGTCTTCAAACTAGGCAAAAAAAAGAATTTTTGTTATTTTGTTCTTAGGAGAAAGAGTATTTTCTTTGTTTGACTTATATAATGAAGTCCCAATTTGTTTTGTTAGAGAAAAACACAGTCACAATACAGAGCATTGTACCATTCTTATCCTTATTTAATGGCTCCATAAAAATAATTTTTATTTTTTTGTCTATTGAAGGAAAGCATATTTTTAAGAAAGTTACAATAAATGCAGTCAAAATGAGTATTGTTGTATCAATCTTACCCCTATTTAATATCGCGATGTTTTTGTGATTTAATTTTTTTAAGACATTAAATTGAGGCTATAATAGTCAAAATCCTAAATTAGGTCTTCTAATTAAGAAAACAAACAGTTAAGTTGGGACACCCTAAAAAAAAAAATATGAACAAATAAGTTGGGATGGATGGAGTACCCTAATATATTTTCCTCCCACTTAAAAAAAAATGTTTCCTAACAAGCATAAGTAAGGTTATCAAAGTCAGGATTTTACCTAGAGTGATTTTGGTTCTTTTATAATTTAAAGTCATAAAAACGTGTACAGTTTTAAGATCAACTAGAGAAGTATTTAAAAAATATGAAAAAAAATTATAAAAATCTAAATTATCTTCAAAAATTCATGCTTGATAACAATTTCAGTTTCTGATAATCTAAAATCATAAAGAAAGTGTTATATCATAAATATAGATAAAAAAACAACTTGCATAACAGAAACGAGCCGAGCTCTTAGTGAATTGTTCAAGCTCAGACTCAATTTGTTTGTTATTGGGACAAGCCTAATGAGCCTTAAGCCCAAACTCAAGCTACATCTAAGATTTGAATTCTTAGTGAGCTGACCTTCGAACTTGATAATATTCGCCTCAAGTCATTATCAAGCCTAAGAGTCAATATAAAAAATAATACTCCCTCCATCATATAGAAGATAATGCATTTCTCTGTGCATGAATATTAAGGTGTGTGTAGTTTATAATTTTTTTTACATTTTTTTCCTCTGAAATGAAAATTAAAAGAAAATCCTTTTCATGTTATTTGTATTGAGAATTCAAATAATGATTAAAACAAAGAAAAGATTCATTTTGGAGTTTTGTTTATTAAGAGTTTTAATGACAATTCAAAAAGAAAAGATTCCTTTTAGGTATTTATGTACTAAGAGTTTAAGGGTACTCAAGTAAATTGGATGCTAAAAACTTTCTGAATAATGTAAAGTTTCATCCTTTTTAGGATGCCTAATAAAGGAATACATTTCATTTTTTTAAATGGGGAAGTATATAATTATAATATGTATTTTTTTATTTTTTATGAAAATTTTAATATTTTTCTTGAGCTCAAATCTCGAATCAAACTTCGAGCTTACCGAACTGCCAAGCTGAGCCAAAGCACTTTCAAGCCAAGCTTTAGGCCCCATTTACTGAACTCCTTATACTTGGACTTGAGCTCAACCCTTTAAGCACAATGTGTTCAACTTAGCTCAACTCATTTCTACCTTTGGCCCGTAGTCCTTACTGAGAACATGTCAATCATCTAGTACACCATATATATGGAACATTATGACCTATGATAATATCAATATTTTCATATTAACCTTTATATATTCATCTTCTTCTGTTGTTATTCTATCATTCAAAAGAATGAAATGGAAAATAAATTCAAAACAAGAAATACACAAAATGAGAAACTATTGAAAAATATCTTTTTTCTAAGAAATATTATGCTTTCATTTTTTTTCAAGGAATAAAAATAGGCAAGCAAAATTGTTGGAAAACTCATTGTGAAAACTAGGGATGGCAATTGGGTGGGTCAGGTTGGGTTTGAGTCAGGTCATTCAGGTTCGGGTTTAATCAGATTAGTATCAATTCTAGTTCAGGTCAGGTTTAGGTCAGGTTATTTGGATTTGGGTTGATTCTAGGTTGAGTAGATTTCGGGTTTGGATTTGGTTTGGGTCAGTCTTATTCGGGTTCGGGTTTAATTCAGGTAAGGTCAATTTCAATCTCAAGTAACTTCAGGTCATGTTATTTGGGTCTCGAGTCAAATTTGGGTTTATATTCCGTTCTAATTAGGTCATTCGTGCATAAGCTGGAATAACTAGATTAATTCAATATTTTATTTAGATTTTGCTAAATTTTAAATTAAACAATTTGATTTTCTATGCAGATATTTGAAATGTTTATAGACCCATGTTGCAATTTTTATGAGTGACTAAAATGAAAATTTCAAAAGTTACATACCTTATAACTAAAAGATTACTAGGCATAAAAAAATCTAAAAAATTTAATTCAACTATATATAAATATATTAATATAAAATTATTTTAATAAAAATAGCTAATAAAAAATTTTACAAAATTCAATTCATTAAACTATAAACTCAGTCATTTTAGAATATAAGAAGTTGGTAGGATCAGATGTATTTAAATTATGTTCTCACTTTGAGTTATAATTTTTTAGGAATTTAGAATCATTGTTTTAGGTCAAAATAGAAATCAATTTAGTTTAGGTACTAATTTGGAGCCCTAGAGGTCGTTTGAGGTCAATGTTGGTTAATGTTGGTGAAATGAAAGAGTTTGGGTGTGAATTAAAAAATTTTAGAAAGTTCTAGGCAAAATTGAAAATTTTGGGGCAAATCTGTCAATTCTCGAGAGTTTGACGTAAAGCTGGCAATTTTATGAGAAAAAATCTAATGATCTCATAAAGTCGTGGGCTAATTCAACAAATCCTAAATATCAGGTCTTGTCGGGTTTAGACTTAGGTTTTTTTGGGTTTGGGTCAGGTCAATCTCATGTTTGAGTCATTTCGAGTTTAGGCCAATTTAAGTTCAGTCCAATTGGGTTCGGGTTATTTTGGATTTGGGTATTTTCAGGTTTTGGGTATTTTTAGATTTCACTTTAATCGAGTTTGGTTCAGGTCGAGTTGGGTACAACCGGATTCGGATTATTGACTTTTATGGTCAAATTGGGTCAGCTCGAGTGGGTCAGTCCAGGTTTTCAAGTCGGGTCATATTTTGCCACCCCTAGTGAAAACCAATAAATAAGAGAGAAAGAGAAGTTGAGAAAAAAATGAGTGGTCTATGTTTCTTTCTTATTATCTTTAAATTATTTTTCGTTTCAAGTCCATATGTGTTAGGCTTGATTGTATAAAGACTGAGTTGGCCAATGACTTCTATATACTTGCGATCATTTTCTAGCTAAATTTTAGCAAATTTGACTTAACAATGTAAAAATGTTGGGTCTTGAAGTTTCTTTGTTTCTATTAATAGTGAAAAGACCCATTTTTTACTCATGAACTCGTATGAACTTTAGTTTCTACGAGTTTAGACTTTAGTAATCATAATCATACGTGTTTATCCAACTAAACTATATCTTCGCTTAGGTCAAAGCTTTTTCTTATTAAAGGCTCCAAATTTCTATCTTTGCGAGTATAGATTAGTTGCTTTCAGGGGTGGGAACGAGCCGAGCCGAGTCCGAATACCCTAGGCTCGAAGCTCGGCTTGTTAAGAATTAGCTTTAAGAATTAGCTTGGCTCGAAACTTGGTTTGAGCTCGACGAGCTCAAAAAATTAGACTCGTAGCTTGGCTAAAAAAAGTTCCAGTTTGGCTCAGTAGCTCAATAGGCTCGAAGCTCGAATTAAGTTCATTTTGAGAAACATCAAAAGAGATTCAATAGTCTCTATTCTAGGTTGAATATTAAAGTTTTTACCTAGCTTCGATGATTGTCGCTATTGGAGATTGAAGTTCGAATGAAGCTCTGGGTTCAATAGTTGTCGATATTGGAGATTGAAGCTCGAACGAAGCTTTGGACGTTTGATAATGAGGTGACGAACAAAGGTGATTCAATTGCTTGGCCATCACAAGTCAATTGACAATGAGACAAAGAGATGACAGGTTGCGTGACGGTGGTGTGTATGGGTGGGTGGTCTGTGTCTTGAAGGTGGCTACCAGCCAATTGGAGTGACAATGGTGGGTGTGACTTTGGGCTGGGATATATCAATTATTGTTGCTCTAAAGTAAGGGAAGGTAGGGTCTTGGTGTTTTGGGAAGAGAATGAAAGGCAGATACGATTAGGTGGAAAAATTTTAGGGAATTAGGGTTAGATAAGTTATATTATATTAATTTTCTTACCAAGCTCCTTTGGCTTGATAAGGATTCGAGCCAAACATTAACCGACTCAAAGCTCAGCTCGTTAAAGACTCAAACTTATCTTACGGCTTGAGGCTTGGCTAGATAACAAAAAAACCAAGCTCGAGCCTGAACCATTTGATAAACAGCTAGGCTCGCTTTTACCCTTAGTTGCTTTGTCTCATATGCTCATTTTCTTTGATAAGAATATATGGTTCTTTTGGCTCTTAAGAGAAGTAAATTCTGTGCATGGTCTCACAACTTTTTTTTTTGTTGTATTTTAAATGAGTATCCAAGTCTAAGGTTGTCTTATCAAACCCCTTTATCTCATTTTGCACATTTCAATTAGATCCTTTCGTCAATTCTATCATTAAATTGGATAGTAATCACTTATATGACATAAATTAACATTAAAATAAACCCTAAAAAGGTAGTTATCATCCTCAGCTTTTCTTATCAACAATTTTAAACCTTTCTAAAACTATTGTTTATCCTCCCTCTATCAAATTTCTCTCCACAAAAAGAAGAAGACACTAGAAGTGGCTAATATCTTTGCCAATCCACTACAACCTCTGAATCGCCATTGTATCCCAATCCACCCAGATCTTTATCACCCAATCTCTACCACCTTCTCAACCCAAATCCATATTGCACAACCTAATGGTTAATAACTGGAATGACATTAAACAAAGAGGTGCCCCTGTAAAAAAGCATCCCGAAGATGTAGACAAATGGTGTAGAGAGGGAAATGCCTTGGTGCCAAAAAAGAACTGAGGAGAGTAGCCAAGTGAGGTGAATGGTGAACAATTGATGAGGATGCAATAGGCTGGATTGGCTTGAGTTGGAGCGACGATACCTAGGGAGAGAAGGGGAGACAACGATGGTGACAACGCACTGTGGCCACCACTAGTAATTGGGTTTTTGTAAGTATTTATCGGAAATTCCATAGCTTTTTCAGAGAATTTGGATTGTTCTGGTCATAGAGATTTGCTTCATTGTTCTTGGTTTCCCACTCACTCACTATCTTGGTCTTGTCTGTTCGCATGAGAATAGAAGAGAAAGAAGTGTCAGAGAGGAAACGAGAAGTGTGTGATGAAGAGGAAACAAGAAGTGTGAAAAGAATAGTAAAATCGACATGTGTCTTTGATAGTAGGAAAATTGCCGCCTAATTTATCACCATTTTGCTAGATTGGGCTTTCGGTTTAGGTCAACTGGTGCGATCTTGGATTTGCAGATTAGGGGTCCATCTGGGTTGAGACTGACATGTAAGTGTTTCCATGGATTGGTTTAGACTCGCAAATGAGGGAGGCCATGGGTACGACATAGGCACCCTCAAGTCGGGGAAGTGTAGGATAGAGAAAGCTAGGAAGATGATGAAAAAAGAGGAGTATGAGGTGGTGGTGGTGGTTGATAGGAAAAAAAATAAGGTTGAGGTTTATAATTGTTGATGGAAAAAGTTAGAGGACCAGAATTATTATTTTAAGATTTATTTTAATGTTAATTTATGTCATGTCAATATTTTTCATCCAATTTAATAATAAAAGTGATAGAATTAAAACACACTTGACATGTACAATATTAGTTAAGGGACTTTGGTAGGGTAACTTTAAACTTGAGTATCCATTTAGAACATAAAAATAAGCTGGAATCTACTCTTTTTGGGAATATGTCAATTTCTAATTTTAACATAAAAAGTAATACTCGAGCTTCAAATGATTTCACAACAAAGGGAGGGATGTCAAAATATAACTTGACTAGAAGACGTGACCCAACCTACCTGAACTCAAACTTGACCTAACCTGATTTGAATAGAAAAGTCAATAAACTGAACCCAACCTAAACCCAAACCTAATTAATGTGAAATCTAATAAAACTTGAACACAAATGACCTAAACCTAAAATACCAAAACCCGGAATGACCCCAATCCAAAATGACCCAACCCAAGATGACCTGACTTGAACCCGAAATAACCCGATGACTAGACCTGACATAACCATGATTTTAACCCAAATCAATATAAATATATGGTCTACAGAGATTTAAAAATTTGTAATTGTTTGTATATTACTTATTTATCTAAATTACACATCAATTATGACCATATAATTTAAGTAAACTTAAAATATTATAAAAATATTTTTTATTTCTGGGGTCTTTGAAGAATAAATTAATAAAATAATACATTTTACATAAAGGTCTACTAGAATTTAATAATTTAAGAATTTGCATATATGTTCTTTTGAAGTATATAACCAATACACTTGATATGATCTAATAGTTAAATTGGATGTCGACAAATTCGGATCAAGTAGCAGTAGATCCATTTACGAAAAACTTCATTTGCTGTACAAAATTTTTCTTTTTATTTATTGTTTTTTGTGATCCCGCACAAATTTGTTGAATTATTGGATACTTGGGTTTATTATTTAGGTTTCAAATTTCAAGTATATTACACAAACTTCAATTGGTAAATATAATATGAATTTAATATTGTTAATTGTTTTAAATCAGGATATTTGAAGTTTGATTTAACTAATATGGTTCTCTTCTTTATTTGAAATTTGATTTAGTTAATTTCAAATGTTTCGAATTATGGTATTTTTATGTTTAGTTAACTTAACAATTTTTAATAGTTTTTTTTCTTCCACTTGTAATAACATTCCTGCCCTACCCCATATTACTAATATTTTTGTCTTGTACTAGTAGGAATGATAAATACAATATTAGTCTTTAATTATTCATTTTTGAACTTGAATTTAATTTACCATAAACCTTAGACCTAAATCCAAAACCATAAAAATCCTAACCACTTGCCCTAACTTAAACCACAAGCTCTCAATCCTAACCATAAATACTATACCTAAACCTTAACCCTAATTGAAACCTTAACCTTTACCATAAACCTATCCTTTAACAATTAATCTTATTCATAACCCTTATCCCAAACCTGAACTATTAATTCTAACATTTACTCTAAACCTTAACTTTCTACTTTTATTACCTTCCATATTTAATAAGTCTAATATTTGAGGGCTTCAATATTTAATAATTTCTTTTTTTTAGGAACATCTATATTTTGGTACATCTAATATCGAAATACATTCATATTTAATAAGTTTTATATTTGAATTCTTCCAAAATAAGTAACTTTCATATTTAGTAAGTTTGATAATCTTGGAAGGAAATTGTCAAAGTACAATGTGGGTCCCTAAACTTTTAAGTATTGTGCAATAAGGTACATAAATTTTAAAAATTTTTATTTACTCACCATAATAATTATAGCATGGGTCCCTAAACTTTTCAAATTTTTACATTTTCACCAAAAAATTTTAAAATTTTGTTGCTTAGTTACCAATAGAGTAATAGTTAACTAGAGTTATATTTTATAACAATATAACAACAAAAGTTGGATATCACATCAAATTTGTTGGACATAATTAAGAAAAATTTTATGAATTTTTTAATTTAACAAGAGAAAAATTAATGTAAATTAATTCCACCAAAAATCAAATTATTTAATTTAAATTTTAACAAAAACTGAACAAAAAATTGAATTAATTAAGTGATTTCAACATATACATCAGTAACCCAAACAAACTTGACTGGTCAACCTGAGTTTGACCAAAAATCTGACTTGAAATTGCCTGAAATTGAAATCGATCTAATCTGTATTGAATTGGAATCCAAATAAACCTAACCTAACCAAACCCGAACTAGAAATTTATTCAACCTAAACCTAATCTAGGCTCGAATTTATGCTAACCTGATTAAACCTAAATCTAAATGACCTGACCTAAATCTAACTTGACCCACCCAATTGTCAACAAAGGATATTATGGATTCATGTAACACAATTAATAAATGGTTTGAATTTTAAGTGCTTTTTTCTTCACAAAAAAAAAAAAACAAAAAAACAAAGGTGAAATTCATAAAAATTTAGTGAATTTGAAAAAATATTACTCTCATGAATTATTTATCACAATTTTATAAATCTCACTTTTATAAAAATCTTTGAAACCCTATAGTTTTGTCCAACTTAAGAAGCTTGTTGCATCGTATCATCATATATATCTAGTGCTTACATACACAAACCCTCTTCAACTAATCGTTTAGTACCCTAATGATAAAAAGTACATACACATCACATTCATGAGTATTGTATTATGTTTTCATTAAAAAAAACTGGCGAAAAAAATTCTTTGTTAGAGGGTAAAATCGAGTTAGCCAAAGAGCGTCTAAAAGTCAAAATTGATGTATTTGAACATACTTAAAACCAGCTCATTTATTGAAATTTTAACTCGTCCAAAATTGAAGGCAAGGCCAAGCATTGAGAGTGGAAATGTGGGAGAAATTGTAGATGCCAATCTCCTGTCGGAGCCATGCAATATGGTGATGATGCAAAAGATGGGAGAGCTTGGACTTAAGTGCGTTGCAGAGAGGCCCAAACAACGTCCTACAATGACCCAGCTGTGGCAACAACTTGAACAGGCTCTTTCCTCCGCAGAAAACTTCATAAACAAGCAACCACCCAGGAGCCCTGGTTGGTCGATGCTGGACGGATCGCAACACCATCAATTGGATCACTCTCAAAGCATTGTTAGCATCGATGGAATCCGATTACAAAAGTTCCAGGTAGAGATGGATACCATTTCAGTTCAGAGCAGCGCCAGCCTGAGACGTTTCAAGATGTAGAGGGTGTCCTTTGATGCCGACGAGAATGGTTTGAGTAGCACCCAGGAGGGAAGAAGAGAAGAGGACAGTAGAAATTGCGAATGAGATCATATACTTATGCATACATCCTCCAGGCTATCTGCAATGGCCAAAACATATTCGTACTTAAATGAGATTTCTGGATCAAAAATTTGTATTGTTAACAGACTAATTCCTTGAGTTCCTGGTTAACAAGTTCACCCGTTGTTATAGAACATCCTGTGATCAGTTTTCATTACGTCCAACCGACAACCTATATTAGCAAAGAATGATTAAAAAAATGGTTATAAAGCTTTGATCCCTAGAGACGTTATTCCGCAAGATTTACAAGAGAAAACAAAGCAAAAGTTTAAAACACCGACCAAAAAGAAAAAGAAGAGTGGTGGAGGGGGAAGGAAGAAGAAAGATACGGTAAAATGAATGCCTACAAACAAGAGGCCAACCTAAACATAGAACCTTTGGTGTCATACTTTGCGGCTCTGTTCCTTGATTCTTTCCCTTTCTATTGAGGGTGCTTGTAGATAAAATATGTTGTCCTGAGTTGAAATGGTGCATTATACATTAAACAAGAAACCGGAAAGTAATTAACTGCACCTTCTCCATCTTCGAGCACCAACTTGTCATCAACTAACCGATTGGTGTACCGCAGGGTGCTAGGGTTTTTGCAGGGAGGTTAACTCCGCCACCCCTCAAGGATAATGAAGGACCCCGAACTGAACTGGCTCTGCTAACGAGATTCGAATCCAGAAATATGACTACAACAGTGATGTCATCGTGGAAATGTCGCCGCACACCTCGTTCAATCTTTTTCAAATCCGAGTATCTCATTTCCCTCTTTTTAGCAGCTTCCTGCAAAGCTGCTTTCACAAGTCTTCTCGCACTTCCCTACAACGCAAACAAGAAAGGAGGACATAAGATGGCGGAATCTTCCCCAAGCTTGGGGACACAGTAATCACTGGCAAGCAAGAAAATGACCATAAAAAGATGGTCAATAGCAGAAATCTTACACTGCATCGGTGGTTTTGGACAATGTCAACTGCTTCTTGATTACTCAAGTGCTCCCACAATCCATCAGATGCAAAGATAATAAACTGATCATGAGGTTTGAGCTCATGCACAGATATTGATGGTTCAGAACACAAAATTGGTCGTGTAAAAGGTTCACGAAGACGAAACTTCGGATACAGAGGCTCCCTGTTAAACTCGGCTTTTTTGAGATAAATATCACCAATAGATCTGGAAACCTGGATTAAAAAATTTCATCAGTTTTAGAGGTCCCAGAATGCACCTTCAATAATGCATCACATGTGCTTCTATTGAATTATTGCACAAATACAAGGTACCCAGAAACACCAACCACAATATAATACACCTATCGTTAAAGAATGTATAGAAAATGACAAAAGGAGATGAAACATGAAAAGGGTAGACAAACAATTTGGTGCACAAGGCATTTTAATGTATTGTTTTCAAGACTTGCAGACTGGATTGTAACAAAAATGTAATACGCCTCAATAATCAAATCAAAGAACCAACAAAATGGCATACTGAACCTAGCAAATAAAAATATTGAAACAAGTTTTCCATTCTTAGGCTTGCTTCTTACTACTTAAAGCAGACGAATAATATTAAGCCTGAAGACAAATGAATGCCAAGTGTCTTCCACTTGGCATGATAAGACAAGTCAACACGGGAGCGTTTATGGACAGCCTTCAAATCCCACCACTAAATGAATCCCATGCATCTACTTCAGGACTTTCCTCTTGATCATCTACACTGAAGTAAACTTCCATGTCGCATCAAAACCATAACTAGTAAGTAGAGGATTTCAATTTTGACTATGCATTGGCTGAAAATAATAACAATTAAGTTTGCAGACTAAATGTATAAGTAATTAGTTGAAAAAAGATATCCACTTTAGTCAACTCAGATCAGTAAAAACAATATAACAAAAAAATTTGTTTAAGTTGACTGTATCAGCTAAACAAATTAGCCAAAAGTCCAAACAAACTTACCTGTATCAGGCCCTTCACACGCCAAACATTGTGCTTTAAAACTACAATCTGGGAGTCATCAGGATGCAAGGAATGCATCTCTTGCCTGACAGACTCTATGCTCACATTGTGCTCGGATGACAGCTGGACAGCCAGAACCTCACCAGTTGCCTTAACAAGCCGCCCCAGCACAGCACGGGAATCACCAACATTAGCAATATATAGTGTCCCACCACATATTACACCAGTCAGGCAACAAGATCCTACAGCTGCAATCTGTGAGTTCATAGGCCATTGCTTTGAGACAATGGAGAAAAAACCATCCTCTGTTGCTTGGTATGCTTTCCGTATTACATCAACAGACATGCCCTGTTGCTCAGAGGCAAACCCTGCAGAGTTTTTCACGTGCATTACTATCAACTAAACCATCTCTGTCACAGTTTTGTCTCAGCTCATATTATTTAACTTCGAGCATGAAATCGAGCAGCATCCATGAATAAACATGTAGACAAGAAGAAGTGTAGTGCACGTGAGAATGTTGCATTGGATGAGTAGACATACACTAGAGGATAGACTGAGGGATTGGAAAATAAGGCACATCAACATAGATGGTTTGCTCCTTTCTAGTCTAGACAAATGAATGTGCCAGTGTGTAAGTCAGATAAACTAGATATAAGAGGAGAAACCCCGGTAAGAGTGGACCTAAATATGCTCAAGTAGAAATAGTAACGGTTCTCGGTATTTAGAGGTTGATAAAGAAGCGCACTCGACCAAGCAAGATTGGCATATGAGTTTTATGTGCTCAACCCCAACTAGCCGTGATTAGGGTTAGTTAATTGATTGGTTGTTTGAAAAGTTGCGGCCATAGCCAATGTTATTAAACTGCAGCTGCTACAGACAACCAAAAGAAAACAAAACATTGGCTTACTCTTTAGGTGCTGAAATAGGTTATCATTGATATAGCGCGATGTCTCAGGCCCACCATGGCCATCATACACGCCTACAAAGGTTCCATATGGACCAGCATCAAGAGTACTCAATGACCCAGACTCGATTTGGCTTTGATCTTCAAGCAACTGATTAGCCTGCACAACAGCCACAGAGAAATCACCAGTCAAGTGCTGCCCGATGTCTTTATACCAAAGAAGCCCGTCTTGCCGGCCTGTCACATCTGAACCCTTGTGGCCACGTCGGTCCGAGGGCGACCACCAGCAGGCCCTCAGAAAGTTCATCAACTTCGATAACATCCCTCATCTCACCGGGGACAGCCTCCAAATTCTCCAAAACATCCAAATTGGATGTAGCATCACCTGACGAACATAAACTATAACCCCACCCAAATCCAATACCCTGCATATGAAATAAGGATCACACCATTGTCAGGAAAACAAAAAACCCAACTCCCAAATTAGCAAAACCACTTCAAATTCAGCACAAACACGAAAATCTGACATGTCCTACATTTCACTCTACCGTATCTATCTACAAGAAACCATAAACACCCATCATGTCTTCCAGTTTAAGCAGAAAAGTGGAGACACAAATCTACCTTCACAAAATGAAACAAGATCATAAAGCATTATAAACCCAAAAATTAAACAAAAATCAATAACGAAAACATAGAATTCAAAACAAAAGATACACATCAATCGTAGAAGATAGAAGGGACAACGAGTGAAAAAAAGAAAAGCTCACGGTTGAATTAGGCTATGTGCTACAGTTTCCAGTCAGCTAATGAATCAAAGCGGACGAAAGCGATGGCGATCTAAAAGAAGATGGGAAACACATGTGGGTTTGAGCGCGTTAGATCTACGGATCCACCAAATCAAGGCTTCGGCTAAAGGAAGATTTTTTGTTTTCTTTTTCCTTTTGGATCAACTGGTTTGTGTTGGATTTTCCTTTCCACGCTTCAGGAAAATAGGCGGAAGGCAACAGAGAAAA
Organism: Aquilaria sinensis; assembly: GCA_005392925.1. Taxonomy (NCBI): domain Eukaryota; kingdom Viridiplantae; phylum Streptophyta; class Magnoliopsida; order Malvales; family Thymelaeaceae; genus Aquilaria; species Aquilaria sinensis. Next base: position 516,469 of record SMDT01001206.1, read on the forward strand.
ATTTTCCTCAATCAGTGTAATCGAACAAACTGAACACTCTCGCTTTGGTCGTCCTCGGCAGACGGAAGCCTTTAGCCTTATAAAAGAAAACTACAAAGAGATAGCAAAGAGCCAGCAATACAAAATTGCAAATGGGCAGCCATGGGCTCCACACATAGACCAGGAAAGATAAAATCAGACATTGTATAATAGCTCCAATTCATTTACGACTTGAGTGTTTATTAAAAATAATTTACTTTTACCTTCGTAAAGTTCTTTTGCTCGGTAATACCCAATTCAATTTAATTTAATCTTAGGTAACTTATTTTGTTTACATTTTCTTACTTGAAATTAATTTTATTTAAAAATTAATATTATATAAGTATAATAATCTATTGATAATATAATGTGTAAAATATTACTAAATTTTTATAAATTTTTTTTAGCTTTAGCTACTAAAAAAGGAAAAATCATAAAAAATTAAAAATATCATGAAAATTTATTTTTAAATAAATTATTATATCTACATAATATTGACTTTCAAATGAAATTAATTTGGTGTAAAAAATATGTAAAAATAAAAATTATATATTTTGAATTAAGTTAACTTAAGTTAAATATATCAAGTTGTGATAGCCAAACAATAAAGTTACCATCTAAATTAGGCAAACTGGTCTTTTAGCTGTTGGATGGTGGACCAAAATCCTGCAAACAAAAACACCGTCAATGCCCCTGGTTAGTGTTTCTAGGGGAACCTTTGATAGTCAAGTGAACTCTACAAAAGTAGCAAGCAACTGTGGAAAGTAGGGTTTAGAACGAAAAAAGACTTGGAGGTGACTTGGAGGTCCCTTTTTATGGAGCTAGTCAATTATGTTAGGAACTCTCCTTGATGTGGGATTCTCATTCCATGTAGGAGTTTTATTCCTTTTTAGACTAGGCATCAGCTTACTTCATTGGATGTATATTGCATCTGGCCTTCACAAGCCATTCCAAGCTCTATTATTAGGCTTTAACCCAATAAGGTATTAACATGTACTCCCTTAAAAAATGTTCGAAGTGAGTACAACATTTTGGGAGGCCCATGAGCGTGAAACGATGCCTCTTGTGACCAAATGACGCTTATTTGAGAAGTGAGGTGGAACAATTCCTCTTGGAGAAGGAAGGCAAAATGATGCCCCTTGGCGAATGAGGAGACTCCTTGGTGGTCTCGATCAGAAGCCCCGTTAACATACATTTCCTAGGTGGGTATTCTTGTTATCTTCAAAACTAGGGCCTTTTTGAACTTATGCCTTTATAGCCTTCTAGGGCTCATATAATATATCAAAGTCTCCCAGCTCGATGCTCCATTTTACTAGCTCTCCAAGTGATATGGGTGATGCTTCAATACATCCTCTACGTATGACATGTTGGCCTCTAGAGTGGCTTGCCTATGCCTGTATCTGTAGAAAGGTAATAAGAGGGTCCGAGGGCTCCCTGGAGTATTATTAGGGAAGGGACTTCCGACGCCCAAGTCAATATGTATGTGTGAGAAGGAGAACAATTGTTAAGAAAACATAAGTATTGGTCATCCTACTTAGGAGCCTTTCCTGAGTATATATAGGGGAGTTGTGGAGAAGGTTGTTCTACCCGAGTAAAAGAGATTTAGACACGTGGATGGTTGGATCTGGGACACCTTCTGTTATAGCCCTCATAGCGGAATGCTCAGTGAGCAAGGTAATTTCATAAATCCCTAGCTTAAAAACCTTAATTAGAGGTGAATTAGTGGAATCAAGTAAGTTATTAAAGGTTTAATTGGTTTCAAGTGGTTTAGGGTACTAGGTTCGCCTAGGGGTGAAATGGTCAATTTTGCACCTTGAAAGGTCGGAACAAGTCCCGGGAGTAAAAATGTCTTTTTTAAAACCTAAAGCCCAAGTTAGCAAAGTTTCCCTAAGTATTTAATTACCTAGTTACTATTTTGGGAAGGGGTATTTTTGAAAAAACTTAAAAAGTTTGGGGGGTGAAATGTTTTAAATGTATTTAAGCTTGTTTGAAGGGTTAGGGCTAACACTATTCCTCCCTTTCTAGCCCAAATTCGCAGCTCTCTCATCCTTTCTTCACCTCATCCTCAATTCTTCACAAAAACCATTATTTCTTGTTGAAAGTTGGTGGCTTTTGGCATACTCAAGTAAGAGGCAGCTTGCTTTGTGTTGTTTTTGCACCATTGAAGCTTCTTAGGGCATTTTTATACTTGGGATTGGTTGAATTTGTGAGGTAACTGCTTGCCCATGTTGTTTTCTTGTTTCTTAAGCTTATGGGAGCTTGGGTCTTGCTTGGATTGTGTTAATATGTGATTCAGAACCAAGGAAACCTTAGTGGAGCCTTTGTGCTTGAAGTTTGAAGCTTATGATGCTTGATTGTTGCTAGTTCAAGATTAATTGAGGTAAGGGATTTATGATTCATGTTTGATTAATGCCATTCATTGCTTGCTTGAAGTAGAATTTATGTGAATTTGTGAATGGTATTATTGGTGGATGGAATTAGTTATGGTGGACTAGTGATGAATTCGAGCTAAGTATGGTGTTATGGGGCACTAAGAGCTTGAAGAAAATGGTGTTTTGTGTCCTAGTATAAGTGTTTTACAAGTATATGGTGATTTGAGGTGTCCTAAGTTGACCTAGAGGCCATAGGGAGCCTCCTACGAAGTGTGAGAGGATTTTCTCAGATATAAGGGATGGGACCCCAGCGAGGACACCCCTGCAGGATACCCAAGAGCAAAGCCTGTGGGGCTGCAACGCCCCCAGCGCCTCAGTGCTAGAAGCCATTTGCCAGCTTTGATACATGGTAGTATTTTCTTCATAACTTTTTGCTTGGGTGTCCGCTTAAGGCGATTCAAGATTCCACGCGAAGCTAAGAGGAAGGGCTATAACTTCCATGCATTTCCAGACATTGAACTAGCATAGGATTTTTTGTGATTGTTTTTAAAGTGAGGGGATATTTGGCCACAATAGAACACCATTAGTTAGGTGAAAGGTTTAGTACCATCGGGAGCCTAGCTGGGCCTTTGGGTTTAAGGACCCGATGTAGGAACTCTAGTGCAACTAGGAAGGTTCCATGAAACCTAGAAATTATGAGTCTAACCATGACATTGCCACTCCACCAGTATGAACCAAGTAATGGTGGATAATGGAGCACCATGGATGAAGGCTTAGCGTACCTGTGGCCTAGCCAAGTTGGGACTTAAGGCACAAGTGAAAGCTTAGTACCTTGGTGGTTTAGGTGAGCTTATTAGCTCTAGACACCAAGTGGGAGCCTAGTGTGCCTAAGTGGATGGAGACTTAGTACCATAGCGGCCTTGGTGAGCCAATGGCTCAAGGCATTATGTGGGAGCCTAGTACCCATAGTGAGTTTCTTAGAATGCAAGCAAGGAGCATCCACCATGTTCACTTGCACAACAACCAAGGGAAGGTTATTTAGTAAGCTTAGCTTACTAGGATGTCAGCAAGCTAAGCTTGCTAAGAACGAGTTAGGGGCCAAAGCTTGCTAGGCACGGGGTGACATCTATGTGAGAACTAGGTTGAGGAAGGGTCTAAAGGGACCTAAATATATACGCATATGTTAGTCCTTAGACTACAAGCGCACACAGTAGACTTCATATATATATATGTGTGTGTGTGTGTGTGTGTGTGTGTGTGTGTGTCCTTAGGATTTTTCTTGTAGGTTGAAGGATCCCTTATTGAGAATCTTTGATTCTCACTCCCTTAACTTTTGTTGTGTAGATTTTAGCTGTCTTTGAGCTAGCAACCATTGAGGGTTGTTGAGCTAGGCTGATAAGCAGGTATATGGTTTATTTGAATCTTTTTTATTCTAGTTTGTGGTTTACTAGTTGGTTAAGTTATGGTACTAACTAAAGTTGTCTATTTGGTCGACAAAGGCTAGTGAAGCTTAAGGGAAGGCTTTTAGAGCTTGTCACCAGGAGTTTGCTCTAAGGTAGGAGCTTAGTCGTGGATCTCAGTAGTGTAATTATAATGTATAGTTTTGATACACTAGTTGCGTCCAATGTTTATGTTGAGTGGTGTACTCTAGAGTCACTCTTGGATGCGAGCATAGTCTACTTTTTTGTATGGATGCTTGAACATGATTGGTTATGTGTAGTTAACTCCACAGTTATTTTGTGTGCTTTGACTATTTTGAAACTTGGATTTTAGTGGAAAGCCTGAGCAATTTTTTATGATTTATGTTTATATTTTACAACTTGTCTTGTTACATAAGTCAAAGCATTACTCATGCATGGTCGCATAGTAGGATGAATTAACTAGAAGCATAAAGCTTTTAGCTACTATGGTCATAATTAATTAGCCAATTATGACTAGTATGGGACAAGTTCCCACAGGCTTCTTGGGCAGGCTTGTGAAGGGCTGTGTCAGTTTGTTATCAGAGCTATTTTATGGTCATTGGAGGCTAGGAACTGAGATATAAGGGATTGTCCTTGTGCTAGGGTAGTTAGTGTCTAACCAACATCTGTGAGTTGTCGTTTGGCTTTGGTTGTAGGTTGTAATGGTGAAATTAGGTCAAGTTTGCTCTCAAATGCTAAGGTCCAAGAATGGATCCTAGGATTCTAGTGTGGCAACATTGGCGTGGTTGGTTTTGCTTGCTCCAAGGTAGGGCAACACCTTGGTGTAAGTAGTTGTGATGTGACAACCATCCTAGGATGTTGGTTTTGTTATTGCTCTCCTAGTGGAAAGCTAATTTGGAACCTCATTTCAAGTTCACATAGCAAGAGTAGGTATGCTGGGCAAAGTTTACTAAGTTTTGAGAAATTTAAGGCACCAAATGAGGTTTCAGGGCAAAATGGTAAATTTGCATCCCAAAAAGTAGGGCTGAGTCCCAAGAGTTAAAAATGAGTTTTTAAATCCTAACTTCTACCTTTAACTCAAGTTCAGTTCAAATAAATAAGATTTGACCAAGTTTGATTAAAGTTACCTAAATGAGGGGACTTATTTGTAACTTTTTAAATAGTTTGGTGGCTTGGGGTTTAACAGAGTACATAAGTTGGTAAAGGTGAGGGATGGCTGCCATTTGCTTCTTAAACCTGAACTCATCATTCTCTCTACCAATTCTTCATCAATCCAAGCTCAAAACTAAGAGATTTTGGTGAAAATGGAAGCCACCAAGAGTGTTTATGCCAAAGGGAGCTCGTTCCAAGAAGAATTTAAAGTTTTTGGAGCTTGGAACCATGTTTTCCACATCCCTTGTTTTTAATGCGAGGTAACTTGTGATTTCTTGGTTATTTCTTGTTTAGGAAGTGATTAGATGCTTGGGTTTTAGTTAAAAGTTAGTAGTTATGTGTTTTATGCCTTTGTTTGCTTGGAACTTAGGTAGACTTTGAGAAACTTGGTTTTGATGGAAAGGTTTATTGATTCTTGCTTGTGGATTGAAATTAAGGTAAGGGCGTTATGTTTTCAAGTTTGATTAATGCTATTGGATAGAGTTTGCTAGATGAAATCAAGTAGTTTTGGCAATAGCATTAGTTAGTGGTTTGGTTTGATCATGGTGGACTAGTGTGTTTGGCTTGATTGGAATGATGTTTAAATGCATCATAGGTTGGCTTGTGATAGTTGGTTGTGATCTTTGCAACATGTTTTGCATGTATGTGAAGTTTGAAGACCATCTAAGCAAGTTTGATATGTTTGGTAGGTGTTCAAAGGTCATAGTAGCAAAACTGGAAAAATTCTGGGCGTTGCAGTTATTAGTGACGCCAATACCCACGACATGTCGCCAGTGCCATGATATGTTGGCGACACATCACCGTTACGACGAAATGCCATAGCACATTGATAACTGTGGCGACGCGTGACCACAATTTTGATGGCTAAACTTTTCTAATTTCTTTAGGAGGATCATGGGGAGGTCTAAGAGGGTTCTTAGAATACCTAAGGGTCTAAGTATTCCGAGGATATTATGAGGCTTCCAAAACTTCTTCGAGACCTATGAGTTTCTTGAGTTTTATGGAGTTTTATGGTTACTTCCACCATAAGCAAGAAAACTAGTTAACAAAGAACCACAACGAGGTATCACTAGCTTGGGTGAAAGGTTTAGTACCATTGGTGACCTAGTCGTGCAGTTAGCCACGAGGTTATGATGTGAAACCTTAGTGCACCTAGTGGGCCTTTAAGGTCTAGTCTACTTTTAAGGTCTAGTCTACTTTAGTCCAACCATGGTCATTGCCACACCACTAGTGTGAACGAAGTAATGGTGGATAAGGGAACACCATTGATGAAGGCTTAGTGCACTTGTGGCCTAGCCAAGCTATGCCTTGAGGCACAAGTGAAAGCCTAATGCATCCTTGGTAGGATTCAATGGGTAGACGCTTAGTACACAAGTGACCTAGTCAAGTCTAAGGACTTGAGGCACTATGTAGAGGCCTAGTACACCTAGTGGATTTCTTACAACATAAGCAAGGTGTTAGTGTTGTGCTCAAAAGCCAAACATGAGATGATTGTATTTTTGCACATTGAGTCATGATATTTTATTAAGCCATTAATCCAACAATTATGTTTTTTATTTTGTTTCTGCGTAACTTAACAAACATAATCGTAACCCTAGAATAATGATATTCTTAAACGTCCCTGGTCTAGTATTATTGTGGAGCGGGTTGCTATAATACATAACGATTAGCATATATGGAGACTAATATGAGATATGTAGTCTACATATGGGTACAAGTTGGAGAACTTGTGTATTGGACCGACCCACCATGAGAACACTACATGGATCGTTATATGAGTGTCATAAGTGATTCTCATAGTGATCATGGTAAATGTAGTCCTTCGACCTAAGATCATCAAGGTTCCCTACATGTGAGTCACATACTTTGATACTTTCCTTTGTTGCTCGTAACTGAGTGAACTTGAAGGAGGTCATTGGGTATGTCACATATCATGCGGAGGGATTTGTATGATCAAGATGGGATTTGTCCCTCCTATGTAATGGGAGTGATATCTTCGGGCCCCTTGATAGAGTGAGACTTAGAAAATGCATGGCCATGCTTGGATGAGTTGATATACGATATCAATGTCATCAGCTTAAGTTAGTCTACTCGGTAATCAAGAAACCAAAGATTGGGCTAAACGAGAGTGACACATTCCATGTCTCGTGCTTAGTCTTGATATCTTTGACAAAGGGACACTGGCATATATCGGTGATGATCATAAAGGTTTAGTCGATTCACCGACAATCTTGTCACTTGGGTAGCAATGATGTGTTGCTAGACACTACTCATTGCTTATGATCATAAATGTGATTTATGATCATTGCCAACGTGATAAGAGCCTATTGGGTCGCACACATAGAGCTATTTGGATCATTAGAGTGTATGGGCTAATTATTTGGGTTATGGTTTCACTTTAATTTCGTATTAATAATGGTCCTAATAGTTAAGCCATTATTAAGCCCGAAATTAAATCCTAATTGGATTAGGGCTTTGAAACCCATTAGGCATGAAAGTTGAGTCTCACTATAAATACAACTTTTAAGTGAGAAATTCGCAGGTCTCTTGCCCTAGCCTCCCAAAAAGGACAGCCACAATCTTCTCTTGCAATTCCTTGGAGGACGCAAGCTAGCACTGCGAGTGCAAGAGAAACGCATCTGCCGGGACGCGGTGGAAGCGTGGTGATCCCGAGAGGCTCGTGTGGATACCATAGAGAGCCTGAACATGTCAACTGTTAAGGTTTAGTGATTCGACTCTACAGTTGAGTGAGAGATCTCAATCGAAAATTAGGTATGAAAATTGTCGAACACCCGGTTTACCCCGTTTCACTTGGATAGTGGAGGGTTTCGGTTAAATTCCGCTGCGTTGTTTGGCTCCCGAAACCCATCACAAGGAGCATCCACCATGTTCACCTGCATAACAACCAAAAGAAGGCTACGTTATGACATTAGTAAGCTAAGGCATACTAGGAGCGAGTTATTGGCCAGAACTCGCTAGGCATGGAGTGACGCCCCATTAAGAGGACTAGGATGAGAAAGGGTCTCAAGGGACATAAATATAGGCATATATTAGACCTTTAGGCTACAAGCGCGTGCAGTAGGTTTCATATCCTTATATATGTAGAGTCCTCAGGATTTTTCCTACAGGTTAAAGACCTCTTAATGAAAATCTTTGATTCTCACTCCTTTACTTTTTGTTGTGTAGTTATGGGCGTCGTTGAGCCAGCAGTTGTTGAGGGTTGTTAAGCTAGGCTTATGAACGGGTATTTGGTTTATTTGAATCATTATGATTCTAGTTTATGGTTTGCTTGTTGGTTAAGTTATGGTACTAACTACAATCATCTTTTTGGCCTACAGAGGCTAGTGAAGCACAAGGGAGGGCCTACGAAGCTTACCACTGGGAGTTTGCTTTAAGGTAGAAGCTTACTTCTGGATCTCAATAGAGTTGTTCAATATATAGTTTTCATACACTAGTTTGCCTCCAATGGTCATGTATGAGTTGTCTACTCTAAAATCGCTCTTGGGTGCGAGCATAGTCTACTCTTGTTTGGATGCTTGCACACAATTGATTATGTGCAGTTAATTCCACTTAAATGCTTTGAATGCTTTGACAGTTTTGGTTTTTGTTTTTATCAAAATATGCCATGGAAATGTTTTAAGTACCATTTCTTTATTTTATTGATTAAGTCAATACATAAACTCATGCACAATTGCATGGTAGGATTAAATAACTAAAAGCATAAAGGTTTTAACTAGTGCGCACGAAATCAATTAGCCAATTACAACTAGTGTGAGACAAGTTCCCATAGGCTTCCTGAGCAGGCCCACAAGGGGTCATGTTAGTTTTTGGTATCAAAGCTTGGTCATGGTCATTAGAGGCTAGTTACTCTAATCTAGTGGTTTGTCCTTGTGCTAAGGTAGTTAGTACTAACCAACATCTGTGAGTTGTTGTCTGGCTTTGGCTGCAGGTTGCGATGGTGAAACTGGGTCAGGTTTGCTTTTGAATGCTAAGGTCTATGAATGGATCCTAGCAATCTAATGTTTGCCAATGTTGGGACAGTTGGTTTGTCTTACTCTAAGGTAAGGCAACACCTTGGTGCAAGTAGTTAAGATGTGACCACCATCCTAGAAAGTTGTTTTGGACCTCATTCATGAGGTAGGCTATATAGAAGCATATTGATTCCTCCAAGGTGGGGAGTACAACCGGGCCAGGCTGATTACTCCAAAGGTTCTAGAACTTGAACCGACCAACTTGAATTGGTTAGACTACATCGAAAAGACCTGAGGATGCATTGACCAAAGTGGTAAGCACTTGGTCATGTGGGCTACAAAGCAATAAAAGGCAGCACTTTCATACTTTTCCATCGAGAGTTAAGTTAAGTTAAGTTAAGACAGGCTAAGAAGTTTATCGCCAATAGTTGTTACCGCAAGGAATCGACCTAGTGCACTAGATTAATAGTTTGAGGTTGCCTGGTCGGTCAGGTGGTCGAAGTAGGCAGCCATTAGCCAGATGTGAAGGGTAGCCATAGTGAATTCGTAGATAGTGCACAGCTAGTGTAAGGTAAGTTCTAGCATCAATTTATTGGTATAGTTTTGTTGTGCATGTTGGGTAGTAGTTTCTAGTAAGGTTAACTGCTAACCCAAGTGCATTAAAACCTACGGATGCACCAAGTATTGGGTTAATACCCGATACCCTAGGACCCACTTGCTAGTGCGTGAAACCACATAAGTGGAGGCCTAAATGTTGTGGTTTGGAAATGTTCCAGAGTTCCATAGGTTATCTTCTTACATGAGTTTGTTTAGTGGTTAGCTGTTATCGAATGATTGGCTAATTGAATGGATGAGCTCCTTAGAGTCATCAACAAAAGGAGCAGTTCAGTCTGATGCTGCAAAGGTAAATAGGTAAGTTTTAATTTTTATTTCTAATCATGGAATGCAGGTGTAACTGATAGCCAAAAGGCTATCGCCTCCCTCAGTATGAATTTCCCCAAAGGTTTGTCCGGGGAGCCTGACGTAGCTCGGAAAGAAGCATTGCCACAGACCTCGGCAGAAGTGAAATCGAGCATGACGAAGTAAGCACTTCGGCAGAAACGCCAGGTTATCTAAATGTGTCGCTGACTCTCTCGGGGAACCGAACATATCGCCTTCAGGAGAAAAGAACCAGCTACTGAAAGCAGGAGAGATTCTCCCCAAAGGCGGAACTCCCGAGCTAGAGAACTCCCCGAGCCACCAACGTGATTCCCGAAGAAAGGCGTCCGTACCAAAAGATGACCTCGCCCAAAGGACCTCGGGAGTACGGCATGAGCATTTAATGAGCATTTAAGGAGCCTCTGACAGGTCGCCCATACGCTGCCTGAAACGGCGGCCTGACGCGCCGAAGCCGTCTGGGTCTTGTCACGACTTGACTCGGTTCAAGGCTCAAGGAGCCTGCCACTGGCTACTTGTCCCCTACGTCCGAAGGTACAGAAAAGATCTGACCAAACACGTGTCATGATCTAAACGGGCCAGGCTTCCCTATAAATACACAGGAACACGTCCTGGCAAAAGGAGGACTCCTCTCTCCTGAAAAAACACAAACAGGCAAGACCGCAAAACTTCCTAAGTGTCCCTTTTTACCTTCTCAGGAAACTGACTTAGGCGTCGGAGGCTCCTCCCCGGAAAATCATCCCGGGGACCTCCTAACCCTTTTTTTCGGAGTCTTTCAGGTACTTTCCCACCTGGGGAACCTCTCCGTCAGACGTTCTCCCTCCTCGGAAGCTCCCTCGGAATTCACCATGTCGCAAGACGAAGATGCTGAAGGGCATCATTTGGCGCCGTCTGTGGGAAACCACCCTCAGGTTGCCGTCGTTGAAACTCGGCGTTCTAAGGACAAGGGACTTCCGAGGTCCCCGTCCGCGCCTGAAGTCCAACCGGCTACTGAGCAAACTCTTCCAGGGACTTCCTTGCCTGAGGAAGAACGTCCTCTGGTCATCACCATGAGTTTTCTGCGCGACTTCCAGCGTTCTGTTGTGGCCGAAATGGCACAGCAGATAGACAGAAGGTGGCCACAACAAACTCAGGCCCAGAGGCCTCCTTCGCCAGCGCGCCCTCGAGAGAGAAGTTCTAAATCAGCTCATCGTACTTCGGGAAGTGGAGACCCACGAGAGGAATCTTCAACAGAAAACACGCCCCTCGGGGCACGGCTTGCGGTACAGACGGAGTCCAAGCGACCCAAAACCCCGCGCCGAAGGAGCTCGTCACCTGAGGCGAGGTCCCCATCCCCTCAGCGCCGAACTCACTCCCCGAAGAGATGCCGACGATCCCCTTTCCCCGAAGAAGAGCCCAGCGCCACACTCCTTATGGAGAAAATATTGGCAAGGTTGGAAAGGGTGGAAAAACAGGTAGCCCGCAGACCTGTCTGGGCCAGACTATCTGAAACTTTCTGTGGTGATGAGTCACCGTTCACCCGAACAATAGTCGAGGCAGCCATGCCCAGTGATTTCCGGGTACCTCGGCTAGAAACGTACGATGGCCGAACAGATCCACAGGCCCATCTGATGAAGTACAAACGGAGCATGGTGTTGCACGGGGCTGACGATGCCACTCTATGCAAATGTTTCGAGGTCACCCTTGCTGGCCCTGCTACAGCATGGTATAACTCTCTGGCCCCAGGAACCATCAGAGAGTTCCAGGAGCTGTCCACTGCCTTCACCCAGCAGTTTATTGGAAGTCGTCCTACGGCGAAGATGCCGGTGCAGATGTTCGACATAGCACAGAGGAACGGGGAAACCATCCGTGACTATGTCGAAAGATTTAACCGAGAGGCCCTAAGTGTTCCAGACTTTCGGCCAGAAATACGCATCCTCGCCATGATACGGGGCCTTCGGAGGGACTCGCAGCTATTTTACGAGTTTTCCAAAGACCCCCCAGACACGCTCGGTGAATTTTTCCGAAGAGCCGAGCAGCATATGACAGCCGAAGAGCTAAGAATGGAGGGGCCAAAGAACGATCATTCCCGTCCCGAAGGATCAAGCCAGCAAGCCAAGTATCCGACAGAGCAAACAGGACGACCTCGGAGGTTCAGGGGAAGGAAGCCTCCTCCGAACTTTACACCCCTGAACACCACAAGGACCAACATCCTCATGACAATGGAGAAACAGGGGTCCCAGATTCAGCGACCGAAGGCGATGACCGCTGACAACAAAAAGAATATGAAGAAGTTCTGTCAGTTTCATCGCGACCACGGTCACGACACCGAAGACTGCTTCCAGTTGAAGAAGTATATCGAGTCGCTGATTAAGCAAGGCCAACTACGGCGCTATCTGCGAAAGCCTTCGCCGAAGGCAAGAAGAGAGGAGGAAGGAAAGGCTGATGAAGATGAGTATGACTCCGACAGAAGGAGGAACCGAAGTCCAAAAAGGCACCTCCCACCTTCGGCGGGGGTAATACAAACCATCACCACTGGACTGCCATCCTCGGGGAGAAAGAGGAAAGCTAGGGAAATAGCAACGATGGAGTACCAAAGCCCATCGAAAAAACTCACCCGAAGAGATGGTTCCTCCGTCATTTTCCCTCATGACGACCCATTATTGGTCATGGCAAGAATAGGAAATTGGGACGTCAAAAGGGTATTGCTTGACGATGGATCAAACGCCGACATCCTATTCTCGCATCTGCTCCCAAGCTTGGGAATATCCAGCATCGACCTCAAGCCTGTTACTTCACCAACCTTTGGAATAGGACCCTCAGAGCTGCCCGTCCTCGGCTGGATCGACCTTCCCCTGATGATGAGAGGGAGTTCGATCAGCGGAAAAGGAGAAATTTTTGCCTCCACAATGACGAGGTTCATTGTCATGGATGTCCCTTCGTCGTACAACGCCATCCTTGGAAAGCAAACACAAGGGAATTTGCACATTCGCCCAGATGTGAAGTACTTAACAGTCACCTTCGCCACCAAGGACGGAGACGCCGAAATTTTCATCGACCAAGCCGAGGTCAGGAAGGTGTTTGTCAAAGCCCGAAAGGCCCCAGCAGCCAACTTTGCACAAACCTTAGCAGGAGGGACACTACCGACCGAAGAACCAAAAACGGGCGGGGCGGAAAAGTTCGCAGAAGTAGAAACGGAAGAAGTAGAACTTGTCCCCGGCCAAAATACCCGAATAGGGAAAAACTTGGCCGAAGGTGACAAGAAAAACCTTGTATCCTTTCTACTGATGAATAAAGGACTGTTCGCCTACTCGCCAAAGGATATGCCAGGGGTAGACCCTCGCATAATACAACATAGCCTTAAAGTAAGTCCGGAAGCAAAACCTGTCCGGCAAAAGAAGCGAGGCATCTCGGTCCACAAAAGTAAATTCGTCAAAACCGAAGTACAGCGCTTGATGGACGCAAATGTAATTAGGGAGGTCAAGTACCCCGAATGGCTAAGCAATGTGGTTATTGCTACAAAAGAAGGGAGTAGTAAGCTCCGGATGTGCATCGACTTCAGAAACTTGAACGATGCCTGCCCGAAAGATTCCTATCCTCTCCCACCGATAGACCAGTTGGTCGACTCAACTGCCGAATATGGGCTCCTAAGCTTCCTCGACGCCTTCAGTGGGTATCATCAAATAAGGATGGATCTCGAAGATGAAGAAAAAACTGCTTTCATCACCGAAGGTGGAACATATTGTTACACTAGGATGCCCTTCGGGCTCAAAAATGCAGGAGCCACCTACCAAAGGCTGATGAGCAAAGTCTTTCATGACCAAATAGGGAGGAACATGGAAGTCTACGTTGATGACATGATAGTCAAAAGTAAGATGCCTAAGACCATGTCACAGACCTAGAGGAAACCTTCCAGCAACTCAGAATATTCGGAATTCGACTTAACCCCGAAAAATGCGTCTTCGGCGTGACCTCGGGAAAATTTCTGGGCTACATGGTATCAGAAAGGGGCATTGATGCTAACCCAGAAAAAATTAAGGCTCTGCTCGAATTCTGAACTCCTGTCACAGTGAAAGACGTGCAGAGACTCACTGGAAGGATAACCTCTCTTAGCAGGTTCATCTCCAGGTACGGAGATCGGTGTCGGGCATTCTTCAAAGTCCTTACTAAGGCAGCAAAAAGAGAAAATGACCTCGGGGATGGTGACCATCCTTGGAATGAGGATTGCCAAAAAGCCTGGGAAGAACTTAAAATCTATTTGTCTCGACTGCCTACTCTGCGACAACCTCGCGAAGGAGAGCCCCTCATCCTGTACCTCGCTGTTTCAGAAAAAGCAGTGAGCTCGGTCCTTGTGAAAGAGGAAGGGTCGAGACAATGGCCAGTTTATTACGTAAGCAAATCCCTGCACGGCACCGAGGTCAGGTATCCATTACTCCAAAAAGCCATATATGCCTTGGTGCTGCCAGGAAGAAGATTGCGGCCATACTTTCAGGCTCACCCCATCATCGTCCGAAGTAGTCTGCCTCTACGGGATGTTATGAAAAAAGTTGATCATTCGGGAAGACTTTCCAAATGGTGTATAGAGCTTGGCGAACACGACATTGTTTATGAACCTCGGAAAGCCATAAAAGCTCAAGCACTGGCTGACTTCATCGCCGAAGTACCTACCACCGAAGATAGCCACCCGGATCCTGGCGAAGGTGAGCCAGAATGGACGCTGCATGTGGATGGAGCCTCAGGTTCCGAACACCAAGGAGCCGGGGTAATCATCAGAGGACCCGAAGGTCTAGAGGTGATAAAGGCCATCAAGTTCAGCTTCAGCGCCACCAATAATGTGGCTGAGTATGAAGCTCTGATAGCAGGGTTGCGCCTGGCCAGAAAAATTGGAATAAGAAACTTGAAGGCTCACAGTGACTCCCAGCTGGTAGTTCGGCAAACGGCAGGGGACTACGGCGCGAAAGACCCAATTTTGGCAAAATACCACGAACTGGTGACGAAGCTCATTCGAGAGTTCGACACCATACGCATCGAAAATGTACCTCATCGGGAAAACACCGAAGCAGATTGCCTGGCAAAGGCAAAAACATACACCGAGGTACTAAACCACCCGAGCATTGAAGTACTGAGCATAGTAACTTCGGAAAAGGGCTGGAAAGATCCAATAAAGAGGTATCTTGCGGACAACGCGCTCCCCGAAGACCCCATCGAAGCCGCAAAAGTGCGAAGACGCTCTGGGCGATTCTTCCTAATAGGCGAAGAACTGTATCGGCAGGGATATGCAAATCCTTTACAGAGGTGTGTTGGCGAAGAGGATACTGAAATGATCCTCGAAGAAGTCCACGAAGGCGCTTGTGGTTCACATATTGGAACTGACGCCCTCGCCGCAGTGGTACTTCGCCAAGGATATTTTTGGCCTACCCTAAGAAAGGATGCCCGACAGTTCGTCCGAAAATGTGACAGCTGCCAAAAACACGCAAAAATCCAGAGGACACCCTCGGAAATGGTGACTTCGGCTGACTATCCCTGGCCCTTCGCAGTTTGGGGCATAGACCTCATTGGGCCGCTCCCAACAGCCCCCGGAGGCGTGAAATTCTGCGTGGTCGCAGTAGACTACTTCTCTAAATGGGTCGAGGCAGAACCATTAGCAACTATCTCAGCTAAAGAAGTGCAGAAGTTCGTATGGAAGAACATTGTATGCAGGTTTGGCATACCGAGGATACTGGTAGCCGATAATGGATCCCAGTTTATAGACAAAGGGTTCCAGGACTTTGTCAACAACCTCGGAATAAAGATGCACTTCGCCCCAGTAGCCCATCCTCAAAGCAATGGCCAAGTAGAGGTATCTAATAGGACCATAAAAGATGGTCTGAAAAAGAGGCTGGGGGAAGCAAAAGGGAAATGGCCAGGCGAACTCCAGAGTGTACTGTGGAGCTACCGAACAACACCCCGAAGAGCCACAGGGGAAACGCCTTTTTCACTCATCTTCGGTACAGAAGCCATCATCCCAATCGAGGTAGTGCAACCATCAATTCGAGTGCAAGTTTTTGATGAAAGTGGGAATGACCTCGGCCTGAGAACCAAGCTCGACCTCGTCGGCGAACACAGAGAAATAGCCGAACTAAGAAGAAAAGCTTTTCAGCAAAGAGTGGCCGCGGCTATAAACTTGCGCGCCAGGCCAAAAGGAATAAAGAGAGGAGACCTCGTTCTCCGAAAGAATGAATTCGCACCTCGAAAGCCATCCCACGGAGTACTTCGCGCCAACTGGGAAGGCCCTTACCTGGTTCTTGCCGAAGTACGAAAAGGGGTCTACAAGCTCGGCGATTCCGAAGGCGTAGAATTAAAAAATACGTGGCATTCGGACGCCTTGAGAAAATTCTATGCTTAGAATCTCGGCGAAGAAGACCGTGCTGTACAAAGAAAGAAAAATTTTCTCTAAAGCATAAAAAGTTTCTTAGCCAAAAAGTCCTAAGCATGAGTGGTGCGAATTCCGCAAAGGTGGCCGGCTAAAATAAGCGAAGGTATTATTTTCCGAAGTCTCTTGAGCAAACGTGTTCGGGACAACAGAGAAAATCTGGCGAAAGACTTAGCCAAAATTTTTGGGCATAAGTTGAACAAATCAGGATTTCGCGAAAGAGGTCACCATGATAAGCACAGACAAAGTTTTCCGAAGTCTCTTGAGCGAATAAAGTTCGGGGCAAAGGGAAACAAAGAATCTCACAAAAAGATTTAGCCAAATTTTCAAGGTCTTTATTGAGATAAGGTGTGCTTACAAAAAAGATAGCCAGAAGAAGAAGTACAAAAAAGAAGAGAAAGAAGAAAAAGGGCCCTAGAACAAACTAAGGGTTCTCGGCGTCCCGGGAGTCTTCGGCTCCTGCGTCCTGTTGCACCACCTTCGGCGCCGGAATAGAAGGAGGCAGGTTCAGATGATCAATCTTAGACCAGGACCACCGAGGTCCCTCGGGAATGTCCAGGGCCGCCAGGAAAGAGAGGTCCAGATCTGGGAACCTCTAAAGGACTTGGTGCCGAACAAGACAGAACCTGTCCTGAAAACCAACCTTGGTCATCTGGTCAGACTTGTCCTTCTCGACCTCAAGCTCCTCGAAGTCCTTCTTCAAATCTTAGACCTTCTTCTTCAGCTCCTTCACTCTCTTCTTTTCCGGCTCCTTCTTCATAGCATCGACCTCGGCTTGGAGCGCAGCCTTCTCAGCAAGCGCCTTCGCCAGGAGCCCTTCAGCCTCTGACTTCTCTTTCTGATGCGCCTCATTTGCCGAGATCAGCTCCGCCATTTGGGAGCCGAGGTCAGAAATTTTCTGGGAGGAGTCCCTCAAAAGTTCCTCTTTTTCTTTCTGGAACTCCTCCCGAAGGGTGGCAACTTCCTTCTCCGCAGCTTGAGCCAGCTGCAGGTTCTTGACAGCTAATTCCGAGCACATGGCCTTAGTTTTTTCTATGGCTTCTAAGGCCTTAGCTCGGAACTCCGTCTGCCTCGCCACCCGAACTCGGAGAAAGCCGGCGTATCCCAGAAGCTGCAAAAGGATAAAGGCGAGGTCATTAAGACAAAGAGAAAACCAAACACTTAGAAAAAAATTCAAGGGAGGAAGATAGACGCAAAGTATACCTGGGCGGCGTGTTCGGAAAGCTTCGCGGCGAGAGAATCGTCGCCCGGGTGAGCCGTGGCAATGGCCTTGAAGGAGGCATCGGTGAGGACCCCTTTCGAGATCTCTGTAGCCATTTGCTAGCAGTCTCCGGAGTACAAATTCATGTCCTCCGTAAACGTCCAGAAAGGCTCCTTCGGGACTTTTCCCTTCGGGATGCGGGCGTCCCGAAGGGCTCTCCTCTTTGCATGCTCAGCTACCCAACCCGGAGTGAGCGACTCTTCTGCACGACAAAACAGAAAATTGGTCAGGGCAAGAAAACCTCAAAGATCATCAAAAAGAGGAGCACCACAGTTTGTTAGAAGAACAAACCTGCTTGCACCTTGACGACGTCGTCGTCGGAAGCTCGATCCTCTTCGGCAGAAATCCCCTTGCCTTTTCTTCGGCGCCGCTCTTCGGCAGAAGGGGCCTCTACCACGGCGCCCAGAAGAGCCTGCGACGGGGTAGGACTTTGAGGAGGGACCTTAGCACCAACCTCGGACTGAGGGACAGTAGCAGCCTCAGGCTCCTCGCCCACCTCTTCGGAAATCTCTGGAAGAGGGGGGGCACATCCTTCTTCGCCCGTTTGGAAACAGACGGCCCAGCCCCGGACGTTTTCCGTCTTCGGGAGGCAGCTTTCTTCGTCTGCTCACCCTTCGCGGGCTGACCGGTGAAAAGGGCTTTGTAGAAGGCAGCAGTGTCCTCGCCCATTTCTGAAAAGGAAGAAAGACATCAGTGTGAGTCCGGAACGAAGTTATAACAAGGAGATTAGAAAGTAACTTACTCTCATAAAAAGTTTCGAAAGAAACTTCCTCCCGAAGGAGTTGCACTAGCCAGGAGTCCTTCCCGGCGATGGCAGGAGCCGGCATCCCGAGGTCCGTCTTGTGCTCCTTTACCACCCCGAGCTCCCGAAGGACCTCCTCGGTCATCAACCTCCAATTGATGGGGAAGGGGTAAAGAGGGCGCGAAGGGACCTCGGGACCCCAGTCGGCGACGGCTCGGATACGTCCGTCGAAATCCGTGAATACGGAAACCAACTCGGGAGTCAACAGTATCCTCGGATCTACGACGTCGTCCTCCAACCGTCCCTGAGCCCACTTGGTCGGAACATGCGACCAGGCCTCCTCCATCTTCAGAAAGAAAAACTTTTTTTGCCACCCTCGCCAGCTGTCCTTAGTGGCGAAGGTGAACATATACTTTTTGCTCCCGGATCCCCGAGGTAGCATGAAGTAAAAGCCACCCTTCGGGACCACGTAGAGCTTGTAGTACTGCATAAAAATGACGAAGTGGGGTTCTATTTTGAAAACGCCACACATACAGAGGAAGGCGTTGAAATAGCAGTACGAGTTCGGAGGAAGTTGATTTACGGCAATGCCATGAAATTGGCAAAAGTCGCAAATCAACTTCGGAGGGGGGAACCGAAGTCCGGCTTTCAGTTGAGCTCGGAAAACGGTGATCTCGTTACTATGGTTTGAAAAGCTGTAGTGGTCAGGACGTGGCAACCTCGTAACAGCGTACGAAGGAAGGAAAATTTTTTTCTTCCACTTCGCTAATTTTGCAGGAGTGGTGCAACAAGGGTGAGAAAGAAGAGGCTGCCAACTTTCAGGAATCGGCATTTTTGGCTGAAAAATGAGTTCGGAAAAGGCAAAAATGAACTTCGGGCAAACTTTGAAAAACAAAGAGTTCTGGAAATCAAAACCCACCAAATCTTTTGCCGTAATCTGGGTGTGAAGACGCCGTCGTGAAAGATGACCGGAAAAAAGCTCAGGTGAAAGAACCGCCGCGAAAAGCAGAAGAGAGCAGAAGGAAAACCAGAGCAAAAGCAAAAGCAAAAGAGACAAATGACGGAATGAGCATATATATAGGCCGAGGGGGGTAGGCGGACCGGCGTCATAAGTACTCTGCGAAGGTGAAACGCCGCCATAACTGCCCTTCTGCACCTAAAAAGGCGCGCCCGCGGTAACCGATGCAACCCCAGCCAACAAAAAGCCGACACGTGTCAGCCATCGCACCAAAAGAGGAACACGCCCTCTGACAGACGTCGCGCCGCTCCAGACTGACACGTCTGGTTACGAGACGCGACGTTTCACTAACCTACAAAAGTAAAGAAGTGGGTTACCTCGAGGACACCAAAAGACAGGCTATGGCCGAACAGTCCGTATCTTCGGACAAAAAGGTGTATCTTCGGCACAGGTTACACTCCCTAGAAACTCCCGAGAAGCATCCTCGGAAAGACAGCGAACCGAAGTCTCCACTTCGGCTTCTTCGAGGAAGGCCTAAAAAGCTGGAAAGCAGGTTACTTCGAAGACACCAACAGACAGGCTATGGAAGAAAAGCCTACGTCTTCGGACGGAAGGTCCGTCTTCGGAACAAGTACTGCACTCAAGGCCCAAAGAGGGGCCCTCAGGAAGCGAACAAACCGAAGTCTCCACTTCGGCTTTTTCGAGGGGGGGCCTGTGATAGCCAAAAGGCTATCGCCTCCCCCAGTATGAATTTCCCCGAAGGTTTGTCCGGGGAGCCTGACGTAGCTCGGAAAGAAGCATTGCCACAGACCTCGGCAGAAGCGAAATCGAGCATGACGAAGTAAGCACTTCGGCTGAAACGCCAGGTTATCTAAATGTGTCGCTGACTCTCTCGGGGAACCGAACATATCGCCTTCGGGAGAAAAGAACCAGCTACTGAAAGCAGGAGAGATTCTCCCCGAAGGCGGAACTCCCGAGCTAGAGAACTCCCCGAGCCACCAACGTGATTCCCGAAGAAAGGCGTCCGTACCAAAAGATGACCTCGCCCAAAGGACCTCGGGAGTACGGCATGAGCATTTAATGAGCATTTAAGGAGCCTCTGACAGGTCGCCCATACGCTGCCTGAAACGGCGGCCTGACGCGCCGAAGCCGTCCGGGTCTTGTCACGACTTGACTCGGTTCAAGGCTCAAGGAGCCTGCCACTGGCTACTTGTCCCCTACGTCCGAAGGTACAGAAAAGATCTGACCGAACACGTGTCATGATCTAAATGGGTCAAGCTTCCCTATAAATACACAGGAACACGTCCTGGCAAGGGATTGCCTCTCTCCTGAAAAAACACAAACAGGCAAGACCGCAAAACTTCCTAAGTGTCCCCTTTTACCTTCTCAGGAAACTGACTTGGGCGTCGAAGGCTCCTCCTTGGAAAATCATCCCGGGGACCTCCTAACCCATTTTTTCGGAGTCTTTCAGGTACTTTCCCACCTGGGGAACCTCTCCGTCAGACGTTCTCCCTCCTCGGAAGCTCGCTCGGAATTCACCATGTCACAAGACAAAGATGCTGAAGGGCATCAGTAACCATAAAAGAAGCAAGGTACAAGGAACTCATCTAAGGGTAAATAGATGGATGGGTTGATTCATCTGCTAGCTATAAACCCTAAAGTTAAGCTAGTAGGAGTGGAGTCATTACTAGGGTTTGGCTTCAGTGCCGAAAGGCATTAAGAGGCCCCGAGCAATAGTAAAGACTATTATGTACCAGGGGATAGTGGTTGACTTGAGCTCATCATCCCAAAGTTAAATGGAGTCGAGGGCCCTAGAGTTGACTCACAGAAGAAGAGAGACTCGACTAGTGAAACTAGCTGAGTAGGTAAGGGACTAAGTCTTAAATGGAACCAAGGACACTGTGGTGATCGCTTGATGTTTATGTTAGTGCTAGTAAGCTAGTGGAACATTGAACTATTAAGTTAGAATGCCTAAGTGATGCTAGAAAGAGGATACTTTGCCTTAACCCTATAGGGTAGTGTCTAAGGAGCACCCGTGAGAAAGAAAAAGTTCATTATATCTAGTCATGATGTGGCTCACAAGTAGCCACAAGGTGAAGTAATCTCCCACCTAGTTGAGTGTTATACTCAGTAATCAAAGTGCCAAGTATAGTATAGGTACAGTTGTGCTCAAGCATCTGTTTTGTGGCTTCAGTATTTGTCGTGATTTCCTAAGTAGAAAGAAGTTAGTGGTTTGAAGCCTAGTTGATGAGGATATTGGTTGAGCTAGTTAAACCTAAGAGTTAGAGCATTTCACATGACCCTAGTGCCTTTAAAAGGAAGGACTCATGATCTACGAGATTGGTTAAGGGCTAGTGGGTGCGCTAAGCAAATTTACCATGGATGAGCCACCCGAGAGATTTTTACATAGCTAACCACCTCCCGTTAGTCAACTGAATTGGTGGTGAAATCAATTCTCCTATTAAGAAGGCAAGTTGGCGTGGAAAAAGCCATGAGTGCATCATTTCAACACATGGATGACACAGTGTAGTCATGGTACGATAGTTAAGCATTGAAGGTGGAGATGGTTCTCTGTAACCATAGTTAAGTGATCAAGGAATTGAGCAAGCATGGGAGGTACGTTGGAGCCTAGCGAATGGGCCGAGGTGTCTAGTCGAGTACCAACCCAAGGACACACCTGAGAAGCTACTCTTGTGTGAGTAAGGTGTTTGGCTCTATCTCTGAAGCAGTAAAGAGACTGAGTGTGTAGGATTTAGGCACCTAGGATACCTCGAGTGAAGCACCTGAAGCATCAAGACCTTCGATTTGGGTAGCCTTTCATTAGCTAACTTTCCGAGTGCTGGGTGGCCTGAGCCAAGGGGTTACGGATAAGGCCTAAAGGCTGTTAGCTGCTTGGAGGTCTCAACACTCATGGCATAGAGGTTTTTTCTTGTGGGCATGTGGGTGTAAGAGGCTCTAGAGTAGCGAAAGCAGTAGAATGATGGTGCTCAGGTGGTGTATAGGTATCCTGCCCATTGCACCGGTATACCTGATGCATAAGGGCCATCCAATGGGAGCATTTAAAGACTCGTGCTCTAGGATGGGTCGGGACTTGTAACTCTCAGTTGTTCACTTATTCGGAAATTCTCTAGAGTATAGTGGAGCTTGGAGCGGAGTATGCCTTAAGGGTGCTAGTGGAATATTTGGTGAGGCTATAAAACACTAGTGTCACACTTAGTCTAGTAAAGGTTTGGAGTTGTCGGGTACTAGACCTAGAGCAAGGAATTGACTGTGTAAGGGTTAGTGGACAAGTTTCAAACTCGTTAAGCTATCTTACACTGAAGGGTTTGGTATTTGGCATTGGGTGTTGAACCTAGAGTAGAACTTTTTCTAGTGTGAGTGTTAACGGACGAGTTTAACTTGTTAAGTTAGCTTACACTAGTGGGTTTTGGCATAGAGGAGTAAATGAAAGAGGTTTGCTTGTGTTGAACTTTCAATAAGATCCTATCAGTGTAAGGGCAGTGGATAAGCTTCTAAAAACTTGTTAAGCTATCTTATACTAGAGAACTTGGGATAAAGTTTAGTATGGAGAATTCACAATCGCTAGAGTTATTGGGACAGCTTAAAGTAGTCTGTTGACCGTTAGCAGTACTGTGTGTTGAAGGTACGGAGAGGCCATACCATAGTCTACAAGAGCAATAATGTATTAATGTGTTTTAGACTGAGTAAGGTCAGACCAAGGTGGAGAGATTAGTAAGCAACAATTAGACTACGGTTGGGAGTGGGCACAAAGAATTGCATTAACCATATTACCTATATGAGACAGGGCTCGACTTAAGTGCTTGAAAGGCATTAGTCGAATGGGTTGGCTAGTTCGGTGCCAAGTGGGCTGTTGTGATCAACACCCATGGGTAGATTTGGTTGGGATATGTTGGCTCTATATCCTAGTATAGTGCGTAAGGTAGGGAGATTGAATTTAGAGGACCAAATTTTCCAAGATGGGGAGAATGTTGTGGCTCTCCTAGTGGAAAGCTAATTTAGAACCTTATTTCAAGTTCACATAGCAAGAATAGGTATGCTAGGCAAAGTTTACTAAGCTCTAAGATATTTAAGGCAATAAAAGAGGTTTAGGGGCAAAATGGTAATTTTTCATACTGAAGAGTCGGGCTGAATCCCGAGAGTTAAAAATGAGTTTTTTAATCCTAACTTCTACCTTTAACTCAAGTTCAGTTCAAATAAACAAGATTTGACCAAGTTTGATTAAAGTTACCTAAAGAAGGGGACTTATTTGTAACTTTTTAAATAGTTTGGTGGCTTGGAGTTTAAAGGATTATATAAGTTGGTAAAGGTGAGGGATGGCTGCCATTTGCTTCCTAAACCCAAGCTCAATCTTTTCTATACCAATTCTTCATCAATCCAAGCTCAAAACCAAGAGATTTTGGTGAAAATGGAAGCCACCAAGGGTGTTTATGCTAAAGAGAGCTCATTCTAAGAAGAATTTAAAGTTTTTGGAGCTTGGAACCATGTTTTCCACATCCCCTATTTTTGATGCGAGGTAACTTGTAATTTCTTGGTTATTTCTTGTTTAGGAAGTGATTAGATGCTTGGGTTTTAGTTAGAAGCTAGTAGTTATGTGTTTTATGCCATTGTTTGCTTGGAAGTTAGGTAGACTTTAAGAAGCTTGGTTTTGATGGAAGGGTTGTTTGATTATTGCTTGTGGATTGAAATTAAGGTAAGGGAGTTATGTTTTCAAGTTTGATTAATGCTATTGGATAGAGTTTACTAGATGAAATCAAGTAGTTTTGGCAATAGCATTAGTTAGTGGTTTGGTTTGATCATGGTGGACTAGTGTGTTTGGCTTGATTGGAATGATGTTTAAATGCATCATAGGTTGGCTTGTGATTGTTGGTTATGGTCTTTGCAACATGTTTTGTATCTATGTGAAGTTTGAAGACCATCCAAGTAGGTTTGATATGTTTGGTTGGTGTTCAAAGGTCATAGCAACAAAACTAGAAAAATTCTAGGCGTTGCCAGTATTGGCGATGCATCACCATCGCCACGCACGTCGCCACTACTAGTGACGCATCGCTTTTACCATGAAATGCCACAGCACATTGATAATTGTGGTGACACGTCGCCATAATTTTGATGGCTGAACTTTTCCATTTTTGCTAGGAGGATTGAGGGGAGGTCTAAGGGGGTTCTTAGAATACCTAGGGGTCTAAGTATTCCGGGGGTATTCTGAGGCTTCCAAAACTTCTTCGAGACCTATGAGTTTCCTGAGTTTTATGGAATTTTACGGTTACTTCCACCATAAGCAAGAAAACTAGGTAACAAAGAACCACAACTAGGTATCACTAGCTTGGGTGAAAGGTTTAGTACCATTGGTGACCTAGATGTTCAGTTAGCTATGAGGTTGTGATGTGAAACCTTAGTGCACCTAGTGGGCCTTTAAGTTTTAGTCTACTTTAGTCCAGCCCTGGTCATTGCCATACCACTAGTGTGAATTAAGTAATGGTGGATAGGGGAGCACCATGGATGAAGGCATAATGTACTTTTGGCCTAGCCAAGCTATGCCTTAAGGCATGAATGAAAGCCTAGTGCATCCTTGGTAGGATTAAATGGGTGGAGGCTTAGTACACAAGTGACCTAGTCAAGTCTAAGGACTTGAGGCACTATGTGGAGGCCTAGTACACCTAGTGGATATTTTACAGCACAAGCAAGGAGCATCCATCATGTTCAGCTACACAACAACCAAGGGAAGGCTACATTACTGTGTTAGTAAGCTAAGGCTTACTAGGAGCGAGTTGGTGGCCAAAAACTCGCTAGGCACAGAGTGACACCCTGTGAAGAGGACTAGGATGAGGAGGGGTCCCTAGAGACCTAAATATATGCACATATTAGACCCTCAGGCTGCAAGCATGCATAACAGGTTTCATGTCATTGTATATGTGGAGTCATCAAGAATTTTCTTGCAGTTAAAGGCCTTTTACTAAGAATCTTTGATTCTCACTCCCTTACTTTTTGTTGTGTAGTTGTGGGCGTTGTTGAGCCAGCGACCGTTGAGGGTTGTTAAGCTAGTGATGCAAACCCCAATGGTATAAAGACCATGAAATGCGCCCAAGAAACTTTTCAAGCTCCACAAGACATCAAAGGGACTGGATTTGAAACCCCCACCCATAATCAACCTGTGATTAGAAACAAGAAGTATAAGAAAACCAAGAACACAAGCAACTTGCGCCCCAAGGTAGTCCTCAAAGAACCTAAGAGAATTTCTCTCCAAAGTAGCAATATTATTTCATATAAAGGCTGTGTTTTACAACCAGAATATGTGCCTATTTATACACATAAACTAGGGTAAAAGACTCAGCAAAATTCGCAGCCCATGTCACATAGAAAACCTAAGTACAAAAGACTTAAGAAAACCTAGTCAAACTAGGATTCCTACACCATTTTAACACATGTTTAAGGTGTGCAGTGAATTCCCTTTATCCTAAGTGACCTGAATCACTTCCATGGCCATAAGAACATCTTAAATAATATAAATAAATATGAAAATAAAATAAAATACGTTACAACACAAAATTGGCCATAAAATCCCCAAAATAGTCTTCTCGGGTGCACTTTAAGGGCTCCATAGGGTTTTTACGTGTGTCTTTAATTTTCAACTTGAATAATTGAGTTCCATTGGCTTGAGACCTTCTTTTATATGTTGAAAAGAGATCTTGAAACTTTAGAGTTCAAAGATTCAGCTTGTGGAAAAAATTGGCTCATGAACATTTCAAGGTGGCTCCAAAGGTGCATGTGTTGGCTCCAAGTTGTAAATTGTGCACTTAGGTGTGTAGAATGTATCCAAGCTACTGTATTGGTTTTCCTTCCATAATATATGATCCAAAAATGCTAGAATAAGCATAAGATACATCTTTAGCATCATGGATATGAATTGACAGAAATCAGACTCCTTTTAGGCTTAATTTGAGCATGATGAAACAAAGACTTTGGCATTTACCCTCCATGCAAGTATGCTACCTTCTCTTGGTTTGGATAGCTATTAAATAACTTGAGAAAGGCATATGGACTTGAAATAGCTCCTTTTAAATAGCTATAGAATTGTTGAGCTTGAACTTGCACCATTAGGGCTTGTATGTGCATTTTGAGCTTCTTAGCCTTCTTCCTTGTCAATGGTCCACTAGTTATCTTCAATGGGTCCTTGCCATCCTTGGTTGTGCCTTCCTTGATCATATCAATTCCCCTCTCCTTAGAAGGATTTTCCTCGAATCAAAACGTACATTAGAAAAGGGAATTGAATCAATAAGGATGAAATAGTCAATACTTAAGCACTTACCTTGCTCATAAGCGCCAAGAGCATGAAATTCTTGTGTATGGAGTTTTACTCCTATGGAAAACCTGAACCAATATCCAAAAGTAATGATAATTTTGATATCTCCAAGTTCAAAAACAAAGTTTAAAGAAATTAGCACAAAAAATCTTTAAGTTTGCACAATTTTCATCTTAACTCGAGGCATCACTTTCTTTGCCTTTGCCATGTCAAAAACATTACTCTCACAACAAGGAAAAGTGTAGGAAGAATTTACCTCAAGGATGTTGTTTGCACTCAAAACAAATGGACCTAAACTCACATAAGTGTCAAGGTCATGAAAAGCACAAGTTATGCATGTCAAAACAATAGTTTGCATAGGCCATTCAAACAAAGAAGAATTGAACACTTTGCAGCCTAAACTAATAACAAAACAAGGATGCACGAACTTCACAAAAATCTTAAGAATTTTAAATGAAATAAGATTGGAATAAATAGGATTAAGTGAAACCAATTTAGTGGCAAACTTATTTTTGCATGTATATGCACCACAATGCATGAAAATTGTGAATATGTATGAAATGTGACACAAACCAAAAGACTCAACATATCTCCTCAAAAGGCTGAATTTAAAACCAGAATTTTCACTCAAAATAAATTCTTTCAAGTTTGGACATAGAGCAAAAATATCAAGGCTCAAAAGTTTATGCAATGCATGTGTCATGACAAACAAATGCTTGTTTGAAATTAAAGATTGACACACAATAATGGGCTGAACATGAATGGAAATCAAAGAAGTATGTAATGTATGTGTATGAACTAATTTATGCATGAAAAATTCCAAAGAAGTGGATTTAACTTGAGGTAAAAGAAAACAATCTGAGATTGATGCAAAACAAATAAAATAAAAAACAAAAGATGCCAAAACAGATTTTACTCTAGAGAAATTCATGGAATTAAAAAGAGTATTTGACAAAACTAAAGAATTAGAAGCTTGATGCCCTTCGGCATCGTTGTTGTGTGACATGGTGAGCCTGGAGCAGAGACTGCCGGTGGGAGAATGCCCGAGTAAGGAAGCTCCTGTGGGAGGAGGGCTGCAAAGACTCAGAAAAACAGGGGTTAGAGGTCCTCGGAGTGTTTTTCCGGGGAGGAACCTCCGACGCCCAAGTCAGCGTTTGGAGATGGAGGGTAAGCAGAAGGTGGAGAAATTTCCCCTTGAAGTCCAATTCCTTTACCTGGGATGCTTACCAAATATTTATAGGGACGTGAACAGTAGAAGTTCGTTTGACATAGCAGGCCCAAATCATGACACGTGTTCGGTCAGATGCGATCTGTACCTTCAAAGAGATGGGGAGCGCGTAGCCGACCACAGGCCGCCTGGCCAGGAGCCCAGGCCGTACGAGGGCGGTGTGTCAGAGCGTGTCTAGAGGCGGAGTGTCAGAGCGTGTCTGGGGTCGGCGTGTCGGAGAACATATGGGTATGGTGTGTCAGAGGCTCCTTAATTGTTTCTGTCGTACTCCCGAGGTCCCTTCCGTAGAAGAGAGCTCTTCAAACTAGGAGGACTTTCTTCCAAGATCACTTCAATAATCCAGGAATATCCTTGCCAAGGGTGGTCCTGTTCGGAGACGTTCTTCTCTGCCGAAGGTGGTTTGGTCGTCTTACCGAGGGTGGTGATCGACTGTATTCCCGAGGTTGGTATTATCGTCTCCAGGGGCGATGAAGGATTACTGAGGTCGGATGAAAGAGGGGCCAGACACCCTCCTTTCTGAAGTCGGTGCCCTTGTCCCTTGGAATCGATGCTTTTCTTTCTGAGGGTGGTGCCTTACCCAAGCTTGCGGGTTTGAAGGATGATACGCACTTCGGCCATCACATGCCCCCTTGAAAAGTCAAAGTGGAGACTTCGGCTCTAGTCTCCTGGAGGGCATTTTGCCGGGCTTCAAGCGGGACACTGTTCAAGGAGGTGCTTCGTCCCCCAAAGGCGTTCCTTCTTAGCCGAGGCATCATCACTCAGTCCTTTATTTTTGCTTTTTCTACTGCAGGTTAGTGAACCATCACGTCTCGTAACCAGGCATGTCAGTTATGGATAGGCATGCCTGGGTTTTCGCGGTGTCAGAAAGTGTGTCCTAGTTCTTCGCATTAGATGACACATGGCACGCGATGGTTGGGGGCGGTACGTCGGTTAGACCAGCCGCATCCTTTCGCCTTTGGGGGGCAATTATGGCGACGGTTCGCCTTCGCAGGGTAGTTATGGCAACGATTCGGCTAACCCTGTTCGGCCTATATAAACCTTTCTTCTGCTCATTTGCTCTCTTTTATTCTTCTTTTGCTCTTATTGTTTTTGAGCTTTTCCTTTTCTTCCTCCCCTTTTCACGGCGTTGTAAGCAGCAGAGCGATTTTCGGCAACCATCTATGACGGCGTCCAGGAATCCAGATTTCGGCAAAACTTTCAGTGGGTCTTTCCTTCCATAGTTCTTTCTTTCTCCCGAGGTTGTTTTTTTCTGAAGTCTTGTTTTTCCGAAGTCCTTCGATTCTCTTCCTTCAATTTTCCCGAGGTTGCCTTTCTTCTGTTTTGAGAAATGTCGAATCCTACTCCATTGATGACCATCTGTCCTACTCCCGAAAGCTTTCTCCCCCTTGAGTCTCATCCATGCTGTACCACTTTGGAGAAGATGATGAAGTGGATAGCAAAATACTATCTCCCTTCTTACATCGTTTCGAGGTTACCTATCCCGGGTTCGTACGGCTATAGTGCCCATTCGGGTGAGGTAACTGTTTACCGGGCCTAATTGAAAGCCGGTCTTCGGTACCCTCCCCCTCGGATGGTATGCGAGTTCTGCAAGTTTCACGAAATTTCCGTAAACCAGCTCCCTCCTAATCCTTATTCTTACTTAAAATTTTTTCTTTGCATGTGTGGGCTTTTTAAGATACAGCCACACTTTCTTTTCTTCCTGCAATACTACAATCTCCACCCGGTCCCGAAGGGTGGCTTTTATTTCTTGCTTCCCCGAGGGTCCGGGAGCAAAAAATTCACTTTCACCTTCGACAATAGGGATAGCTAGCGGGGGTGGAAGAAGAAGTTCTTTTTCCTGTCAGTTCCCAAATTTTAGAGCTACGTACCGACCAGGTGGGCTTCGGGGACACTTAAGATTGACGTTGTTGACCCTCAGAAGCTTCTGACCTCGGGGTTGGCTGTCGAGTTCGCTGAGTTCAACCGGCGCATTTAGGCAGTTGCGGACTATGACCTCGAGCCCCCTCTGCGCTCCTTGTATCCCTTTCCCATTAAATGGGACCTCAGAGTAATTCACGCACACAAGTCTGACCCGAACATGCCTGTGCCTATTCTCTCGGGGAAGAAAGCATGGCTGGTGATGCTTTTTTGGTGCGAGATTTCGTACGAGGCTTTTGTCGAGAGTAAGTTATCTTCCGGGTTTTGCTTACTTGTGTTCCTTTTGGACTTACACTGATGTCTTTTCCTTTTGCAGAGATGGGCGATCAATCTGCGGATTTTTACAAGTTCCTTTTTCTCGATCAGGCTGAGAAGGGAGAGCAGACACGGAGGAACGCACCCGCGAAGAGGAAGAAGGCCAGTGGAGGGCCGTCCAAGGTGAAGAAAGCCAAGGTGGATGCCCTTCCTCCTTCCCCCGAGGACGTCGTCGAGGTGCAGGACCAGTCGCCTGCTCGGTCTCCTGCCTACGCCGATCCTCCTTCGAATCCTACTGCCCTCAAGACTGCTCTAAGCCTGGAGACAACTACTAAGAATTCGGTTAGAGGGACTTTGGCTCAAGAGCTTGAGGAGAACAGGAGGGGGAAAGGCAAGTACATTCTTGGCGAAGTTCGTGAAGTAGGCGAGGCCGAGGATGTCGTTACCGAGGTTCCCCCAGCTTCGTTCCTTAGCCGTTTGTCTAAAAATCTTAGTGTTTTTGGTATCTATGATCTTATAGATTTATGGCTAAGGGACAACGTACTGATGGAACTTCAGTGTGATTTTGCAGAGGAGGTGATGCCTGCTCCTTGGGTGGAAGCTCATGCCTGGAAGAGGGCCCTTTGGGATGGCCATATCCCGAAGGAAAAGGTGTCGAGGGAGCCCTTCTAGACTTTCACGGAGGACATGAACTTGTTCTCCGAGGACAGCCAGTTGATGGCTCCTGAAATGGCGAGGGGTGTGCTGACGAACGCCACCTTTGAGTCGCTCCTCGCCGAATGCCCGAACGAGGAAATCCTCACGGCTAGGATGAGCAAACATGCCGCCCAGGTAAATTTCTTCTCACTTGCTTTGGGGACTTAGAAAATTTTCCTCTGAATTTTTTGTCGTTCTTTGACCCTTTACTCGTGACTTTCTTTTTTGTAACTCCTGGCATACAGCAGATACTTCCGAGCTTGGGTGGCAAAACAGACTAAGGCTCGTTCTCGGTCCAAAAATTCTCTAAGGCGGCGAAGGAGTTCAGCGCCAAATACGTCCTCAAGTGCAGCGAACTGAGCAAGATTGCGAACGAGGATGTGGAGAATCTTCAGGCTGAGCTTCGAGAAAGCAAGAAGGAGCTCCTTCTCGACTTTTCGGCCAAGGTTGAGGATTTCGGCACAAAGTGTCCCGTTCTTTCTTCGGAGAATGAAGCTCTTCGGAAGGAAAAGGCGGAAGACGCTGAGAACCTTGCGAAGGTGCTTACTTTAAACACCGATCTCCAAGCCGAGGTCGATTCGTTGAAGAAGAAGGCCAAGAAAAAGAAGAAGAAGAAACTTGAGAGGGAGGTTGCCGAGCTTACAGCTGAGCTGTCAACTCTGAGTGCCGAGAAGGACCAATCCGACCAAATGACGAAGATGTCCTTTCAGGATGGTTTCTGCTTGGCGTGGCATCAAGTCCATTCTCAGAATTCCGAACTCGACCTCTCCTTCCTGGCTGCATTCAATTTTCCCAAGGAGCCCAGGTGGACGTGGTCGAAGCTGGAGTTCCTTAACCTCCCTCCTATTGTGCCCGCGCCTTCGAACGCTCCTGTTCAAGAGAAAGATACTACTGCCGAGGACGTTCCAGACGCTTCGGCTCAATAGGCCTTTTTTCTTCTTTCTTTTTCTTGTAATCTTGCTTCTCTTGTAGTGTTGCCTCAGGACTTATGAATGAAAGAAAATTTTTCCTAAGTTCCTGTTCTTCCCTTCGATCACGACTTCTTCAGAAGTTTGTATTATTCTTATGCATGCATTTTCGGTGAACGTCTACGTTTGTAATCATGCCTTTAGGAATCATTGTACTGCTTTTCTTTTAGCGAAATCTTCCCAATATGTGGACTATTTTAACCTTTCCGAATGTATTCCGTCAAGTCTTAGACTTAGCTAAGGAACTAGCGCCTTTGGAAAAAAGGTCAATGTGCTAGAGGCCTTATTTTAGCAATGTGACCATATTCGGTCTATGAAAATCATTTTTACTGGTGATTTCAGGGAGGAGTGATCACAAGCTTTTCTTCAGAAAAAATGTCTAAGTGTAGAATTTTTTCAAAGAATCTGCGTGCCAAGTGTTTTTCAACTCTACTCCCTCGGTATCACCTAGTTTGTAGACGCCTGGGCGGATTTCGTCGAGGACCATATAAGGTCCGCCCCAGTTTGCCCGAAGTACCCCGTTTGATGTCCTTCGCTGCTCGAATTCGGCCTTTCGAAGGACGAGGTCCCCCTTCTTGATTTCTTTTTTCCTTACATGCAAGTTAGTGGTGTCGGCTACTCTTTGTTAGAAGGCCTTTCTTCTAAGCTCAGCCATTTCGCGGTGTTCTTCGGCGAGGTCTAGTTTTGCCTTCAAGCCAAGGTTGTTTCCTTCTTCGTCGAACACCTGTATTCTTACTGAAGGCCGTATGACCTCAATGGGAATAATGGCTTCTGTCCCGAACATAAGCGAGAAAGGAGTTTCTCCTGTAGCCCTTTGGGGAGTCGTGCGATAGCTCCATAATACACTTGGGAGCTCCCCTGGCCATTTCCCCTTTGCCTCTTTTAGCCTTTTCTTCAGGCCATCCTTAATTGTCCTATTGGACACCTCGACTTGCCCATTACTTTGGGGATGGGCTACCGGGGCGAAGTGTAGCCTTATGTTGAGGTTATTCACGAATCCTCAGAACCCTTTGTCAGTAAATTGGGTACCATTGTCGGCCACTATTACCCTTGGTATGCCGAATCAGCATATGATGTTTTTCCAGATGAACTTCTGGATATCCTTCACCGAGATTGATGCCAAAGGCTCTGCCTTGATCCATTTAATGAAGTAGTCTACTGCAACTATGCAATATTTCACTCCACCGGGTGCGCTTGGGAGAGGTCCGATGAGGTCAATACCCCAGACGGCGAAGAGGAAAAGGTAATTTGCTGAAGTTATCTTTTCCGAGGGTATCCCCTAGATGTTGGCATGTCTTTGGCAATTGTCACATTTTCGAACAAATTGCCTTGCATCCTTTCTTAGGGTAGGCCAAAAGTAACCTTGGTGAAGTAATAATCCGGCGAAGGCGTCTGTTCCTATATGGGAACCACAAGCCCCCTCATGAACTTCTTCGAGGATTGTTCTGACGTCCTCCTCACTTACATACCTCTACAAGGGACTTGCGTACCCTTGTTTGTATAGTTCCTCCCCGATGAGGAAGTATCTCCTAGAGCATTTTCGTACTTTTGCGGCCTCGGCAGGGTCTTCAGGGAGCGCAAAAGCTGCCAGATATTTCTTGATGGAATCTTGCCATCCCTCTCCTGAGGTTGCTACACACATTAGTTCTGTGCTGGGTTGATTCAGTACCTCGGTGGGTTCCTTGGACTTGGCCAAGGTGTTAGCTTCAACATTATCTTTTTGTGGCACATTTTTTATTTGTACCGAGTCAAACTCTTTAATGAGCTTCTTAACGAGGTCGTGATATTTTGCCAAGGTTGGATCCTTTGCAGTATAATCTCCTGTCATTTGTAGGACTACTAGTTGCGAGTCACTGTGGGCCTTAAGGTTTCTCACACCAACTTTTCTAGCCAGTTTTAGTCCTGCTATGAGGGCTTCATAATCGGTGATGTTATTGGTGACATCAAAACCGAATTTGATGGCTTTGGTGGCTTCCATGCCTTTGGGACCCCGCAGAATCACTCCAACACCTTGGTGTCTGGCACCTGAGCCTTCATCGACAAAGACTTTTCCACTCTGGTTCCATCCTTATCAGGTCTTCTGAGGTGACTTCGCCATTCTCGATTTCCGGGACTTCGGCAATGAAGTCTGCCAATGCTTGGGCCTTTATTGCCCTTCTTGGCTCGATACACCATTTTGACAGCCTTCCCGAATGCTCTACCTTCTTCATTATGTCATGAAGAGGTAGGTTACTTCGGACAATGATGGTGTGTCCTTGAAAGTAGGGTCGTAGTCTCCTACCTGCGAGTACTAAAGCATAAATGGCTTTTTGGAGCAATGGGTACCTGAACTCGGCACCGTGCAGGGACTTGTTCACATAATATACCGGCCATTGCCTTTCACCCTCTTCTTTTACTAGGACTAAACTCACAGCTTTTTCTGTGATTGCGAGGTAGAGGGTGAGAGGTTCTCCTTCCCGTGGCTGCCGAAGTGTTGGCAGGTGGGTTAGGTAGCTCTTAAGCTCATCCCAAGCTTTTTGACATTCTGGGTTCCAGGGTTGCTCCTTGGTTCCCAAGTTGCTTTCACTCTTGGCTGCTTTGGTGAGTATCTTGAAGAATGGTCGACATCGGTTGCTGTACGTAGAAATGAATCTACTAAGGGAAGTGATTCTTTAGGTAAGCCTTTGTATGGCTTTAATAGTTTTAGGTGTTCGGAATCCTAGCAAGGCTTTGACCTTTTCGGGGTTGGCGTCTATACCTCTTTCTGACACCATGAACCTGAGGAACTTGCCTGTGCTTACTCCAAACAAACACTTCTCGGGGTTAAGGCGAATGCTGAACTCCCGAAGTCGTTGGAAGGTTTCGTCTAAATCCAAGATATGATTACTAGGCATTCTGCTCTTAACTATCATATCGTCAACATATGCTTCCATGTTCCTCCCGATTTGGGAGTCGAACACTTTATTCATCAACCTTTGATAGGTAGCCCCTGCGTTCTTAAGGCCGAAGGGCATTCTGATGTAGCAGTAGGTACCTACCTCGGTGATGAAGGCAATTTTTTCCTCATCTTCGGGGTTCATGCAAATTTGATGATACCCATTGAAGGCATCAAGGAAACTGAGGAGATCGTACTCGGCGGTTGAATCCATTAATTGGTCTATAGCTGGCAAATGATAGGAGTCCTTTGGACAGGCATCATTCAGATTCTGAAAGTCGATGCACATTCGGAGCTTTTCACTCCCTTCTTTTGTGGCAACGACCACATTGCTAAGCCATTCGGGGTATTTAACTTCTCTTCCTACCCCTGCCTCAATCAGGTGCCTAACCTCGGCTTTAACGAAGGAATTCTTATGAGTCGATAGGTTTCATTTTTTCTGCCGAACCGACCTAGCGTCCGGGCTAACTTTGAGACTATGGTGGATTATGCTGGGGTCGACCCCAGGCATGTCCTTCAGAGAGTAGGCGAATAGATCTTTGTTCATTAACAAGAAAGATACAAGCCTGTCTTTGTAACCTTTACTTCATCTGTTGTGATTGCTTTTTCCATAGCTAAAGTCTGTACTTGGATCTTGGCCGGGCTTTGTCTGGCCCAAGTGAAGACCTTCCTGACTTCGGCTTGGTCAATGAAAATCTCTGCATCTCTTTCTTTGGTTGCGAAGATGACCATTAAGTATTTTACATCCAGGCGGATGTGGAGAGTGCCTTGAGTTTGCCTCCCGAGGATGGCATTGTATGATGAAGGAACATCAATGACGATGAATCTCATCATAGCAGAGGCAAATAGTTCTTCCTGATTCTGAGGCGAGGTCCCTTTCAACATTAAAGCTAGATTGATGCATCCGAGAACTGGTAGCTCGGATGGGCCAACCCCAAAGGTGGGGGAATTGACTGTGTTGATGTCACCTCTTGAGATGCCTAATTTAGGCAGTAGATACGAGAAGATGATGTCGGTGTTGGAGCCGTCGTCCAGGAGTACTGTTTTGATGTCCCAACTTTCTATCCTTGCCATGACGAGGAGTGGATCACATGGGGGAATTTCATAGTGGACCCATATTTGCGAATAAGCTTGTTCGGCGAGTTCCCATACTCCATCACGGAGATCTCCCTTATCTTCCTTTTCCTTTCGGCCAAGGGTATCCCTGTAGTGATGGTTTGGATGACCCCTGTCGATGGTGGAGGGTTCTTTCGAGGACTTCGATCCCGACGTCTTTCGGAATCATAGTCCTCCTCGTCTCCCCTTCTTTCTTCTTCCTTTTTTCCCTTCGGGGAAGGCATCCATAGGCACCGGCGGAGTTGTCCCTGCTTTATCAGGAACTCGATGTATTTCCTTAACTGGAAGCAGTCTTCAGTGTCGTGGCCATGATCTCGGTGGAATTGGCAGAACTTCTTCATGTTTTTCTTATTTTCTGAGGTCATGGCCTTTGGCCTTTGGACCGTAGTCCCTTGCCTTTCTAATGCCATAAGAATGCTAGCCCTCGTGGCATTAATGGGAGTGAACGTCATTGGCCTTTTACCCTTTTACTTCTGGGGCCTTCCTCCAACCTCATTTTGGTGTCGAGGCTGGTGACTTGTCCCTTCGATCCAATTGTCTTATACCTTTGGTCCCCCAATTCTGAGTTCTTTAGCCGTCATGTGCTATTCGGCCCTTTGGTAGAACTCCCCCAAAGTGTCTAAAGGGTCCTTAGAGAACTCATAGAAGAGCTGGGAGTCCCTCCGAAGTCCTCTTATCATTGCGAGGATACGGATCTCAGCCCGAAAGTCTGGCACGTTTAGTGCTTCTTGGTTGAACCTTTCGACATAGTTACAAATGGTTTCCCCACTCTGCTGCGCTATGTCAAACATCTATACTGGCATCTTGGCTGTCGGCCTACTGCCAATGAACTCCTGGGTGAAGGCAGTAGATAGCTCCTGGAAACTTAGAAAGGTTCCATGAGCCAGGGAGTTATACCATGCTGTTGCCGGACCGGAGAGGGTCACTTCAAAACACTTGCAGAGGGTGGCGTCATTGGCGCCGTGGAGCACCATGCTTCGTTTGTACTTTGTCAGGTGCGCCTGGGGGTCACTACGCTCGTTGTAAGTTTCTAAGCATGGCACCCTGAAGTCACTGGGTATGGGCGCCTCCACTACTTCCCGCACAAAAGGTAACTCTTCTCCGGTATAAGTGTCAAACAATCTCGACTAGACTGGTTTTCAGGAGATCTGCCTCTCAACCTTTTCGAGTCTTCCCAGGATTTTTTCCATAAGGGTAGCCGTGTTAGTTTCCCCTTGCTGCCTGGTGGCCACTTGCAATGGCGAACTTCTTCTCCTTCTCGGAGAATAACTTTGGTGGCGAGGAGACTGAGACCTTTGGTACGAGGATGGACTCCGCCGGGAGGAGGCCCTGGTTTCCTGTGGGGCTTGTCCCTCGGTAGGTCACACCATAGGGGGCACGTCCTCCATAGAAGATGCGTTGAGAGAGTTCTCACTCCCGGAGCTCTGGTGGGTGGACCTCAAGCCTTTCTTTCGGGGTACTGCTGAAGGGGAGGCCCTTCGGCTCGGTGGAGGCTAGGGCCACCTCTGGTCAAGCTGTCGAGTCATTTCGGCAACGATGGAGTGCTGGAAGTCTTGCAAGAAGTTCACCGTTACTGTAAGAGGGCGATCATCCTCTGGCGTAGAAGTCTCTGCAGTGGGCTATTGGGTCGCTGGCTGAGCCTCTGGCGCGGAGGTGGACTTTGGGAACCCCTTGTCCATTGAGCGCCGAGTCTCCACGACTGCAACCTGGGAGATGTTTTCCACAGACAATGCCAAATGATGCCCTCTGGCATCGTCGTTGTGTGACACAGTGAGCCTGGAGCAGAAACTGCCGGTGGGAGAATGCCCGAGTGAGGAAGCTCTTGCGGGAGGAGGGCTGTAAAGACTCAGAAAAACAGGGGTTAGAGGTCCCCGGAGTGTTTTTCCGGGGAGGAACCTCCGACGCCCAAGTCAGCATTTAGAGATAGAGGGTAAGCAGAAGGTGGAGAGATTTCCCCTTGAAGTCCAATTCACTTACCTGGTATGCTTACCGAATATTTATAGGAAGGTGAACAGTAGAAGTTTGTTTGACATAGTAGGCCCAGATCATGACATGTGTTCGATCAGATGTGATCCGTACCTTCGGGGAGAGGGGGAGCGCGTAGCCGACCACA
This sequence comes from Aquilaria sinensis, assembly GCA_005392925.1. NCBI lineage: Eukaryota > Viridiplantae > Streptophyta > Magnoliopsida > Malvales > Thymelaeaceae > Aquilaria > Aquilaria sinensis. Next base: position 554,216 of record SMDT01001206.1, read on the forward strand.
GGCCGCTTGGCCAGGAGCCCAGGCCATACAAGGGCAGTGTGTCAAAGCGTGTCTGAAGGCGACGTGTCAGAGCGTGTCTGGGTTTAGCTTATGTGAATGTAGTTGTTTAAATTATTTTTGTACTTTGTTTATCTTTTTTACTTGAAACCAATTTGATTTGAAATTCAATATTATGCAAATATAATAATTTATTAGAAGTAATATTTTTTATAATTTTATTAAATTTTTATAAATTTTTCTTAAAAAGAACTTGCCACCCAACGCAAGTTTGATTCACTGAGTGATGTTGCTACTAGCTTTCTTTTTTGTTACGGAGTCGACTAATAGATCCTTCCACGACTATTACTCAGCACACACAACGCTAGCTGGCCCACAGCCTTTGACACTTCCACCGCGCTGGCGTCGGATGCAGAAAGAGAGTGGAAAGGGCATTATCTGCTGATCCGTCTCCACCACTCCTTAACGCGATCCATCAAATTGAGCACTAGTTTTTTGTACTTAAAGGTAATTGGCTTTAAAATAATGATTTGGAGGGTTATAGATTGGGGATTGGGAAAGGAAGGGAAAGGGAAAAGAATGAGGATATAGTGGGAATAAGGCATGGGAAAAGGTAGAAGGGGGAGAGGTTTTATTAAATTTTTATAAATATAAGTATATAATTATATAATATTAATTTTTAAATAAAATTGATTTCAAATAAAAAAATATAAAAATAAAAATAGGTTAATTAATTTCAAAGGCTGCACTTGAGTCGCATCAACAGCTCCGGCGATCCAAGGAAATTATTCGTGGGGCCCTTCGTGAGGATTATATCAGAGACTCGCCAATTTCTCGTTTTGACTCGTGAATTGGATAATAGTGGACTTGAGTCATCCCCAAGTGAACATGCCAGTGGTCACTCTATTATTCACTTACTGCATATAGACACCCGTCCATTTTCAACCTTCATTTCACTCATTCAATTCACTGCAACTATATATTCTGTTAGCCCACTCTACGACTCTTGTGTCACGGAGCTGTTAATGTCCAAATAAATAGAATATTTTTTTTTTAAAAACAAAATACTCCCTCTACCATAATTTACTTGAAATATTTCTTTGAATACGAAAATTAATGTGTATGTAATTTGTGTTTTTTTATATAGTGTAAGTTTAAATAATGATTAATTTTTTTTTTTAAGTTTTGTGTAATGAGAGATTAAAAAAAATCTTTATTAGATTTTGTGTAAAATGATCATTTAATTTTTTAAACTTTTCCAAAAAAAAATATTTCAACGTTTTGGAACATTCTAAAAAATATATATATTTCATCAAAATTGCGACAAACGGAGTACGTTTCATCTTTCATGCATGTGGGCGGGTTGCCCTCCAAGTAATATATGGTGTTGGTGAAAAAAAAAAACAAAGAAATAAATGGGAGTGACTTTTTCACTGTAGCCCATCGCAGAGTATAATGGTTAAAAAATTGATGAAATAATAATAAGTGATGAAAATTGATATCCTATATCATTGTATTTTTTTTCTGAAAAACAAAAAGAGAAAAGTACGATAACAACTATGTCGGCAGCCATGGGTGCAACTCGTTGTCTAGCCACCTTTCTTTTGTGATTTGGCAAAAATTATAAATAAACTAATAATATTTGTGTCAATCTCGTGGGCGACTAATGTTTAGTTAAATAAATCATTCACATTATTTTAAATAGTTGAATAAACCACTAACATTATTTAAATTCATCAATTTACTTACTTAGGTTTTGAAAAAATACAAAAAATCCCTCATTAACTTTTTAAAATTGATAAATAGATCCACTTAATTTAAAACTGTCCAAATAGGTTACCTTTCTTAATTACACAGTTCCATAGTCACCTTCCTTAATTACATTATTCAGGCATTGTCTGTTTGTTGCCATTTCTAGCTCCCTTAAAGTGTACAATTTCTTTCGCTCAAAAGAGGATTTTTCCACCCCTACACTGCCACTCCTGAACAATGTCTAGCTCATATTAACACTCAACAACCCTATGTTTTCCTTACTTGAGAACACCACCAAAGTGTTTCACATTTTTCAATATCAACTTGAATACCCACCATTAGCAGTGCCACATGGTGGTGATTGGGCGCTAATGGGTAGTGGATGATTTCAATTGGCAGAGTGGGGTACACATGGGTTTCAAGGCCATTGGGATTGTGGTTTGAGGTGAGCTAGAGTAAGAAAAGGAATAACATGACTACTATCAATGAACTCAAGAGGATCCCAATTACCATCCAAAAATGGAGTCAGAAGATCGATGTTGACTTTGAGAAATTGGTTAAAATGTTAGATCAATAAACTTCAAAGGCTCCAGGTGCGAGAACCATCCAATTCTTAGATAATTAATATAATTTAATTACTTGATTATTTATTTAATTTCACTAGTAAGTTAGATTAAGTTAACACACAAGTATTAGTAATCCTTGGAGTCCATAGAAGTAGAAATTCAAATTGTTTAACCATATGAAAAACTAGAGACAAAATGGTACTTTGGTAATTTAAAAGCCAAACTTTAACCAAGAAAAATTGAATTAAGTTTTTAAAGATGAAATGTATATGTATGTTTGCAAGCAAATATGTACATGCATTAATGCTTAGTGCACTAGTAAATTTTATTCCATGATTGCTCATGAGATTAATGGCCTGACTCTATAGATTTCTTGCTTAGACAGTAAAGTAATGCAAGGGAAAGAACATGTAGTGATTGCCTCACCCAAAAGATTACTCTCGGATAAAAGGTTGGTTATAATGGTATACTATGACAAAAACAGTAGCAACACTAGAATGTTAACATTGTAGTTGACATTACCTATAGTCTAGAACGCGACATAAGTGTATGGTTGTGTAATAAACCATAGACTTGCTTAGTATGTTGGTTATTTGATATAAGTGTAGTTTTCTATAATCAGTTTGACACATGTTTATCATGTATTCATGCATGTGTATAAAATGGTTTTACAACATCTGAGCTTCCTAACTACATATTTTTCAATGCGCTTGGCCAAACCTGTAATACTATTTTAGTTTGGTATACTAATGGTCTTAATGAAAGATTTATGAAAATATGTTTCCTTAACTCACAAGTAACTAATGGTTAGGCAAGTGCCCAAGGAACTTTAATAAGTCTTGGCAATGATCCTAGAAGTGGGGAATAACTTCTGGCTTAATTAGAACAATTAATTAGGCAATAGAATAATTTGTCCTAATTACGAATTAATTAGGCAACAGATGAGACAATTCCTCATACTAAGAAAAGAAAGATAAAATCAAGAAATTAGGCTTGGTATTTTATGGTAAGATTCTATCACACTTAATGGTAAAAGTTATAAATGTGGCCCAATTTGAGGTAATTCAGAAACGTTAATGGTTTTTTTGGACCTAAAAAAAATTAATGGGTAAATTGGGCCAACATAAAAAATATTAATGGTTTGTTCATTATTTTTGCCATTGTGATTTGTTTTATTAGTTATCATGCATAGAAAAAATCTCAAATGAATATTTCTACTACTGCTAATCATAGGTCCTAGGAGAAACCATTTGATTGAGAATAGTTTAATAAAGGCACTCAAACATTATTGACTCCATTTTGTGCGAAAAAATCTTGAAGATGTCACTTATTATTGGATTTTTTCGATAGAAATAAAAGTGAAGGTGGCAAAATGACAGTAGAAGTTAGCTCAATAGCTCTTATCAGTCCTGAGTTTAAACACAAAAATAGCCAAGAATGAGTTAATTGTATTTAAGGCTCATAACATCTAATTATTGTACCATTTTGGATCATAATCTCTATTTTTCATATAGAAAGTTCTTAACCTCATTTAATTGTTTTGTTTTGAATCTTTCGTTAGCTCGAGCTGGTAATTTGGATGGAAAAATACAAAAATAAAGAAACTAGTTTTAGCTATAAAAACTTTTTCATTATTTTAGAAACCTTGAAACTTTTCATTCTAACAATTGAATTACCTTCTTTTAACCTTCATCCCCTTGACTCCCTCCCCTCATCTGTCACCACCACCTTCATCCATTACTACATTGTCGCTAACCTTTTCTAAACATGGCCCTGTTGCCATTACTTCGTATGCACCACCTCTAAAGAATTATTAAATAGAGGGAACAATCTCAATAATCAAATCACTAACTGACTGACACATAAAAGCCACTCTATTTCCCTTAGCCATATAGCCTCCAAATCTCACCAAATAGCTTTGTTGCATCCAAAACCAGCATACCAATATGAGAACAAGGTACAAAAAGAACAAAAAGGAAAGCGAAATTGACATGTATAAAAAAAGTAACAAAACTAACTAGATAAGTTCGTGATTGCATTTGAGACGGCCAGTGCAACACACATGCCTTTTTCTTTGCTAGAAATGTCTTTTCCTAGAAGAAGTTTAGTGAATCTCTATTTCATCATCTCAACTTCTACATAAAATGAAACTATTAAAAAATGAAAAACCTCCAAAAAGTTGATGATCAAATAGAATGTATATTAATCACCTATGCTACATATGATATATGGAACTAGTATATATATTATATAAATTACATATATCATAGTCATCAAATTGCAGATGCAACAAGATAAACAACTTAACATAAAAATATTAGCCAGAAATAAAAAAAAATCTTTCATTTCTAGCTAAACAAATTTAATTAATAACAAATTTTGAAACAATAGCACATAAACACACATCAATCAAAAGTTGGTGCTTGATTAGTCCTGAAACAATCACTACATTTGCTGAAAATTTAAGATTAAACCTCTATCGCTTGACTTATGGCTTAAAAAATGATTCTGAAAAAGACCGAAAAGAATTACTGGACAATTGGTCGTCTTATTTGTCAGGTTTTTCATTACCCCAAACCATTACATCTTTTTTACCAATCACCGACAACATCACTGGTAATTGTGCATGAAATCACTCATCTTGTAGCATCCATGGTGACGATGTGAAAGAGCTCGAACTAGCTTCTACATTGAATTGCTGACACAAAAGACTACTACAACTATCCAAGTTGTTAACATAGGAGTTCAAGCTTTAGCTCCTATAACGCTGATGGGATCCTTTGTTAAATGACATGCTCCCAACCATCTAGTTGAGATCCAACTAGATGGGGGTTTTAAATTTTAGTATGAAGTGATTCGAGTATTAGATGAAAAAGTTTCAAGGTTTATAAGGCAAAGGAAAAGTTTGCAAGTATTAAGTTTTCCACTTTTTTCCGTCCAACTTAATAGATCTAATTAATGAAAGGTCTAAAATGGAACACTCAAACGAGATAAGAGACTTTTTATATAAGAAATCGAGTCTGGGACCTAAAATGGTATAATAATAAAAGATTAGGGGCTATAGGTGCAATTAATCCAGCCAAGAGATTCTATTCCGTGACTTCGGTCCCTTTCTGGGCTGCGTTTGTCTGTGTACCGAACAAAAAACATAAGCTTGGTTATCAATCGTGGGGTAAAAGCATATAAAAGAAGACAGAACAGCGCAGCAGGCACCTAATCATGTCTCTCTGGTTAGCCTTAGCCGCCGCACTTCTACTCGCTCCTCTCTCAGCTGCTGATTCGGAGCTTAACTTCACATACAACGGTTTTCGGTCGACGAATCTGACCCTCGACGGGGTCGCCGGATTCACTCCGACTGGACTATTGGAGCTCACTAACCGAACCAGCCAGAGAACCGGCCACGCTTTTTATCCCAACCCCGTAACCTTCAAGAACTCCACCAACGGCACCGCCGCCTCCTTCTCCACCTCTTTCGTCTTCGCCATCTTCTCCGATTTCGGGACGGCGCTCAGCGGCCACGGCGTCGTCTTCGTCCTCGCGCCCACCAGAGGCCTCCCGGGAGCGCTTCCGAGCCAGCACATGGGCCTATTTAACGAGAGCAACAACGGCAACGCCAGCAACCATGTCGTGGCCGTCGAATTCGACACTATTCAGAGCAGAGAGTTCGGTGATATTGATAACAATCATGCCGGGATTGACATTAATAGCTTGAAGTCGGAAGTTTCACGATCGGCGGCTTATTTCGATAATGGGACTAACCAGTTTAAGAACATAAGCTTGTATAGCGGCCAACCAATTCGAGTTTGGATTGAATACGATGGATTGCAGAAGAGGATGGATGTTACTTTGGCTCCATTCCATCTTCCTAAACCACAAAAATCGCTTCTCTCTCTTTCCAAAGATCTTTCTCCGTTTCTTAAGGACGAAATGTTTGTTGGTTTTTCATCTGCAACTGGTTCGATATTTGTTGTTCATTATCTTCTGGGTTGGAGTTTTTGCCTTAACGGCATAGCTCAAGAGCTGCAAATTTCTCAGCTTCCCAAGCTCCCACGGATCGGACCCAAGAAAAGATCGAAACTTTTAACGATTGGGCTGCCTATAATCGCCGTAAGTTTGGTTCTATTGGTAGCCTCCGGGATCGTCTACATAATCAGAAGGAAGAGGAAATTTGCAGAGATTGTTGAAGATTGGGAGCTCGAATATGGCCCACATCGATTCAAATACAAAGACCTGTATATGGCAACAAAAGGATTCAAAGACAAAGATCTGTTGGGTTCTGGTGGATTCGGGCGCGTCTATAGGGGGATCCTGCGGAGTTCAAAAGCAGAGATCGCGGTGAAGAGAGTTTCCCACGAATCGAGGCAGGGGATGAAGCAATTCGTGGCCGAAATCGCGAGTCTCGGCCGTCTCCGTCACCGGAATTTGGTTCCGCTTCTGGGTTATTGCAGGCGAAAAGGCGAACTTCTCCTGGTTTACGAGTTCATGCCCAACGGGAGCCTCGACAAATTCATCTACGACAACCCGAAAGTGACCCTCAATTGGAAGCAAAGATTCAGAATCATCAAAGGCGTTGCTTCAGGGTTGTTCTATTTGCACGAACAATGGGAACAAGTCGTGATTCACCGAGATGTGAAAGCGAGCAACGTTCTGTTGGACGGCGAGTTGAACGGAAGATTGGGAGATTTCGGGTTAGCCAGACTCTACGATCACGGGACTGACCCACAGACGACCCACCTGGTCGGAACTCTAGGATATCTAGCACCGGAGCACTCCCGGACCGGGAAGGCGACGACAAGCACGGACGTCTACGCGTTCGGGGCGTTCTTGCTGGAGGTGGCCACAGGGCGGCGGCCGATCGACCCCAAGTCGGAGGCGGAGGATTCTATCTTGGTGGACTGGGTGTTCTCTTGCTGGCAAAGTGGGGAGATTTTGGATGCTAGGGACAGGAAATTGGGGGAGGATTTTGTGGCGGAGGAGGTGGAGCTGGTACTGAAACTTGGGCTGCTCTGCTCGCACTCGGAGGCACAGGCGCGGCCAAGCATGCGGCAAGTGGTCCGGTATCTGGAGGGGGAGGTGCTGCTGCCGGACTTGTCCGTGCTCGGGCTCTCGCCGGGCGGAGTGACGTTTTCTCGTTCCGACGGCTTTAGTGACTTCGCCGGTACTCACTCTTTTCTGAGCAAGGGTTTCTCCAGTACCCCGTCCGTTGCAGAGTCGCTGCTTTCCGGTGGTCGGTGATTTTCATATTGTTTGTTGTTGTTTGTTAATGTGTTGATCCTTTTTTTCGTTTTTGGGTTGTTACGTCCAAAAAAATTTGTATATAATAATAACTGAAAATGGATGTTGATCGATTAAAGAGACGTAAAGTTACTTAAGGAGAGTAAATTTAATAAAACAGCAGTTAGTGATGTGTTAACGAGCTTAGCTTCCCATTGCTTTGATTGTTTTGTGTTTTGTTGGGAGTTAGTAGTGCAGCTTTCCAACGTATAAAATTAAGAGCTATAAAATTTCTCATATTTTATGTATTTTATGGGGGAATGATGAAGGCCATATTTTAGATTTTTTTTAATATTTTTGTATCACTTTGTCAAGTGCACAGTAGTGTTTGACAATTTGACTAAGGGCCAATAGCGTAATGCTACGCCTAGGAAAGGTGGTACCGCATGATGCGGGAAGGAAGGAGGATTGAAAATCAATTGTTACTGTAGTTATGTACTGGAATGGTCATGGTTTTTGAATCTCATCTTGTATTGATGTACGGTCTGTGCGGCATTAAACTATATTCTAAAAGCCGCGAGGCTGATACTGTTCGATCTACAGTGCGCTACAGTGCACTTCCCGTTTTGCCCCTTGATCAGTTTTTTTTTTTTTTTTTTTGCGTTCGTCTTCTTTTTTTCGGATACGATTTTGCTGTTTTTTAGAGTTTGACCCTCTTTTTGCAAGGCGCTGAATTTTTTGAGGATCTGTGTTGAAATTTTACGCTTTCAATCTGTTTCATGTATTGTTGCGGTGAAAATACGGTTTCAGTCCCTATATTATTTATATTTCTGATATTATACCCTGAGTTTGACTACCTTGACATTTTGGACCCTAAACTTAATAACTACTTAATTATAGTGTTTTTGTTTAATCTCTTGGTTTTTTTAATGATGTATTGTTTTCTAAACTAAAACATTGGTCATCATGGTTCGTTTATTTTTTTAGTGAAATAAGACTTTTTTTTTTGAACTTTTCCTGAGTCAATTGTTAAACTCTTAATGTCTAAAGTTTTTACATTTTCTCTCTTGGTTCCCAAAGTTTTTTTGTTACTTTTTTTTTATTATTTTACTTAATATTGTGGCATTATATGACTGCCGCAACGCGCGTGCTTTCATACCTCATAATTTACTAATACATGAAACAAGTCAATAACAATACCCGACACTCATCCATACAATACTATACCCAAACCTACCAACAAGTTACAGAGATAAGAAATCTCTCCTGCAAGTTAAGACATGAATAATGACCCATATGATTCGATGATTTTGATGCAAATCGAACCAAAGGCAAATCAGCCAAAGTATGTCCTTTTTTATTTTTATTTTTTATAAACATTATAAATGTTATTCCACATAAATATGTTAGATATGTATGTCCGAAGTTAATTTCCATTTGCTAAACAATACTTCAACAATTTTCTATTTTTTTGCATCATTTACTGTTCTTAGAAGTTTCAAACTTTTGGAACATTTTATTTTGAAAGTCAATTAATCATATTACCTTTAGAACTATTATTTTAATATTGCCTTTTTCTATCTTTACTAGTCGACCTCTAAACAGAGATGACCAGCAAAGTATTAGTCCGTGCCAAAGTTGATCGGCCCGAAACGAAGTTCGATTTGGATCCATGATTGGGTCAGGTCAGCCCTGCCGCTCGGCCCACTGTAGATTTTACGTGTCAGGAAACCTATCGGTCGCATGTAGCTAACTGCCTTGAAGAGCAGGTGAAAGAATCCCGCTTTCCCGAGGGAACGACTCAAACGTCTAGAAACTTAGCAATCGTCCAAGGAGATATATTCGGCGCTTCTGCGCTGCCATTTAGGATAACTCCGATCACCGCACTATCCGAGTAACTTCCAGCTGACAACCAGAAAATGCCGAGAAACGGCGACGAAGAAGGGCCACCCCGAGCGAATTCCAGTTCGGGCTCCAGACTGAGAGCTCGATCCGACCCCTTCTTGGTGGTTTGCGGGTGCTTTAGCTTTGTCACTGCGCTCGCCGCCATCCTCTGCATCGCTGTCAACGTTCTCTCCGCCGTTCGCTCCTTCAAGGAGGGATCCGATGTATCAGAAGACTTCTCTCTTATCCGCTTGTTGATCCTTGTCTCTTCGCACGTGTGCTGTTGATTTGAGCTTGATTTAATTTTCATAGGTTTTTGATGGAATATTCCGGTGTTACGCCGTGGTTATTGCGCTTTTCGTTGTGCTGGCAGAAACGGAGTGGAGCTTAATATTCCGGTTCTGGAAGGTGAATTTCTGGATATTTGTTGTATAACATTTTTGGTGTCTTTGTTCAATATAGTTTTTGTTTCTTGTATTGTTTATATTGTAGTCTTATAGATGTCTGAATCGAAAACCTGCGGAGCGAATTAGAAATTCAATAATTATAATTAGATGGAGCCCATAACTGCTTTATTCTATCCAAGCATATTGACAATGTTTCTGGCTGCGACATTCATGTATGCTCTAACTGTAAACTGTATTTAGGCATTCTCCCTCTCCTCGCTTTCTCTTTTGGTTATTCTTAGGGAGTGGTGTGCGGGTGAGCTGCTATCCAGACATTGCCCGGAACACATTTCAGATTTTTTTTATGTTACTTTATAGAATTGCTATTTTTGCCTTGCATTCTTTTTCTGCACTTGTTAAAACCAAGATTCTGGAGTCTACTTAGATTGTCTGAAAGTAAACTTAAATCTGCAGGTTCTGGAGTACTGGGTTGGCAGAGGCACGCTACAAATCTTGTATGTCCTATCTTTCAGTAAAAGCTTTTTTCATTTACTTGTATTCGACCCTCAAGAGTTTTGGTTTCTGATAGCTGCAAACTGCAATCAGCAACTCCGGGATTCAAATCAGATCAGATTGTTCTTTGTTTCCACTTCCTTCTTGTATTATACTATATACTAAAGCCATGATCGGCTACTGTTTAAATGAACAGTAAAAAACAGTGCCTTTACTGTTTTGTCCCTTATCAGTTTTTTTGTTTTTGCGTTCTTCAGTTTTTTTTTGGGTAAAATTCACCATGGGTCACCTAGCTTATTTTTTTGTTCTAACCGGGTACCTTACCTTTATTTTGTCCTAATGAGGTACCCTTTCTCCTATTGCGCATCCTGTTCAGCTACTTTCCATCAAATTGGTTGTTAAATTGGATGGAAAATGATGAAGTGTCATTAAATAATACTAAAATAAACTTAAAATAACAACTTCAGTCCTCAAATTATTTCAATTACTAATTCTAACCTTTAAAATTTCACTTAAGCCAATTCTATCCCTCTCATCCCGTTCACCTTGAACTAGTATTATCTAAGTACTGGGAGGCTCTCAATTTTCAGATTTTTTTTTTCTTTTGGCACGTACCAATATTTTGTTGACACCTTTTCCTTTCTATCATATGCTTGTGACTTGTCACCTGCTTTTGGTATTCGACATTTGGCATCGGTGGACCACTAGGTTATGAATCTTGAGGATATCTTTTAGTTCGACTTATGTTAACGCATGTGCATTAATACATGTGCGTTAACGCATTTTCATTTGGTAATAGTGATTTCTTTACACTTTTATCCCCTAGGTTCTCTTATATTACCACCACCCTATCAGACCCGTTGCTACCCCTGCTACAACCCAACAAATCCCCTCACCTCACTGCCCAGCAGATCCCCCCCACCCAGCCACCACCTTTGGCCCTTGACGATGAGGCCACTGCCTTCACCCATGTTGGCGTCATCCTATGCTCTTGGTGTCAAGGTCAACCTTTTCATGGAAGTTTAATCACCAGAGAGATCTGAACATGATGCCATCATTTTGTTGGAATGCCAGCTAGAATCGAACAAGATGCCATGATTTTTGTGCCGATCTACGCTACCTATCCCTTGCATAACCGTCTCCACAACTAGATTTAATCGTCTTGTATGCGAGACTCACGTAAAAGAACCTAGACTGCCGCTCACAACTTCTACATAAATGTCCGCTGTGGCCTTTGCCTCTTGGCTACCTGTTACGCTAATTCTAGGGCGGCGTTGAAAACACGGAGAGTACAGGGTAGAGAGAGAGGGGTTGTGAAAAGTGAAGGTTGAAGGCTAATTGTAATTAATTACACCTTCAAGGAGTTTTTCAATCTTTGACAAATAGGACCCGCGTAAAACATGTTAATACCTCTCCGTTAAATTGAAACGAACTGCTTGCTAATTTAAGAGAAAACTACCAAAACACTCACCTTAGTTATGGCCCTGACTGGTTTTGTCACTATAATTTTGAGTGGTTCCAATTACTTCATTAAAGTCATAGTTTATACTCAAATTGACTACTAATGTTATAGTTGATACTGGATGTGTCATGAGCCGTTAAAAACCAAACTGTAAATGTGAGAAGTTGTTGATTTTGAAATTTCGGGGTATTTGTGTAACTTTTAACAAATTTTAAAAATGTGTATAATTTACTATTCATTTTTTTTATGCGACAATCACCTTTATCCTTCACTAGATTTGCCATTGGTCCCTCCAGAAATAATATTCAAATTAGTCACTGCATTTTAATACTATAGAAAACCCGAACCTCTATAAAATAAAACTCACTTATCCAATATTGATATGTTTCTAATTATATGCTTCATGGTATAACAATTTTTTTTGTTTGAAAATAGAGATATTTAACATTATTTCCTTCGGCATCATCTCCATCACCAGTGACAGATCAGGTAGTGACCGATGTAGTGTTTGACACATAAAATAAATGAAAATGGTAAATTACTTAAGGTTTTTAAAGTTTATTAAAAGTTACATTAGGATCCAAATATTTCAAAACCAACAACTTTCAGCATTTACTATTAGATTTTTAATTGTTGGTGACATAATTGGTATTAAACTGTAACATTAGTGGCCAATTTGGGCACAAAACCATGACTTTAATGATGTAATTGAAATCACGTAAAACTATAGTGACAAAATCGATCCAGGCCCAAAAATACTGTGATTTGTTTAGTAGTTTTCCCTTAATTTAACGGAGAACTTTCCACATAACACAGGGAAAACGGGAAAATGCAAAAAGATGTCTGTACTTGCTAGTTATATTCGTTAATTGCTTGCTTTTGCTCTATTACTTGCAGGGAATGATACAGCTTTTGTATTTTTAAATGAGTCTCTAATTTTATTTTATTCTCTTAAATTTTCTAACATGTCAAATTTTGTCCCAATCATGATTATTTCATTAATTTTAAAGTTAAATTTGACAGAATCTAAAAACGAAAACAATAATAACTTTGATCCCTATATTTTCTTACTCTTTTTGATCCCTATATTTTCTTACTCTTACTCAAATGCATCCTCAACCTCTAAATTTAACACGTCATTACGACCATGTCGCTTACTCATCCTCTCTATTCTCATGCTAGTCGCCCTTCAAATCATAGGAGTATAAGTTTTCCAGAAGATTGCTTTGAACCTAAGCTCCCAAGAGAATGTTCTGTCTGTTGGTGGTCCGATCTTCTTCACGTCGGTGCAGAACAAGCCGAGCGGCTACTTGAACACCCCATTGAATGTGGTGGCGGCGGGATTGTGGGCAATTGTTGGCCTGGGATCGTCAGTCAATGTCGGTGATTAAGGTTCTTCTTTGCGTTGGTTCCCAAACATTCCTTGGAATTGTCAGCCATAGTCAGCGACAAGAATCTTTGTAATTTGTATCTGAATTCGTTCCAGAATCCGTATCTGAATCCCTAAAGCAACGAGGAAGATGGACATCTCAAGGGTTGGAGTCGAAGCTGGACCATCGCTCACTGATCCTCTCTCTTCTCATGCTCCAAGATCTGATTTTGACGCCGCTCCTGAATCCCTTGGCCGAATTTCCTCAACGACGCCAATTATCTTGGCATCTAACTCGTCGACGGCTTTCTTTGTAATACAGGTTCTGTTGACAATTGGATCCAGGTTTAGGGAACACGATCAAGTTCGACAACACGTTCTTATGGGCTACCCTGGAGGCTCACAAATCAACAGTGAATGTGCTGGCGTTGAACAATGATGGTGTGAGAAGTGAAACGGTCGAGACAAGGTGGGGTTTGCGGCGGGGCTGGTTGGTCATGGAGGGGCTGATCGAATGGTGTGTATTTGGTAATAGCAGATCCAGAATCTTAAAAAATGGTCCATATGCATATATAACTATTAAACACTAATATTAATAATGAAGCTCATAAATTTACATATACTATAACATATTGATGAAAAAAATATATTTTTTAGAAGAAATTTGAAATTAGTTATCTTGTAATATTAATAATGAAGCTCAGAAATTGTGCTAATTAACTTTATCTTGTATCCAATTAGTTATGCACTTTTTACATATGAGTGAATAACAAAAGAGAGAGTGACAAAAAAGTTTAAGGCCTTGCTAGGAAAATTTATGAATGTTAAAGGGCTAGCATAGGATATCTCTTATATCTCAATTACGAGTGGAGAGAAAAGACAAACCGATTTTATATCTTTCTTGAGGTCGGAGGGACATATTAAAAAGTTTATTGAATGTTTTGTTTTGGTCCTAAACCTATTAAAAAGTTTTATTTTAGTCCTAAATCTATAAATTTAATCTGTATATTAATTTTTTTTATAATTAATAAAAATTTCAAATTATCTTTTTTTTTCTTTCTATAAATTAAACTTATTTTATTCATGAAGAAAAAATTAATAATTTAAATTTTTTATTTGCTATAAAATAATATTAAACTATTTAAATTTACTAAAAGACAGTTACCAAGTATTTAAATTAAAATTTCAAAAGTTTATGTTAGACAATTATTCTAAGTTAATGAATTTCATCTGGTAAGGGACCAAAATGAAACAATTTTAATAAGCTTAGAACCAAAACAGAATATTTAACAGGTTAAGGACTAAAACAAAATGACAATTAAAGATTGGGGACTATTTACACAATTCAGTCTTTTTTTCCATTATATATTATGCAAATTATGGGATCCATTAAAAATTTAAAGGGTCCAACTACTTAATTATGTACTCACTCTATTTCAAGTTCTTTGCACAATTTCAGTTTTTTTTTTTACTTAAGTTTGACTTACATTTCTTTATATTGGTATTTACTAAGATTTTTTTTTTAAAATTTATATTTAGAAACCATAAGACTTATATTTTTTAAATATAATTTATTTTTTTTAAAAATAGCAAATACTTCCTTTGTCCACTAATGTTGCTTTATTTAGTTTGATGCGGAGATTAAGAAAATGAAAAAAGTTTGTGTGTCATTTCTACTTTTACCCTTAACTTTTTTATATATAAATAAAAAAAAGTTAAAAAATGGATTTTAAAATGATAATTTGAAGTGTAATATGGTAAAATATGTTACTAAATATGTAAATATTGTAAAGATTTAGGATGGACCAAAAAGGAAAATGAAGCAAGGGAAGGAGGGAATATTAACATAAATAAATTTAAGTCAAACTTAAGTCAAAAAAACTGAAATGGTACAAAAAACTTGAGACTTAGATTTTATCTTTTATTAACAGGGGGTCCACACTCCAGACCCTATATATTATACCTACATCTGCCTTGACCGCCATATATTATATCTACATTTGCCTTTGGGGTTTGGCGGAATGCATGGGGCAAGAGTTATTGTTGTGCAACAATTCTCTAGGTTGTTAGAGAACAAGTGAATCACAGAGGTGAATGAGATTAAGAACTTGAATTTGATTAAGGTTAAGGAGGAGTTATGGATCCTAATTGAAATTGAGATTATGGGTGGAGGGGCAATGAAGAAATGAAGGAGAATCAGAAGGAAGATAGAGAGAGAGAGAGAGAGAGAGAGATGGTGGTGACCAAATGTTGGTAGCAAGGGGATAGTCAGGGAGGGAAAGAGGGGACATGGTGGTTAAAATGTTAAATCTACTAGCTTGAGGATACTTTGAGTGCAAGGAAGAAAATGTAAGAATCAAAGTTGCCATTTTTTTTAGATTCCATCAAAATTAACTGTGAAATTAATGAAAGAACCATTATTGGGATAAAAGCTGGCGCACTAGGGACTTTAAGAGAATAAATTGAAGGTTAGAGACCTGTTTAGGACAATCTAAAAAGATTAGGGATGATAAATAAATTTAACCCCATTCTTTTACCTAATTACCTACCTACAAAAGGATGATCAAAACAGATGATTAAAATGAGAAATCAAGATGAAATCAAAATATTAAAATTGTATTGTTGGGTGAGATGAGGAATAATTGTTTTTATTTTGAAGAGTTTGATTTAATTGAATGAAAATTTAATGAGCCAGTTACAGTTCCACATAGCTAGCCAAGCTGATAAAATGCAAGGAATACCACAAGGATGGCCTTGGCTTGAGTAGCAATGTTGCATTCTCCTCCAATTTTGACTCCATAGTAGTGGAAAAATGCAATCGAGGTCCTCTAAGTTTAATGTAGCGGTCATTTTTCCCACTAATGTTAAAGCTGTTCTAGACCAAAGTTCAGATTTGTAAGGTAAGCTTGAGTTTTAGGCTTAGAAATTTTATTTACACATTAAGTAATATACTTAGTGAATTAATATAGTGTGAAGTTAGTGATAGGGTCAATTGAGTAAAGTCTAATCACATGGGGAAAAATAGTAATTTTTCTAAGAAAAAACCCTATTTTAAGACATGAATGTGTTTAAACCATGGAATTAAAGATTTTTAAGGAATATTTATAATTCCTAGTTCAAATTTCATTTGGTAAAGTGGAAGAAAATTTCATTGTATGGCATTGGGACCTAACTAGTACAATTGGAAAAATTAAGGGATCAAGGAGTGTTTAGGGAAGGATAAGAAGCAAGGAAGACTTCTTCTTCCTCATTTCACTCATTCACCCATGTTTCTAACAAACCCTAAGCTCCCAAGTTTCTTCCCAATCCATTTCTTGGTAAATTAAAACTTCCATAAGTATTTTTCTTAGTGTGACAAGTTGGGTTGAGCTCAAGAAGGCAAGTAATCACATTTTCCTTACTTGTAAGCTTCAATTCTTGAATTTGGATTATGGTTTAGGTGCTTGTGCAGTGAATTAAGTCTTGGGTGAGTTGTATGATTGATCTTTAAGCTCAAATTTGGCTTATGAAGGTTGAATAGAAAGCTACAAGTATGATTGTGCAAAGGTGGTCTAAGTGGTGTGATTTATGTTTCACAAAAAAGCATAAGAGTGTGTGGATATGATTTCCACGCATTTTGCTCATAATATGATCATATTCTAAGTGTTTTATGCTTGAGTAATTCATTTTGCTCAGCTAGAACAAACGCTACATTGATTTACAAAAAATTGGTACAGGGGTACTTATGTGTGCCTAAGAAGGTTGTAGCTTATAATCTTAAAATTAGTAAGGGATTTTTGTGTTTTCTAGTGTTTAATTGATGCATGTGTATGTATTTTAACATGTATGAAAGTTGAGAGTTGGTTGTTAAGTGAATAATTCAAGTTATGAGGCAAGAGAAGGCATGTAAGGCAAAGGAGCACGAAAATAGGGTGGCTGCAGGGTATGCATTGGCACAGTAGCATCGGGAAAACACTTGAGGGACAGAAAGCTTTGGCCATTGGTGCTAAAGCGTCATTGTGCTTTTGCCCTAAGTTATAGTTACCCTAAGGGCACCCCAAACTATTGGTTTTGCAGTCTAGACCATTCTAAGATATTTTGAACCTTCAATTGAGTTTTAAAACCACTCTTAAGCCCATAAAAATGCATCTGTTAAGAAGGAAAATGGTGGACAATAGAAGGCTTAAAGTTTAAGAAAAATTGTTTGTACCTTAAGCGAAAGTGGGGTGCTAAGTATTTAGAGGAGATGTTAAGCCTAAGAGGTGCCTTAACTAAGTTACCTAGCTTAGTAAGTTGACCCATCAAGTCAAATTAAACTCTTGTATAATGTGGTAAAGGAAAGAAAGTAGTAAGCTATGCTTACTATTGAATTCTTGTAAGTTAGGACTAGGAAAATGATGAGTCCCTACCATAGGCCTAAACTATTAGCCATTAGTTAAGATTTTTAGATGTTTTTAAGCTCGCATCAAGAAGTATTTATATATTATTTTTATATAATTGTGTGTCCTGATTTATTTTGTGGGAATTAATCCGTTACTGTGAATTATCGAAATTTCACCATTTAAAGTGTCACATTGTGTAGATTTTGCTAGTGTGGATCCTAGCACCGAGTGAGTAAGTTCCTAAGGAAGTTCTTATTGCAAGTATTGATTAAATTTGAATCACTTTTTTATTCTAAGTTAATTTGGTTAGCTATTTTATATGCTAATTAAGTGTTTAATTGTGGCTTTCACAATTGTAGGCTAGGACACGAGAAATTTGGGTTCTCATATTGAAAGTTATAAGCTCAACTAGGAAATTTATTTTGAAATCTCAGACTAGATCTTTGTAGAAAAGTGGTAACAGTGTATGAAGTGGCCTCTAGTATGGACTATTTTTCACAAACTTTGGTGGGTTCATATACTAGTTGTTGCTTTTGGATATACGTAAAGATGGTAGATGTACATAAAGTCAATGCTTGAAGCTTAAGCAAACTTATTTTATGACTTCGAAATTTGGTTACAAGTTATTTCCAAACATGCCATGGCAACGCTTTGAATGTTTTTGCTTTTAACAAAAATGAAATTACCGAAGTTAAGCTTGCATGATGCATACCCTAGGTTAAAGACCTAGTAGCATATAAGAATGAATCCATACAAATATTAACTTAGCCAATTGTAATTAATAGCAAGACCATTAAATCCTAATTAAATTAATGATCATGGGTTAGCCTCATACCAGGGTAAGTCAAGGACCCTTACAACTAACTTTCCTAATGTACTATTAACTCCATGTACTTGTAATGCTTTTCAATAAAAAAAAAAAAAGAACCAGTTGTAGAAATTATCAACCATCATACACACACACACACACACACACAC